>OY787670.1:45815883-45823383 GCA_963678985.1 Spisula subtruncata | reverse complement strand
TAACCCTAACCCTAACCCTAACCCTAACCCTAACCCTAACCCTAACCCTAACCCTAACCCTAACCCTAACCCTAACCCTAACCCTAACCCTAACCCTAACCCTAACCCTAACCCTAACCCTAACCCTAACCCTAACCCTAACCCTAACCCTAACCCTAACCCTAACCCTAACCCTAACCCTAACCCTAACCCTAACCCTAACCCTAACCCTAACCCTAACCCTAACCCTAACCCTAACCCTAACCCTAACCCTAACCCTAACCCTAACCCTAACCCTAACCCTAACCCTAACCCTAACCCTAACCCTAACCCTAACCCTAACCCTAACCCTAACCCTAACCCTAACCCTAACCCTAACCCTAACCCTAACCCTAACCCTAACCCTAACCCTAACCCTAACCCTAACCCTAACCCTAACCCTAACCCTAACCCTAACCCTAACCCTAACCCTAACCCTAACCCTAACCCTAACCCTAACCCTAACCCTAACCCTAACCCTAACCCTAACCCTAACCCTAACCCTAACCCTAACCCTAACCCTAACCCTAACCCTAACCCTAACCCTAACCCTAACCCTAACCCTAACCCTAACCCTAACCCTAACCCTAACCCTAACCCTAACCCTAACCCTAACCCTAACCCTAACCCTAACCCTAACCCTAACCCTAACCCTAACCCTAACCCTAACCCTAACCCTAACCCTAACCCTAACCCTAACCCTAACCCTAACCCTAACCCTAACCCTAACCCTAACCCTAACCCTAACCCTAACCCTAACCCTAACCCTAACCCTAACCCTAACCCTAACCCTAACCCTAACCCTAACCCTAACCCTAACCCTAACCCTAACCCTAACCCTAACCCTAACCCTAACCCTAACCCTAACCCTAACCCTAACCCTAACCCTAACCCTAACCCTAACCCTAACCCTAACCCTAACCCTAACCCTAACCCTAACCCTAACCCTAACCCTAACCCTAACCCTAACCCTAACCCTAACCCTAACCCTAACCCTAACCCTAACCCTAACCCTAACCCTAACCCTAACCCTAACCCTAACCCTAACCCTAACCCTAACCCTAACCCTAACCCTAACCCTAACCCTAACCCTAACCCTAACCCTAACCCTAACCCTAACCCTAACCCTAACCCTAACCCTAACCCTAACCCTAACCCTAACCCTAACCCTAACCCTAACCCTAACCCTAACCCTAACCCTAACCCTAACCCTAACCCTAACCCTAACCCTAACCCTAACCCTAACCCTAACCCTAACCCTAACCCTAACCCTAACCCTAACCCTAACCCTAACCCTAACCCTAACCCTAACCCTAACCCTAACCCTAACCCTAACCCTAACCCTAACCCTAACCCTAACCCTAACCCTAACCCTAACCCTAACCCTAACCCTAACCCTAACCCTAACCCTAACCCTAACCCTAACCCTAACCCTAACCCTAACCCTAACCCTAACCCTAACCCTAACCCTAACCCTAACCCTAACCCTAACCCTAACCCTAACCCTAACCCTAACCCTAACCCTAACCCTAACCCTAACCCTAACCCTAACCCTAACCCTAACCCTAACCCTAACCCTAACCCTAACCCTAACCCTAACCCTAACCCTAACCCTAACCCTAACCCTAACCCTAACCCTAACCCTAACCCTAACCCTAACCCTAACCCTAACCCTAACCCTAACCCTAACCCTAACCCTAACCCTAACCCTAACCCTAACCCTAACCCTAACCCTAACCCTAACCCTAACCCTAACCCTAACCCTAACCCTAACCCTAACCCTAACCCTAACCCTAACCCTAACCCTAACCCTAACCCTAACCCTAACCCTAACCCTAACCCTAACCCTAACCCTAACCCTAACCCTAACCCTAACCCTAACCCTAACCCTAACCCTAACCCTAACCCTAACCCTAACCCTAACCCTAACCCTAACCCTAACCCTAACCCTAACCCTAACCCTAACCCTAACCCTAACCCTAACCCTAACCCTAACCCTAACCCTAACCCTAACCCTAACCCTAACCCTAACCCTAACCCTAACCCTAACCCTAACCCTAACCCTAACCCTAACCCTAACCCTAACCCTAACCCTAACCCTAACCCTAACCCTAACCCTAACCCTAACCCTAACCCTAACCCTAACCCTAACCCTAACCCTAACCCTAACCCTAACCCTAACCCTAACCCTAACCCTAACCCTAACCCTAACCCTAACCCTAACCCTAACCCTAACCCTAACCCTAACCCTAACCCTAACCCTAACCCTAACCCTAACCCTAACCCTAACCCTAACCCTAACCCTAACCCTAACCCTAACCCTAACCCTAACCCTAACCCTAACCCTAACCCTAACCCTAACCCTAACCCTAACCCTAACCCTAACCCTAACCCTAACCCTAACCCTAACCCTAACCCTAACCCTAACCCTAACCCTAACCCTAACCCTAACCCTAACCCTAACCCTAACCCTAACCCTAACCCTAACCCTAACCCTAACCCTAACCCTAACCCTAACCCTAACCCTAACCCTAACCCTAACCCTAACCCTAACCCTAACCCTAACCCTAACCCTAACCCTAACCCTAACCCTAACCCTAACCCTAACCCTAACCCTAACCCTAACCCTAACCCTAACCCTAACCCTAACCCTAACCCTAACCCTAACCCTAACCCTAACCCTAACCCTAACCCTAACCCTAACCCTAACCCTAACCCTAACCCTAACCCTAACCCTAACCCTAACCCTAACCCTAACCCTAACCCTAACCCTAACCCTAACCCTAACCCTAACCCTAACCCTAACCCTAACCCTAACCCTAACCCTAACCCTAACCCTAACCCTAACCCTAACCCTAACCCTAACCCTAACCCTAACCCTAACCCTAACCCTAACCCTAACCCTAACCCTAACCCTAACCCTAACCCTAACCCTAACCCTAACCCTAACCCTAACCCTAACCCTAACCCTAACCCTAACCCTAACCCTAACCCTAACCCTAACCCTAACCCTAACCCTAACCCTAACCCTAACCCTAACCCTAACCCTAACCCTAACCCTAACCCTAACCCTAACCCTAACCCTAACCCTAACCCTAACCCTAACCCTAACCCTAACCCTAACCCTAACCCTAACCCTAACCCTAACCCTAACCCTAACCCTAACCCTAACCCTAACCCTAACCCTAACCCTAACCCTAACCCTAACCCTAACCCTAACCCTAACCCTAACCCTAACCCTAACCCTAACCCTAACCCTAACCCTAACCCTAACCCTAACCCTAACCCTAACCCTAACCCTAACCCTAACCCTAACCCTAACCCTAACCCTAACCCTAACCCTAACCCTAACCCTAACCCTAACCCTAACCCTAACCCTAACCCTAACCCTAACCCTAACCCTAACCCTAACCCTAACCCTAACCCTAACCCTAACCCTAACCCTAACCCTAACCCTAACCCTAACCCTAACCCTAACCCTAACCCTAACCCTAACCCTAACCCTAACCCTAACCCTAACCCTAACCCTAACCCTAACCCTAACCCTAACCCTAACCCTAACCCTAACCCTAACCCTAACCCTAACCCTAACCCTAACCCTAACCCTAACCCTAACCCTAACCCTAACCCTAACCCTAACCCTAACCCTAACCCTAACCCTAACCCTAACCCTAACCCTAACCCTAACCCTAACCCTAACCCTAACCCTAACCCTAACCCTAACCCTAACCCTAACCCTAACCCTAACCCTAACCCTAACCCTAACCCTAACCCTAACCCTAACCCTAACCCTAACCCTAACCCTAACCCTAACCCTAACCCTAACCCTAACCCTAACCCTAACCCTAACCCTAACCCTAACCCTAACCCTAACCCTAACCCTAACCCTAACCCTAACCCTAACCCTAACCCTAACCCTAACCCTAACCCTAACCCTAACCCTAACCCTAACCCTAACCCTAACCCTAACCCTAACCCTAACCCTAACCCTAACCCTAACCCTAACCCTAACCCTAACCCTAACCCTAACCCTAACCCTAACCCTAACCCTAACCCTAACCCTAACCCTAACCCTAACCCTAACCCTAACCCTAACCCTAACCCTAACCCTAACCCTAACCCTAACCCTAACCCTAACCCTAACCCTAACCCTAACCCTAACCCTAACCCTAACCCTAACCCTAACCCTAACCCTAACCCTAACCCTAACCCTAACCCTAACCCTAACCCTAACCCTAACCCTAACCCTAACCCTAACCCTAACCCTAACCCTAACCCTAACCCTAACCCTAACCCTAACCCTAACCCTAACCCTAACCCTAACCCTAACCCTAACCCTAACCCTAACCCTAACCCTAACCCTAACCCTAACCCTAACCCTAACCCTAACCCTAACCCTAACCCTAACCCTAACCCTAACCCTAACCCTAACCCTAACCCTAACCCTAACCCTAACCCTAACCCTAACCCTAACCCTAACCCTAACCCTAACCCTAACCCTAACCCTAACCCTAACCCTAACCCTAACCCTAACCCTAACCCTAACCCTAACCCTAACCCTAACCCTAACCCTAACCCTAACCCTAACCCTAACCCTAACCCTAACCCTAACCCTAACCCTAACCCTAACCCTAACCCTAACCCTAACCCTAACCCTAACCCTAACCCTAACCCTAACCCTAACCCTAACCCTAACCCTAACCCTAACCCTAACCCTAACCCTAACCCTAACCCTAACCCTAACCCTAACCCTAACCCTAACCCTAACCCTAACCCTAACCCTAACCCTAACCCTAACCCTAACCCTAACCCTAACCCTAACCCTAACCCTAACCCTAACCCTAACCCTAACCCTAACCCTAACCCTAACCCTAACCCTAACCCTAACCCTAACCCTAACCCTAACCCTAACCCTAACCCTAACCCTAACCCTAACCCTAACCCTAACCCTAACCCTAACCCTAACCCTAACCCTAACCCTAACCCTAACCCTAACCCTAACCCTAACCCTAACCCTAACCCTAACCCTAACCCTAACCCTAACCCTAACCCTAACCCTAACCCTAACCCTAACCCTAACCCTAACCCTAACCCTAACCCTAACCCTAACCCTAACCCTAACCCTAACCCTAACCCTAACCCTAACCCTAACCCTAACCCTAACCCTAACCCTAACCCTAACCCTAACCCTAACCCTAACCCTAACCCTAACCCTAACCCTAACCCTAACCCTAACCCTAACCCTAACCCTAACCCTAACCCTAACCCTAACCCTAACCCTAACCCTAACCCTAACCCTAACCCTAACCCTAACCCTAACCCTAACCCTAACCCTAACCCTAACCCTAACCCTAACCCTAACCCTAACCCTAACCCTAACCCTAACCCTAACCCTAACCCTAACCCTAACCCTAACCCTAACCCTAACCCTAACCCTAACCCTAACCCTAACCCTAACCCTAACCCTAACCCTAACCCTAACCCTAACCCTAACCCTAACCCTAACCCTAACCCTAACCCTAACCCTAACCCTAACCCTAACCCTAACCCTAACCCTAACCCTAACCCTAACCCTAACCCTAACCCTAACCCTAACCCTAACCCTAACCCTAACCCTAACCCTAACCCTAACCCTAACCCTAACCCTAACCCTAACCCTAACCCTAACCCTAACCCTAACCCTAACCCTAACCCTAACCCTAACCCTAACCCTAACCCTAACCCTAACCCTAACCCTAACCCTAACCCTAACCCTAACCCTAACCCTAACCCTAACCCTAACCCTAACCCTAACCCTAACCCTAACCCTAACCCTAACCCTAACCCTAACCCTAACCCTAACCCTAACCCTAACCCTAACCCTAACCCTAACCCTAACCCTAACCCTAACCCTAACCCTAACCCTAACCCTAACCCTAACCCTAACCCTAACCCTAACCCTAACCCTAACCCTAACCCTAACCCTAACCCTAACCCTAACCCTAACCCTAACCCTAACCCTAACCCTAACCCTAACCCTAACCCTAACCCTAACCCTAACCCTAACCCTAACCCTAACCCTAACCCTAACCCTAACCCTAACCCTAACCCTAACCCTAACCCTAACCCTAACCCTAACCCTAACCCTAACCCTAACCCTAACCCTAACCCTAACCCTAACCCTAACCCTAACCCTAACCCTAACCCTAACCCTAACCCTAACCCTAACCCTAACCCTAACCCTAACCCTAACCCTAACCCTAACCCTAACCCTAACCCTAACCCTAACCCTAACCCTAACCCTAACCCTAACCCTAACCCTAACCCTAACCCTAACCCTAACCCTAACCCTAACCCTAACCCTAACCCTAACCCTAACCCTAACCCTAACCCTAACCCTAACCCTAACCCTAACCCTAACCCTAACCCTAACCCTAACCCTAACCCTAACCCTAACCCTAACCCTAACCCTAACCCTAACCCTAACCCTAACCCTAACCCTAACCCTAACCCTAACCCTAACCCTAACCCTAACCCTAACCCTAACCCTAACCCTAACCCTAACCCTAACCCTAACCCTAACCCTAACCCTAACCCTAACCCTAACCCTAACCCTAACCCTAACCCTAACCCTAACCCTAACCCTAACCCTAACCCTAACCCTAACCCTAACCCTAACCCTAACCCTAACCCTAACCCTAACCCTAACCCTAACCCTAACCCTAACCCTAACCCTAACCCTAACCCTAACCCTAACCCTAACCCTAACCCTAACCCTAACCCTAACCCTAACCCTAACCCTAACCCTAACCCTAACCCTAACCCTAACCCTAACCCTAACCCTAACCCTAACCCTAACCCTAACCCTAACCCTAACCCTAACCCTAACCCTAACCCTAACCCTAACCCTAACCCTAACCCTAACCCTAACCCTAACCCTAACCCTAACCCTAACCCTAACCCTAACCCTAACCCTAACCCTAACCCTAACCCTAACCCTAACCCTAACCCTAACCCTAACCCTAACCCTAACCCTAACCCTAACCCTAACCCTAACCCTAACCCTAACCCTAACCCTAACCCTAACCCTAACCCTAACCCTAACCCTAACCCTAACCCTAACCCTAACCCTAACCCTAACCCTAACCCTAACCCTAACCCTAACCCTAACCCTAACCCTAACCCTAACCCTAACCCTAACCCTAACCCTAACCCTAACCCTAACCCTAACCCTAACCCTAACCCTAACCCTAACCCTAACCCTAACCCTAACCCTAACCCTAACCCTAACCCTAACCCTAACCCTAACCCTAACCCTAACCCTAACCCTAACCCTAACCCTAACCCTAACCCTAACCCTAACCCTAACCCTAACCCTAACCCTAACCCTAACCCTAACCCTAACCCTAACCCTAACCCTAACCCTAACCCTAACCCTAACCCTAACCCTAACCCTAACCCTAACCCTAACCCTAACCCTAACCCTAACCCTAACCCTAACCC
>OY787670.1:45218383-45808383 GCA_963678985.1 Spisula subtruncata | reverse complement strand
GAGATTAAACAAATCATTGTGTATGACTTATTGTGAGACTATACCAATCATTGTGTATGACTTATTGTGAGATTATATGAATTATTGTGAGATTATACAAATCATTGTGTATGACTTATTGTCAGACTATACAAATCATTGTGTATGTCAAATGACAAAATTGACCAATCAAAATACATTGTACCATATAGTGGACCATCTCGGACCATCTCGGACCATCTCGCCAAAGTGCCTATACCCTAACCCTAACCCTAACCCTGACCATCTCGGACCATCTCGCCAAAGTGCCTATACCCTAACCCTAACCCTAACCCTGACCATCTCGGACCATCTCGCCAAAGTGCCTATACCCTAAACCCTAACCCTAACCCTAACCCCTCTCTATTTTGGAGTTTACTCCCTTTTGGGGGTTAACTCTCTTTTATCGAGTTTACTCTCTTCTTTGGAGTTTACCCTCATTTGGGGTTAACTCTCTTTTTTGGAGTTTACTCTCTTTTGGGGTTAACTCTCTTTTATGGAGTTTACTCTCTTCCGTGGAGTTTACTCTATTTTAGGGTGCACATTTCATCAGTACGAGTAAACTCCGAGTTAACTAGTGATGCAATGTTGATGGAGTTTACTCCGACTTATTGTGAGACTATACAAATCATTGTGTATGACTTATTGCGAGACCATACAAATCATTGTGTATGACTTATTGTGAGACTATACAAATCATTGTGTATGACTTATTGTGAGACCATACAAATCATTTTGTATGACTTATTGTGAGACTATACAAATCATTGTGTATGACTTATTGTGAGACTATACAAATCATTGTGTATGACTTATTGTGAGATTAAACAAATCATTGTGTATGACTTATTGTGAGACTATACCAATCATTGTGTATGACTTATTGTGAGATTATATGAATTATTGTGAGATTATACAAATCATTGTGTATGACTTATTGTCAGACTATACAAATCATTGTGTATGTCAAATGACAAAATTGACCAATCAAAATACATTGTACCATATAGTGGACCATCTCGGACCATCTCGGACCATCTCGCCAAAGTGCCTATACCCTAACCCTAACCCTAACCCTAACCCTAACCCTAACCCTACAAAATTGACCAATCAAAATACATTGTACCATATAGTGGACCATCACGGACCATCTCGCCAAAGTGCCTATACCCTAACCCTAACCCTAACCCTAACCCTGACCATCTCGGACCATCTCGCCAAAGTGCCTATACCCTAACCCTAACCCTAACCCTAACCCTAACCCTAACCCTGACCATCTCGGACCATCTCGCCAAAGTGCCTATACCCTAACCCTAACCCTAACCCTAACCCCTCTCTATTTTGGAGTTTACTCCCTTTTGGGGGTTAACTCTCTTTTATCGAGTTTACTCTCTTCTTTGGAGTTTACCCTCATTTGGGGTTAACTCTCTTTTTTGGAGTTTACTCTCTTTTGGGGTTAACTCTCTTTTATGGAGTTTACTCTCTTCCGTGGAGTTTACTCTATTTTAGGGTGCACATTTCATCAGTACGAGTAAACTCCGAGTTAACTAGTGATGCAATGTTGATGGAGTTTACTCCGACTTATTGTGAGACTATACAAATCATTGTGTATGACTTATTGCGAGACCATACAAATCATTGTGTATGACTTATTGTGAGACTATACAAATCATTGTGTATGACTTATTGTGAGACCATACAAATCATTTTGTATGACTTATTGTGAGACTATACAAATCATTGTGTATGACTTATTGTGAGACTATACAAATCATTGTGTATGACTTATTGTGAGATTAAACAAATCATTGTGTATGACTTATTGTGAGACTATACCAATCATTGTGTATGACTTATTGTGAGATTATATGAATTATTGTGAGATTATACAAATCATTGTGTATGACTTATTGTCAGACTATACAAATCATTGTGTATGTCAAATGACAAAATTGACCAATCAAAATACATTGTACCATATAGTGGACCATCTCGGACCATCTCGGACCATCTCGCCAAAGTGCCTATACCCTAACCCTAACCCTAACCCTAACCCTAACCCTAACCCCTAACCCTAACCCCCTAACCCCCTAACCCCTAACCCTAACCCTTTTTGGGGTTAACTCTCTTTTATCGAGTTTACTCTCTTCTTTGGAGTTTACTCTCTTTTGGGGGTTAACTCTCTTTTTTGGAGTTAACTCTCTTTTGGGGGTTAACTCTCTTTTATGGAGTTTACTCTCTTCCGTGGAGTTTACTCTATTTGAGGGAGTAAACTCGGAGTTTACTCGGAGTTAACTCCGAATGCTGCACATTTCATCAGTACGAGTGAACTCCGAGTTATTGTGAGAATATACAAATCATTGTGTATGACTTATTGTGACACCATACAAATCATTGTGTATGCCTTATTGTGAGACTATACAAATCAATATGTATGACTTATTGTGAGACTATACAAATCATTGTGTATGACTTATTGTGAGACTATACAAATCATTGTGTTTGACTTATTGTAAGATTATAAAAATCATTGTGTATGACTTATTGTGAGATTATAAAAATCATTGTGTATGACTTATTGTGAGATTATACAAATCAGTGTGTATGACTTATTGTGAGATTATATGACTTATTGTGAGATTATACAAATAATTGTGTATGACTTATTGTGAGACTATACAAATCATTGTGTATGACTTATTGTGAGATTATACAAATCAACCTTTCCATACCACACTCAATTCGAAAGTGAAATACTTTCTATTGATAAAAAGTCAAATGACAAAATTGACCAATCAAAATACATTGTACCATATAGTGGACCATCTCGGACCATCTCGGACCATCTCGCCAAAGTGCCTATACCCTAACCCTAACCCTAACCCTAACCCTAACCCGGACCATCTCGGACCATCTCGGACCATCTCGCCAAAGTGCCTATACCCTAACCCCTAACCCTAACCCTAACCCTAACCCTAACCCTAACCCTAACCCTAACCCTAACCCTAACCCTAACCCTAACCCTAACCCTAACCCTAACCCTAACCCTAACCCTAACCCTAACCCTAACCCTAACCCTAACCCTAACCCTAACCCTAACCCTAACCCTAACCCTAACCCTAACCCTAACCCTAACCCTAACCCTAACCCCTAACCCTAACCCCCTAACCCCCTAACCCCTAACCCTAACCCTTTTTGGGGTTAACTCTCTTTTATCGAGTTTACTCTCTTCTTTGGAGTTTACTCTCTTTTGGGGGTTAACTCTCTTTTTTGGAGTTAACTCTCTTTTGGGGGTTAACTCTCTTTTATGGAGTTTACTCTCTTCCGTGGAGTTTACTCTATTTGAGGGAGTAAACTCGGAGTTTACTCGGAGTTAACTCCGAATGCTGCACATTTCATCAGTACGAGTGAACTCCGAGTTATTGTGAGAATATACAAATCATTGTGTATGACTTATTGTGACACCATACAAATCATTGTGTATGCCTTATTGTGAGACTATACAAATCAATATGTATGACTTATTGTGAGACTATACAAATCATTGTGTATGACTTATTGTGAGACTATACAAATCATTGTGTTTGACTTATTGTAAGATTATAAAAATCATTGTGTATGACTTATTGTGAGATTATAAAAATCATTGTGTATGACTTATTGTGAGATTATACAAATCAGTGTGTATGACTTATTGTGAGATTATATGACTTATTGTGAGATTATACAAATAATTGTGTATGACTTATTGTGAGACTATACAAATCATTGTGTATGACTTATTGTGAGATTATACAAATCAACCTTTCCATACCACACTCAATTCGAAAGTGAAATACTTTCTATTGATAAAAAGTCAAATGACAAAATTGACCAATCAAAATACATTGTACCATATAGTGGACCATCTCGGACCATCTCGGACCATCTCGCCAAAGTGCCTATACCCTAACCCTAACCCTAACCCTAACCCTAACCCGGACCATCTCGGACCATCTCGGACCATCTCGCCAAAGTGCCTATACCCTAACCCTAACCCTAACCCTAACCCTAACCCTAACCCTAACCCTAACCCTAACCCTAACCCTAACCCTAACCCAACCCCTAACCCTAACCCTAACCCTAACCCTAACCCTCATTGTGTATGACTTATTGTGACACCATACAAATCATTGTGTACGCCTTATTGTGAGACTATACAAATCATTATGTATGACTTATTGTGAGACTATACAAATCATTGTGTATGACTTATTGTGAGACTATACAAGTCATTGTGTTTGACTTATTGTGAGATTATAAAAATCATTGTGTATGACTTATTGTGAGATTATAAAAATCATTGTGTATGACTTATTGTGAGATTATACAAATCATTGTGTATGACTTATTGTGAGATTATATGACTTATTGTGAGATTATACAAATAATTGTGTATGACTTATTGTGAGACTATACAAATCATTGTGTATGACTTATTGTGAGATTATACAAATCAACCTTTCCATACCACACTCAATTCGAAAGTGAAATACTTTGTATTGATAAAAAGTCAAATGACAAAATTGACCAATCAAAATACATTGTACCATATAGTGGACCATCTCGGACCATCTCGGACCATCTCGCCAAAGTGCCTATACCCTAACCCTAACCCTAACCCTAACCCTAACCCTAAACCCTAACCCTAACCCTAACCCTAACCCTAACCCTAAACCCTAACCCTAACCCTAACCCTAACCCTAAGCCCCTACGACCATAAGCCCCTACGCTCATTTTTATACATGAGGACATAAGCCCCTACACATTTTTTTACACTAGGACATAAGCCCCCACGCATATTTTTACACTAGGACATAAGCCCCTATGCTTGTTTTGTTTGCACCGTTCTATGTTTTCTTCTATTATTAAATGGTCAATTAAAAAATAATTATTGTACAAACTGTTCTATTGTATCTGCTGCTTGTTTGTAACAAATTTGCATTAATTTCAGGTATAAAATTGCTAAATTGAGAGAAAATTAGTCTACAAAATGCTTAATAAGATCAATTATCATGTACAAAATGTATTGTAGTGACTATTTGTTTGTAGCATGCCCAAAAACACTCATTTGTTCATAGATACTTGTTATAAATATAATAATTATTTATTATTATGTTGTGTCTCATTTGATAATTAATTACAACTTAAGAAATTGAACTTGTAGACACTGGTACATGGCTGAGTTGTTCATGTTGCAAACAAGCATGCATAGGGGCTTATGTCCTAATATAAAAAAGTATGAAGGGGCTTATGTCCTAGTGTAAAAAAATGCGTAGGGGCTTATGTCCTCATGTATAAAAATGAGCGTAGGGGCTTATGTCCGTAGGGGCTTTTATCCTACACTCGAGTAATATAGGACTGTTCGTTTGTTTTCGGCATCTTGTGCGTTTGTTTTCGGCTACAGAGAAACAAAACTATTTGTTCGAAATCAACAAAAGTAATCACAATTTTAAATTACTCTACAGGTGTGAAAACAACGGATTTTTTTAAAAAAAAACCTGTCAATTAGTTAAGCGTTATCATTAGCAATATTAAAATCAAACGTTCGCACATGAACAGACTGTATTAGTTGATGATTTAAGATATTGAAAAGGTGAGAAACCCGAGGTGTTGAAGGAAACCGCGTTTGTTTTCGGCCTTCTCATTTTTGTCGCGTATAATTATGACTTCAGTGAATAACTAAATGAAAATTAATAAATGCAACATGTCCTATTGACTAGCAGTAGCTCCATTTAATACTAAAACAAAACACAACAATAGGAATCACAGTGTCATACGAGAAAAGGTTTGTTTTCGGCAATTGAAGTATTTGATTTCGGCCTCCTATAATTGATTGAATTAATACCGTCAAAATTAAGATTATGGTGGATCGTTCTATATTATCGATAATATATCTTTTAAAAAACTCCGCAGTATAGTACGTCTATTGTAGGAACTGCCGTTTGTTTTCGGCATCCTGGATATTTCTTTTATTGCAGTTTTGAGTATGATGTATGTTTCCTTCATGGATAATAAAATCGGATCAAAATAATTATTTAAAAAAAAACAGGCGATTTTTTCTGTTGACCACAGCGATAAGAATGATTATTCGTTCGGGAAAAGGGGAGTAACTCTAATATTAGCGCCTCTGCATTACTAGAACAATTGATAAAACGATTATTACTTGATCAATCAAGTCAAATTTTAGCACACAAGTGTAATATACAATAATATACGCATTAAACAATAAAAAAACAATATAAACCGCAACGTTACAGAAAATATCGTTTGTTTTCGGCATTCTTGATTTGTTTTCGGTTGTTTTCGGCAAAATGTTGTTTTCGGCATTCAGTAATACCGCTATAACCTATTAACTATCTAACTGTGATATATATAAATATGTATGCAATAATTCTGTGATATCCTTATTTTATTTGTATTCTTATTTATCCATTATAGACAGAATTACCTTTGCCTCTCTATGTCATGACATTATCGCTAGGATCACAATGGAAATAAGAGTTTTCTCTTTTGTGTAATCCTTGGTGTTGGTGTGCATCACATGGTTATTAATAATCATGCTATAATTATTTTTAATTATACTGCTTTCTCGTGGAGTCGAGCCCCTTAGGGCTAAAAGCCTTACATGTACACTTCCTACAGTCTATTCTTTAACCAATTTTATTTTTACTGACAGAGAAATTACTTAACTTTATGAAATCAAAATAGTTTTGCCGTTAAAAAGTGTTTGTTGTAAAATATTTGCTATAAAGCAAGTGCCAGTCAAGAGCCTACGTCATTCTGAAACTTTCTCATCGACTCGAGCCCTCTGATTGGTCAGCATCTATTTAACCCAAAGACTGAAAACTCTTCACAAAACACAGTTGTGAAATAAAGTTAATTCATCTTAGATGATATTCACCGATTTTAATCAATGTGAACGAGCCTGTTGACAAATAAATCGTCAATAACATAACCCCATGGTAAAAAGCTTAGGCATTGATGCTTACCAAAACTGATTTTCATGGTTGGTTGCTATTAGTGATCACAGAACGATTACAAGTTGTTTTCATTCACATTTGTTTTGCTGTTGTGACAGAATAAGACTTCCAGCAGATTTTAACATGTTTTGGATAAGAACCATCGTCGTATGTGTGTATATTTGACCCAAACAATTAGGGCTCGAGTCGATGAGAAGGATCGAGTCGATGAGAATGTTTGTTTTATTATAACCATGTATATATGTATATATGTACAACCTTAACCGAAATAAATCTATCTATCTAAACAACTATCTTACAAGTACGTCGATGCTCCAGAGTGAGCCCTGTACTTTAACTGGAAGAAGAAGAAGAAACGGTCCGGAATTGGTACGGTTTGTATAACGGATTGATTGGTTTTTGTCCAAACCGCTAGATATAACAATTTACCTCAACACCGTCTCAAAGTAAACAAGTTTTCGCGTGTTGTTTCTTTCTCGATAATTCGATGCAAAGATGTCATCTGAGGGATCCGGTCAAGTTTTGATGCCGATTGAGGCGGAAGGATGTGTTGAATCATTGAAACAATTTCCTCTGAAAGACGTCGGCGGACCGCAGTGAGTTATTTATACTAATTTAATAAGATAAGATAAGATAAGATAAGATATGTTTTATTTGTAACGAGGCCACCGGCCCAAAATACAAATTAATGTAAATGCATGTATATGAGTTATGATATATGCATAGTATATTACGAACAAACACTGAAGAAAACAAACATGGTATTATGAAAATATATAGACCTGCAATACATTAGATTAGATCTATATAAATAGGCAAAATATAAGTAAAATGTATATATAGAGAAATAGACATGGTAATGACATTATACATGTACAGTAACAGAAATGACATCTTTGTATATAGACGCGTTCAGATAATATATTACAGAGTTTGTCTTAGTAGGAAAGCCCTGTATATGAATTTGGATAGACGATAAATATGTTTGTCGTCTGCAGTTGACATGATAGAGTAAAAAAGTTGAGTACAGATAGGTCTATTTAACCAGCATTGTGGGAAGAACTCTAATCTCAGATCACAATATAGTGGACATACCAATAACATATGTAATTCGTCTTCCACAGTATATACATTAGATTTTAAACAATGAGCGCAAAATCTAAATTCTCTTTCAATATGCTGATGACGACCTGTTTCAACATTTAAACAATGTCCCGAACATCTAAAATTAGACAATGACTTTTTGTACAGAAATGGTACATCTATAGACAAATATCGCTCTGTATCCAAAAGCGTTTTAAAATGTTTGTAATACAATGTTTTACTAGAAGTATTGACTTTTTCATTTAGATTTTGCAATGCGCAATCAGCAACACGTGTGTTAAATAACTTTGTAAAAGCCACAACATCTCCAACTTCATTAGCCAGCCATGCATATCCAAAGCCAAACTTAAATAATAAACATTTGATATGTGTAGCCCATGTGGTTCTACCAGCCAGATCTAAAGAGCGTAGCATGTTATACGTCTGTTTTGGATATCTATGGCTCGGCATTGCAGTAAGTTTAGCCCAATACTTAATACATCTAGTCATGTATATGGTTGATAATGGTTGCCGGCCACATTCACTTAGTGCAGTAAAGTTTGGTACTGTTCTGTTCAAGCAACATATACGTTTACAAAAGTTAGCCTGCACTCGTTCAATACATTCGGAATATTGATAACCCCATACTTCAGCAGAATAACACAAAATTGGCACAACAATACTGTCAAACAGTTTCAAGGCTTCATAAGCATAGAAATAACCAAATTGTTTTTGATATTTGAGAATATTTATGACTGCTTTGGATGCTTGTGTTGCTAAAGTTTCTTTGGTTTTAGTCCAACACAGTTTGGGTGTGAAAAAAGCACCAAGGTACTTATAAAAAGGCACTACATCAACATCCCTTCCACGGAAAGTCCATTTCTCGTACGAACGTAGTGGCCCGCCATTCCGAAAAACCATAATCTTGGATTTGTCGAGATTTAAGTTCATACCAGTTTCTTTGCAGAAGTCATCAATACAATTGATCTGGTGTTGTAAGTTTAATACAGTGTCAGCTACACTGGAAACATCATCGGCGAACATCAGCGCGAATATATCATCAATATCATTGTTTATGTAAATACCTGTTCCACACTTATGTTTCAGATATATGATCAAATCATTGATAAATAATGAGAATATAATGGGTGAGCTAACACACCCTTGACGGGTCCCAATGTTACATTCGAAGAAGTCTGTTAATCCACCATTTACTTTAACACATGATTTCAATTGGCAGTACATAGAGTCGAAAATATTCAGGAATTTTCCATTTACACCGTGTCTTGACAAACATGTCCATAGTTTTTTGTGTATACATCCATCAAAGGCCTTCAAGAAATCTATATAAAAAACATAACAACGTCCTTTGCGTTTAGATAAATATTTTTGTATTACTCCATGTAATGTAAATATATTGTCAATCATTTGTTGCTTCTTCATTTCTTTTACTTTCATTTTGCAAGTAACCATGGTAATTATTTCAACATTGATTGATTGTTACATATTTAGGAAGTTTATGTAATTTAAAAAGCCTTTGACTCGTACAAAATTTAACTGATCAATTTTTTCTTCCCCCACATTCCACGGACAATTTTTGGACTGGGGCTTTTACCATTTGTATGGTCTGGATTTTACCAACTATAAGCACAGATATATATTAGAACGGATAGGTAACTGTACCACGTGACCCAGTTGAAATCAGTAGAAATCGACTTTAAATCTCGCGGATGCACGTTTGTCGCGATATTTGGCGAGATCACAGAGTTTTAGTGGTGAGATTCATCGATCCACCATTTTTGTTATCGTCCATATGTATTGTTTTGCAAGAAATTTGCAGAAATAAATCTGCCAAACCAATCAACATTTCAAAATCAATCGAGAAAATTTTACTATGTAGATAAAGAATAAACATACCTTGATTAGTGTGTATGTATATTTCATCGATTATATTGGCTATATGTCCAGAAATGAAGTTTGAATACACAACGGTTTCGCGGGAATATCGAAGCGAGAAAACAATTCAGTTCAAACTATGACAAATTCCTATCATCAGATTGAAAAATATTAAAATCTTATTTGGTGTTTTACTTGAACATCTTTCGTAAAATATTATGAAATTAGTCCTGATGATTCTTTTAAAAGATATTTTGTAGACTAAATTGTAACGACGAAGCCTGCGCCATTTTCCACACGTGTCTCTCATTTCTTGCTCCAAATCACACGAAATTGTAACTCTGATTTAAATTGCATTGTATCCTCGAGTGACCATAATTCGCCTACTTAAGCGTTAAACACGCAATAAACAATGGCAAACTTCATGTTTATATTAAATAAGGTCACTTAGTTGGTAATATAAATCCTTCAATTTATCTAACTCAAATGTACACCAATAAAATGATAAAATACTCCAAGAATTGAATAAAGCAAACGTCATAGTAAATAAAAGTCGGCCATTTTGACCGTGACCTAAATACGTCACATGGCGCGCGCGATTAATTGGGTCAAAACTATTCACTTTAGCTAAACGTCCCAATTATGAAATTAAGCCTGAGCATTGTTAAATCAAATTAAGAAAAAATCTAGTGCAAAAACAGCATATTTGTCACTGTTAAGTGATATTTACTCTTCGTGTATTAATTCTGATTGGTCGTGCCACACGCCAGTCTCTAATGGGTAATAAATAGACTTTGGCTGCATTATAAACGAACTTTTTTTACATCGCCATTACGGGCATGGATCACTTAATGAGTTTTAAGATAATCGCCGATAGTGATGTGTGATCTGCCGATGTATGGTCTACAGAAATACAGAATTCAATATTTTTTTTTGCTATTCTGACCGTAAGGTCGGAAGCAACTTTGACCGAAGATATTTTTGGTTTGACCTTAAAAATAATTTATCCGACCACGTGACTTTCATTCATGAAACTGTAAACAATGCAGACGTGTGAAAAAATATTCGATTACGTTGCACATAGCGTTTACTGGGGTATTTCAACTACACGACTTTTTGGGAATAGTGAAAATGGTATAGTTTTATGATTTTTTGTGAAAGTAATCGAAAATTACATGTTATGACCTCGTATTTTCAGAAAAAAATATTCCCGCTAAAAAAATACTATTTTGTAAACATTTTCTCAAGATATGCGCGCGCATCGTCCAAACCTCACGAGACTAGAGCCAAAACAAAATGGCGGTCGATTCGAAGGTCAGAGGCGATATTAGGGCTCTCTACGATATATTGCATGAAACACGCATTGTGTATCTTCTTAATATTGTTTTAATTTTGAAAATCGATAAATTATTAATGATAAGGCAAGTTTTTTCGAGGCAGCCATAAAAATTTATGTTACCGACCATCGCCATATGATCGACTTACAGTGTACCGAATACCAAAAATAAGATGATTAACGGAAATGGCAGAGTGTGCGCATTGCATTATTGGCGTTTGGCCGTTTGGCAGATAAAAATCTATTTATAGAGTTGCTTATCCGTTCTAATATATATTTGTGCTTCAAGCAAGAGTTTAAAAAAAGGCAGTGTCTACGGAACCGGAATTGGTTCCCTAGTCAATTTGTCTAGCGAACCGTCATTGATTTTCTATATGATTTACCATATGTATTGTGTTGATAATCCTATTAGAATTTCAAAAGAGTATATATTACTACACAGTAATAGTTAGAGATGTTTAATGTGAGGAAACGGATTGTTTTTCTACTATTTTTTTTCTGCTACGAAGCCGCCGTCCACCATTTTAGTTAAGTGGAATATCGACGGCGAATACATGGAATATCGTCACCGGCACCAATAGTGTCGTTGGGAATAAAGGACAGTGACATTAAGGTAAACATAAAGTAACAATTTTAGGTTATGCATACTATACTGTCATAATTAAGAGATGTTTAAGTTGAGATAAATTAGGAGGTTAACAAAACATGGATATCACAGAAAATCACGGATCACGGATTTCATATACAACTAATAGGAGACAGTATTTAATTCACGAAAATAATAATAAGCTCACAGACTATTTGAATGATATGACGGAAAAGAAGATAAATTCACAGATTTTCTGAAAATAAATCAAGGAAACGATGCACAAGTCACAGACTTCATTCAACAAATCACGGATTGTTTGGACAAATGTCACGGACAACGGAAATCACGGACGAGCAGGAGAAAATAGATATAACCGATGGTCCCAATGTCCCTAATATTAATGGTTTGCAATCGTATTGTTACGCCCATAAACCTTGTTTCCAGCCAGTTTCAGACTTTTTTTATTCAAATTCTAAATACTCATCCAAATAATGGTGGTTTGCATTAGGTCACAGTCGCTACTTATAACAGTCCTGTATCAGCGGCAGTAAAAATATATGAAAGTGGAATGACGTTCAGAGTTTCATTGAAAAAAGCATTGCCAGTTTGTTAAGAACACCTGTCGCCTAATGAATTAACCTAAGTTACAATTATCACGTGTCCTTATCCCTTAAAGAAATAGTTATACTTCCTTTAAAAGGGGGATGACTCACAAACGACATAAAGTTACTATCATCATATGAGTTCAAGACCTTACCACACTTTGAACGGGGCTCTACTTAACCCAGTAGACAGGGCCCTACTAAACCTAGTAGTAGGGATCTATTCACCACAGTAGGTGGGGCTCTACTTAACCCAGTAGGCAGGGCTCTACTTAACCCAGTAGACGGGGCCCTACTAAACTTAGTAGTAGGGATCTACCGATAGGTGGAGGGGGCTTATAGTCCTGGTAACGTGTGGGTCGTTGGGCCAAATGATAGGGCACCAAGTTAGTGGGAACATACACATAGTCAGCATGAATAAGCTATGGTAAAATAGTGTGTTTTCAACGCTTTCTTGAAGGACGGTAGTGTTTTACTGTCTCTGAGCGCTGTTGGCAGTGCATTCCAGAGTTTCGGTGCAGCAGCTGTGAAACATCGGTCACCATAAGTCACAGTCCTCGTCCTTGGCAAAACTAGAAAACAGAATCATTTTGAGACCTTATCTGTCTGTGTGTGGAGTATATACTTCCAACATACTTCTATTATTTAGCCAGGTGATTTTCCATGTAGTGCTTTGAAAACATGAGTCAAGACCTTGTACCCTACCCTGTACTGTACAGGTAGCCAGTGAAGATCCTTCAGTACAGGAGTGATGTGATTGTAACGGGGTGTCCTTGTGATGTGGCGGGCAGCTGTATTTTGGATAATTTGTAGTTTATTCCGAATGATTTTCGGGGTGCCACATAGTAATGAATTGCAGTAATCCAGTCTCGATGTTACTAAAGAATTGATGAGGGATTTTGGTATAGTGAAACCCCATGAAGCCGGTGTATCCACGGTACCGGTGTATGTAATTTTCTCATGAAATTGAAGATTTTTTTTCTCGTGACATTGCCTGCAGGATTGTTTACAATAACTGACGAGTAAATTAAAAAAATAAATACGAAATGGACCAATTTCTGAATGAAATCACAACAAAAACTTACACCATGCCTTCACTACGAGTAAGTCCTTATTTAATCGGCAATGTTTGACATGCATGTATTCAATGCTCGCTTGTTTATTTATCAAACATAATTTTGACAGCTATGACGTCATCCATTGATAAAAAGGGTCGTGTGCAACTTTTGGCGGGAAAAAATCAACTTGTCAACAAACTGGACCAAATTTACTTGGAAAAAGTTATTGTTGCACCGGCTAGATGGGGTTATTTCCCTTTCCTTAAATTTTACATGGTGTTTGTTTACATGTATTTTTTCCGATTCCAAAGGTCATTTGATCTGATTTTGCAGTTTTATTAAAGATTAAAGGTAATTTTAGCAGTTTCCAACAAAATATGTGTCGAGGAGTTAGTGATTTATATTTATTTTGTCAATTTCGTTTGATACACCGGCTGCATGAGCTTCAAGGCTATATCTTGCCTAATATTTTGGGAGGTTTTTTTGTGTACACTGCTAGAATATGGTCCAATTGATAGGGTGTCAATAATTATTTTGTTGGAAACATGCATTTTATCATAAAACCCACGTGACTCAATCTATGTCATAGGAGGGTTAGGTTAGAAATAACAAACAGCTTGGACAATGAAAATCAGAAATGGAATGATCGTTGTCAAAAAACTTGGACTAATAAATTACATACACAGAATTGGTAATGATATTGTGGACAATGTTTTTTCTGGTGGAAGGGTATAACTTGGTGCAACAGGGAATCATGGTTTACTAAACAAAGGTCACATCTTGTCTAGACTAAACAATTTTAATTTTGACTAGAAAATAAACTCCTGCTGTATAAGAAATTTTCCCCGAAACATTTTAGAAAATGAATGCATACAGATTTGATATAATGATGATGATATGATTATTGCAGATGGGCAGCACAACATGAAGTCATAGAGAAGTTAAACATGCAAGCAATAGTTAACGCTTCTGCTCAAGAAGATGAATTTGTGAAAGATTTTCTTATTTCTTGTGACAAGGTAAAGACATGCTTAGATAAAACTTCAATAATGTAAGAAATAAAGGTATGAGTGATTATTACATATGAGTTTTATTAAACAAGTGGACAAAACAATATGACATGAGGTTTTGCCCAGTGTCATATTGTTTTTTCAACAAGTTTAATAAAACTCGTATGTAATTATAAGCAAGAATGTAAGATTCTATTTATCACATAACCTTCGAGAACACTCATTATTGTTCAAAAGGATGGTGTATGCTACAAAGGTTTCAATTAAAATTTAGCGTTACAATGCACAGTTCAAGTTTTAGTCAATTCTGAATTATTGTGATCTCAGAAAGGGATTTAATTTATTTTAACCAACAAATGTTCAGATGGACCTAGTAATAAATTGTTTTCCTTGAAATAATTCACCGATGCTGTAAACTTTCTCAAATGTGAAACTGATGTAAATACAGAATATAAGAAAACGAAACTGTTTTTGTTCATTTCAACATTTGGTTATAAATCTTTAATGCAGCACAGACTGTTGACTGCTGAGTATATGTATATTTCTTTTTTACAGCTTACTGTGTTGATCTATGATTTACTGGTGACTGAAGTTTGGAAGGAGAAGATATTTCCTGTCATCTTAGATACTGATGGATTTGAACCAAAAACAACATTTCCTTTATACATGGCCGTATGTATGATATACAGTTAACATGAGTATCTATATTACGAGCACCCGACTTTTTTCGAGCAAATTTCAAAGTCCCAGCGAATTTGCTAAATATATGTATGTCAAGCTCCCTGTTTATTTCAATCATTTGGCTTGACCCAATTAGTCCTCGAGATAACAAGGTTTAATTGTGTAATAGTCGTTGAACTAAGCCAACATGTTATATTAGAGCTCACCTGTCACATAATGACAAGGTGAGTTTTTGGCATCATTTGCTTTCCTTTGTCCTCATCTGTCCATCTACAATTTTTTTCTTGCTCAATTGCGGATTCAAATTACGGCAACAAAATTCAAATAACTCATATTACCGAAAGATCTTCAGTTTGGAACTGATTACATCCAATCATTTGATCCAGAGTTACGGCCTCTGAAAGAATTGGATATTTTTGTCTTGTCATATGAACAAACTTGTGACCTCTCATTCATGAAGCAAATATAGTTTATACTATACACTATGTACTTACAGTTATACCATGAAGCCACTGTATGTAACTTACTGGAGACAACATTATTCTATCGTGAAGTTTGTGAAGCTACTGATGATTCTGTCCTCGACCTTGTGGATTACTGTTACAGAAAACTCACACAGCTTGTTGCAAGGTATACTACTCTATTACACTTAACTCAATTACTTGAATGAAGTTGCATACCAATATTTGGTCGGTCTCGATGTAAGGCAACCCAATATATTGACAATTTCATTTCTTACATTATTTTATTTTTTCCTTTGTATGATCAATTAAGTCTACTAACATTATTCATTACAATGATATTTCGCTTGTGAACAAACAGCAAACTATCGTAGTGTCCAGGCCTGATTGTATGGCAGTTGGAAGAAAACAGAAAATGATTGGGTATCCTGACGTTTATTTGAGTATAAATGTTGTGGTTCTTATTCTGTGATATTTGGCTATATACAGGAGTGAAGAAAGTGAACAAGAAAAGGATGAAGCTATCGATGCTGTAGAAGCTGTTAACACTCTCGCTCATGCTTCTAATACTGAGGTAACTATAAATGAAAATTTATATTTGTGTGAGAAAATTGATGATTTTATTAGTTGCTATCTGTAGGGGCGTTTTGCTTTATGTGTGCTTAGTCCTGATATGTTAAAATATTAGGAACAAAAGGGTCCAGATCTAGTCTGACCTGCTATAAATAGATGCGGTAGGGTGTTTGGAAGGGTCCAGATCTAGTCTGATCCGCTATGAATAGATGCCGTAGGGTGTTTGAAAGGGTCCAGATCAATTCTGACCGGCTATGAATAGATGTGGTAGGGTGTTTGAAAGGGTCCAGATCTAGTCTGACCCGCTATGAATAGATGCGGTAGGGTGTTTGAAAGGGTCCAGATCTAGTCTGACCCGCTATGAATAGATGCGGTACGGTGTTTGAAAGGGTCCAGATCTAGTCTGACCCGCTATGAATAGATGCGGTACGGTGTTTGAAAGGGTCCAGATCTAGTCTGACCTCCTATAAATAGATGCGGTAGGGTGTTTGAAAGGTTCCAGATCTACTCTGACCTCCTATAAATAGATGCGGTAGGGTGTTTGAAAGGGTCCAGATCTACTCTGACCTCCTATAAATAGATGCGGTAGGGTGTTTGAAAGGGTCCAGATCTACTCTGACCTCCTATAAATAGATGCGGTAGGGTGTTTGAAAGGGTCCAGATCTACTCTGACCTCCTATAAATAGATGCGGTAGGGTGTTTGAAAGGGTCCAGATCTACTCTGACCCGCTATGAATAGATGCAGTACGGTGTTTGAAAGGGTCCAGATCTACTCTGACCCGCTATGAATAGATGCTGAAGGGTGTTTGAAAGGGTCCAGATCTACTCTGACCCGCTATAAATAGATGCTGAAGGGTGTTTGAAAGGGTCCAGATCTAGTCTGACCCGCTATGAATAGATGCAGTAGGGTGTTTGAAAGGGTCCAGATCTAGTCTGACCCACTATGAATAGATGCTGAAGGGTGTTTGAAAGGGTCCAGATCTAGTCTGATCCGCTATGAATAGATGCGGTAGGGTGTTTGAAAGGGTCCAGATCTAGTCTGACCCGCTATGAATAGATGCGGTAGGGTGTTTGAAAGGGTCCAGATCTAGTCTGACCCGCTATGAATAGATGCAGTACGGTGTTTGAAAGGGTCCAGATCTACTCTGACCCGCTATAAATGGATGCTGAAGGGTGTTTGAAAGGGTCCAGATCTAGTCTGACCCGCTATAAATAGATGCTGAAGGGTGTTTGAAAGGGTCCAGATCCAGTCTGACCCGCTATGAATAGATGCTGTAGGGTGTTTGAAAGGGTCCAGATCTACTCTGACCCGCTATGAATAGATGCTGTAGGGTGTTTGAAAGGGTCCAGATCTACTCTGACCTGCTATTAATAGATGCTGAAGGGTGTTTGAAAGGGTCCAGATCTAGTCTGACCCGCTATAAATAGATGCTGAAGGGTGTTTGAAAGGGTCCAGATCCAGTCTGACCCGCTATGAATAGATGCTGTAGGGTGTCTGAAAGGGTTCAGATCTACTCTGACCTGCTATAAATAGATGCGGTAGGGTGTTTGAAAGGGTCCAGATCTACTCTGACCTGCTATAAATAGATGCTGTAGGGTGTTTGAAAGGGTCCAGATCTACTCTGACCTGCTATAAATAGATGCAGTAGGGTGTTTGAAAGGGTCCAGATCTAGTCTGACCCGCTATAAATAGATGCAGTAGGGTGTTTGAAAGGGTCCAGATCTAGTCTGACCCGCTATGAATAGATGCGGTAGGGTGTTTGAAAGGGTCCAGATCTAGTCTGACCCGCTATGAATAGATGCTGTAGGGTGTTTGAAAGGGTCCAGATCTAGTCTGACCCGCTATAAATAGATGCTGAAGGGTGTTTGAAAGGGTCCAGATCTAGTCTGACCCGCTATAAATAGATGCCGTAGGGTGTTTGAAAGGGTCCAGATCTAGTCCGACCCGCTATAAATAGATGCTGTAGGGTGTTTGAAAGGGTCCAGATCTAGTCCGACCCGCTATAAATAGATGCTGTAGGGTGTTTGAAAGGGTCCAGATCTAGTCTGACCTGCTATAAATAGATGCTGTAGGGTGTTTGAAAGGGTCCAGATCTAGTCTGACCTGCTATAAATAGATGCTGTAGGGTGTTTGAAAGGGTCTAGATCTACTCTGACCCGCTATAAATAGATGCTGTAGGGTGTTTGAGATTTTTTGCTCTTGAAGCAATCTTTGCCCTGTAGCTAGGCTGGCTTATTTGCTTTTTTTTCCTTTTCGGCATTGTCATATAGATTTTACTTTATTTTTTATTTGTATCAGAAATTTTGAACACAGTTGATGCTCAATCAGCTATTGAAGAAACAATTTTCACATCGGTGTATTTTTTTATTTCAGGAACTTGAAATGCAAGAAAAGAAGTTAAATTTTGAAATCTGTATAAAAGCCGTGTCCATGTTGAGATATATCATTGATCATTTAGAAGGGTAAGTTTATGTTGGACAAACTGATAAGTGATTCAATATACATAAGTATATATTCCCTACTCTGGAGCAACACATTTTGGAGGTGCAAATGTCGACTGTTGTACAGAGGTTGTTGCTTGACAGTGGTAACTTTTAAAGAAAACTATCTGCTTGAGAGGTTGTTGCTTGACAGTGGTAACTTTTAAAGTAAACTATCAGCTTGAAAGGTTGTTGTTGTACAGGGGTTACATTTAAAGTAAACTATCAGCTTGAGAGGTTGTTGTTGTACAGGGGTTACATTTAAAGTAAATTATCAGCTTGAGAGGTTGTTGTTGTACAGGGGTTACATTTAAAGTAAACTATCAGTTTGAGAGGTTGTTGTTGTACAGGGGTTACATTTAAAGTAAACTATCAGTTTGAGAGGTTGTTGTTGTACAGGGGTTACATTTAAAGTAAACTATTGGCTTGAGAGGTTGTTGTTATACAGGGGTTACATTTAAAGTAAACTATCAGCTTGAGAGGTTGTTGTTGTACAGGGGTTACATTTAAAGTAAACTATCAGTTTGAGAGGTTGTTGTTATACAGGGGTTACATTTAAAGTAAACTATTGGCTTGAGAGGTTGTTGTTGTACAGGGGTTACATTTAAAGTAAACTATCAGCTTGAGAGGTTGTTGTTGTACACTGGTAACTTTTAAAGTAAACTATTGGCTTGAGAGGTTGTTGTTGTACACTGGTAACTTTTAAAGTAAACTATTGGCTTGAGAGGTTGTTGTTGTACACTGGTAACTTTTAAAGTAAACTATTGGCTTGAGAGGTTGTTGTTATACACTGGTAACTTTTAAAGTAAGCTATTGGCTTGAGAGGTTGTTGTTGTACAGGGGTTACATTTAAAGTAAACTATCAGCTTGAGAGGTTGTTGTTGTACACTGGTAACTTTTAAAGTAAACTATTGGTTTGAGAGGTTGTTGTTGTACAGGGGTTACATTTAAAGTAAACTATCAGCTTGAGAGGTTGTTGTTGTACACTGGTAACTTTTAAAGTAAACTATTGGCTTGAGAGGTTGTTGTTATACACTGGTAACTTTTAAAGTAAGCTATTGGCTTGAGAGGTTGTTGTTGTACAGGGGTTACATTTAAAGTAAACTATCAGCTTGAGAGGTTGTTGTTGTACACTGGTAACTTTTAAAGTAAACTATTGGCTTGAGAGGTTGTTGTTGTACACTGGTAACTTTTAAAGTAAACTATTGGCTTGAGAGGTTGTTGTTATACACTGGTAACTTTTAAAGTAAGCTATTGGCTTGAGAGGTTGTTGTTGTACAGGGGTTACATTTAAAGTAAACTATCAGTTTGAGAGGTTGTTGTTATACAGGGGTTACATTTAAAGTAAACTATTGGTTTGAGAGGTTGTTGTTGTACAGGGGTTACATTTAAAGTAAGCTACCAGTTTGGGAGGTTGTTGTTGTACAGGGGTTACATTTAAAGTGAACTATCAGCTTGAGAGGTTGTTGTTGTACATGGGGTTACATTTAAAGTAAGCTATTGGCTTGAGAGGTTGTTGTTGTACAGGGGTTACATTTAAAGTAAACTATCAGTTTGAGAGGTTGTTGTTATACAGGGGTTACATTTAAAGTAAACTATCAGCTTGAGAGGTTGTTGTTGTACAGTGGTAACATTTAAAGTGAACTATCAGTTTGAGAGGTTGTTGTTGTACAGTGGTAACATTTAAAGTAAACTATCAGTTTGAGAGGTTGTTGTTGTACAGGGGTTACATTTAAAGTAAACTATCAGTTTGAGAGGTTGTTGTTGTACAGGGGTTACATTTAAAGTGAACTATCAGTTTGAGAGGTTGTTGTTGTACAGTGGTAACATTTAAAGTAAACTATTGGCTTGAGAGGTTGTTGTTGTACAGTGGTAACATTTAAAGTAAACTATTGGCTTGAGAGGTTGTTGTTGTACAGTGGTTACATTTAAAGTAAACTATTGGCTTGAGAGGTTGTTGTTGTACAGTGGTTACATTTAAAGTAAACTATTGGCTTGAGAGGTTGTTGTTGTACAGTGGTTACATTTAAAGTAAACTATTGGCTTGAGAGGTTGTTGTTGTACAGTGGTTACATTTAAAGTAAACTATTGGCTTGAGAGGTTGTTGTTGTACAGTGGTAACATTTAAAGTAAACTATTGGCTTGAGAGGTTGTTGTTGTACAGTGGTAACATTTAAAGTAAACTATTGGCTTGAGAGGTTGTTGTTGTACAGTGGTTACATTTAAAGTAAACTATCAGCTTGAGAGGTTGTTGTTGTACAGTGGTAACATTTAAAGAAAACTATCGGCTTGAGAGGTTGTTGTTGTACAGGGGTTACATTTAAAGTAAACTATCAGTTTGAGAGGTTGTTGTTATACAGGGGTTACATTTAAAGTAAACTATCAGCTTGGAAGGTTGTTGTTGTACAGGGGTTACATTTAAAGTAAACTATCAGCTTGAAAGGTTGTTGTTGAACAGGGGTTACATTTAAAGTAAACTATCAGTTTGAGAGGTTGTTGTTGTACAGGGGTTACATTTAAAGTAAACTATTGGCTTGAAAGGTTGTTGTTATACAGGGGTTACATTGTTGTACAGGGGTTACATTTAAAGTAAACTATTGGCTTGAGAGGTTGTTGTTATACAGGGGTTACATTGTTGTACAGGGGTTACATTTAAAGTAAACTATTGGCTTGAGAGGTTGTTGTTGTACAGGGGTTACATTTAAAGTGAACTATCAGTTTGAGAGGTTGTTGTTGTACAGGGGTTACATTTAAAGTAAACTATCAGCTTGAAAGGTTGTTGTTGTACAGGGGTTACATTTAAAGTAAACTATCAGCTTGAAAGGTTGTTGTTATACAGGGGTTACATTTAAAGTAAACTATCAGTTTGAGAGGTTGTTGTTATACAGGGGTTACATTTAAAGTAAACTATCAGTTTGAGAGGTTGTTATTGTACAGGGGTTACATTTAAAGTAAACTATTGGCTTGAGGGGTTGTTGTTGTACAGGGGTTACATTTAAAGTAAACTATCGGCTTGAGAGGTTGTTGTTGTACAGGGGTTACATTTAAAGTAAACTATCAGTTTGAGAGGTTGTTGTTATACAGGGGTTACATTTAAAGTAAACTATCAGTTTGAGAGGTTGTTGTTATACAGGGGTTACATTTAAAGTAAACTATCAGTTTGAGAGGTTGTTGTTGTACAGGGGTTATATTTGAAGTAAACTATCAGTTTGAGAGGTTGTTGTTGTACACGGGGCCACTCTGAACATGCTGTACTGATATGAACTAAGGCATGGCCTACCTAGGCGATCATCATCCATCCATGGTCCTTAGACTAAAATTAAAGTAACTAGAAACGGGATACAGTTGCAAAATTATAGCAAACCGTTATTTAGCGTAACACTACCAAGCGCTCGAGAGCACCTTGCTTATGCAATCTAATCCAGCTTCAAACAGGATTCAAACCTGCGGCCTCTCGCTTCAAAGGCGATTTAAATTCATGTGGTCGATTAATTTGTTCCAGATTTTTAAAATCTTCCTTGTCCTATTTTGTTCTCTCTGGTGAAGTGTCTTATGAGACAACTGAATATATTGATTAGAAATTATTTTTCCTCCAACAAGCTGCCACAGTAAAAGGGCTAGACCGAGACTATTTTGGTCAATTTTCATACTTTGCATGTAAAATAGAACCTAGCTATGGATTGATTAGATCACAGTTTGTAGTTTGTCTCATGTTTTCAATGTCTCATAGAGTTGCTTGTAGAGTTCTTTCTTAAAAAGTTAGTATTTTTTTGTTTGCATAGTGATGTAAAAGGCTACTTACTTATAGCTGACACTTTTCATTAAACCAATTGCATGGGATTGGTGACTTTTCAAGACAAATTCAAGAAGTTTATAAAAGCATGTAGTTTTCATATTAACAAGTATAATGTCAATACCATGCATGCATGTGTCATAAAGCAATTTGAAATAAATTTGTGATTACTAATAATCATAATATAAACACAGTATGTCAGACAAATTTGTGAGATTTTATCAATAGACCTACTCCGGATCTCCACTAATCTGTAGGTACAAATAAAGTTTTACCGTTATAATCCTTGTGACAATCCTTGTGACGCATGAATATTCATATCTGGACAATAGAGCTTGGGTCAGTTGTGTTTGCATATGAATACAAAACCAGTCTAACTAGGCCAGCTTTGTTTGTACCTACATGTAAATTAATGGAAAAACCACCTTGGATAGAGTTCCGTATATCAACTATTTGGGAGCTTAATTGAATAGAGTCTAAACTGTGTAACAGCTTGCATGCATTGCTATTGTTTTCTTCAGACTTCCTTTGAGTGCAATGACGAGATTATTGAATACACATGATATCCCGATACTGTTAGTACAACTTGTAGAGAATCCTCCATGGAATCATCAGAAAGACGGTATATTTATTGTACTTATTTCTATGGTATATGTGTTGTACTTATTTCTATGGTATATTTATTGTACTTATTTCTATGGTATATTTGTTGTACTTATTTCTATGGTATATGTGTTGTACTTATTTCTATGGTATATGTGTTGTACTTATTTCTATGGTATATGTGTTGTACTTATTTCTATGGTATATGTGTTGTACTTATTTCTATGGTATATGTGTTGTACTTATTTCTATGGTATATGTGTTGTACTTATTTCTATGGTATATGTGTTGTACTTATTTCTATGGTATATTTATTGTACTTATTTCTATGGTATATTTGTTGTACTTATTTATATGGTATATTTGTTGTACTTATTTCTATGGTATATGTGTTGTACTTATTTCTATGGTATATGTGTTGTACTTATTTCTATTGTATATGTGTTGTACTTATTTCTATGGTATATTTGTTGTACTTATTTCTATGGTATATGTGTTGTACTTATTTCTATGGTATATTTATTGTGCTTATTTCTATGGTATATGTGTTGTACTTATTTCTATGGTATATGTGTTGTACTTATTTCTATGGTATACGTGTTGTACTTATTTCTATGGTATATGTGTTGTACTTATTTCTATGGTATATGTGTTGTACTTATTTCTATGGTATATGTGTTGTACTTATTTCTATGGTATATTTATTGTACTTATTTCTATTTATTGTACTTATTTCTATGGTATATTTATTGTACTTATTTCTATGGTATATTTGTTGTACTTATTTCTATGGTATATATTTGTTGTACTTATTTCTATGGTATATGTATTGTACTTGTTTCTATGGTATATTTGTTGCAGTTATTTCTATGGTATATGTGTTGTACTTATTTCTATGGTATATTTATTGTACTTATTTCTATGGTATTTTTATTGTACTTATTTCTACGGTATATATTTGTTGTACTTATTTCTATGGTATATGTATTGTACTTGTTTCTATGGTATATTTGTTGCACTTATTTCTATGGTATATGTATTGTACTTGTTTCTATGGTATATTTGTTGCACTTATTTCTATGGTATATGTATTGTACTTGTTTCTATGGTATATTTGTTGCACTTATTTCTATGGTATATGTGTTGTACTTATTTCTATGGTATATATTTGTTGTACTTATTTCTAAGGTATACTTGTTGTACTTATTTCTATGGTATATTTATTGTACTTATTTATATGGTATATTTATTGTTCTTATTTCTATGGTATACTTGTACTTATTTCTATGGTATATTTGTTGTACTTATTTCTATGGTATATTTGTTGTACTTATTTCTATGGTATATTTATTGTACTTATTCTATGGTATATGTATTGTACTTATTTCTATGGTAAATGTATTGTACTTATTTCTATGGTATATATTTATTGTACTTATTTCTATGGTATACTTGTTGTACTTATTTCTATGGTATATTTGTTGTTCTTATTTCTTTGGTATATATTTATTGTACTTATTTCTATGGTATATGTATTGTACTTATTTCTATGGTGTATTTGTTGTACTTATAGGTAGGCCATTTTTTGCAATTTTCCAGATATTAAATTGTGTTCATTTTCATTCTGTTACCCTGTAGTGAACAATACTTATAAAGTGATACATGTTATATACTTATAAAGTGATACATCTTATATACTGAATTATCATGAGGATAAAACACTACACAGCCTGGACAATAGGTGATTAAGTACCTTGAAAGTTACAAATAATGTACAGGTGGCTCCATCATATCTATGGAGAACTAATAAAATACATAGTTTTATGCATATCTACGTAAAGATTGCAACAAATTGAATGTACAAGCAGTTGATAAAATTGTCATCGAAATCTTACATCTAGTCAAATCACACCTTTTGTGACGTCATAATTATGGGGCATAAAGGCAGTCATGAACTGTCATGTAGCTTATAGTCCATCAAAAGATTCTCCTTAAGTTGAAGTGTAATTGATAAACTGTGTCGTATGATGTTTACATTGATGGTGTTTCTTGTTGTAGGTAAGAAGTACAAGTATGTAGATGGTAAATGGCAACATGTAGATTATGCTGATAGTTTGAAGATCACTAAAATAGAAGGCCAGGTATGTATATTTGTGTGAATCTCCATCTGTGAGCTACAGTAACACATAATACTACTCCATCTGTGAGCTACAGTAACACAGTGCTACTCCATCTGTGAGCTACAGTAACACATAATACTACTCCATCTGTGAGCTACAGTAACGCATAATACTACTCCATCTGTGAGCTACAGTAACACATAATACTACTCCATCTGTGAGCTACTGTAACACATACTACTACTCCATCTGTGAGCTACAGTAACACATAATACTACTCCATCTGTGAGCTACAGTAACACATAATACTACTCCATCTGTGAGCTACAGTAACACATAATACTACTCCATCTGTGAGCTACAGTAACACATAATACTACTCCATCTGTGAGCTACAGTAACACATAATACTACTCCATCTGTGAGCTACAGTAACACATAATGCTACTCCATCTGTGAGCTACAGTAACACATAATACTACTCCATCTGTGAGCTACAGTAACACATAATACTACTCCATCTGTGAGCTACAGTAACACATAATGCTACCCCATCTGTGACCTACAGTTACACATAATGCTACTCCATCTGTGAGCTACTGTAACACATACTACTACTCCATCTGTGAGCTACAGTAACACATAATACTACTCCATCTGTGAGCTACAGTAACACATAATACTACTCCATCTGTGAGCTACAGTAACACATAATACTACTCCATCTGTGAGCTACAGTAACACATAATACTACTCCATCTGTGAGCTACAGTAACACAGTATACTACTCCATCTGTGAGCTACAGTAACACATAATGCTACTCCATCTGTGAGCTACAGTAACACATAATACTACTCCATCTGTGACCTACAGTTACACATAGTGCTACTCCATCTGTGAGCTACTGTAACACATAGTGCTACTCCATCTGTAAGCTACAGTTACACATAGTGCTACTCCATCTGTGAGCTACTGTAACACATAGTGCTACTCCATCTGTAAGCTACAGTAACACATAATGCTACCCCATCTGTAAGCTACAGTAACACAGTGCTACTCCATCTGTGAGCTACAGTTACACATAATGCTACTCCATCTGTGACCTACAGTTACACATAGTGCTACTCCATCTGTGACCTACAGTAACACAGTGCTACTCCATCTGTGAGTTACAGTAACACAGTGCTACTCCATCTGTGAGCTACAGTAACACACAGTGCTACTCCATCTGTGAGCTACAGTTACACATAATGCTACTCCATCTGTGAGCTACAGTAACACAGTGCTACTCAATCTGTGAGTTACAGTAACACACAGTGCTACTCCATCTTTGAGCTACAGTTACACATAATGCTACTCCATCTGTGAGCTACAGTTACACATAATGCTACTCCATCTGTGAGCTACAGTAACATATAATGCTACTCCATCTGTGAAACAATAACACACAATGCTACTCCATCTGTGAGCTACCAAAACACACAATGCTACTCCATCTGTGAGCTACCAAAACACACAATGCTACTCCATTTGTGAGCTACAGTAACACACCATGCTAGATGCATGAAGTGCAAAAGGGCTCTTTTCAGCTATGAAGCCTCTCAAGCAACCTTTGACATTTTAACTTCCCCTGGTCATTGGGCTACCTATGGAAACCTACGTTAATATCTCCCTGGGGAGACTATTTCTCTTCTGTGTGTGTGGCAGCCAACATTGATCTGTAGAACACAGGAATAGACACTGCCCTCATTGGTACCAATTTATACCTTTGCGGAGTGGAGCATGTAAGTTATTCTTGCTCAGAGAAATTAACCAGTGGTCCAGACAGGGGTTGAACCCAGAGCTCTGGATCCTGAAGTGTGTGGCCTGCCTCAAGGCCACTGCTCCCCACAACACTTTTTACATTTTCAGAGTCTCATCTTTAGTAATGGAGCTAGCTTTTCTGCTGATCCTGTAAGTTAAAAGTTTATATATAGTCTGGTGTATTTTATTCTTCAGATTTGGTTGTCATTGTTTCAACTGTTGATGTCGCAAGCTTGTCAACAGAAATATGAACTAGATACATACAGGAAGAACACTATATTGAAGGTAGGATTGTAAATCTTGTTTAAATTGACACTGTTCGATGTTTATCTCTGAAATGTCAAACTGTTAGATTGCTATGGTAGATATCACAACACTACGTGAAATTATCCTTTGGTGTGAAATCATCATTCTGGTTTGAGTGTATGATGTATGCGGTCTGCTCTGTGATTGTGTGAAATCATCATTCTGGTTAGAGTGCATGATGTATGCAGTCTGCTCTGTGACGGTGAAATCATCATTCTGGTTAGAGTGCATGATGTATGCAGTCTGCTCTGTGACGGTGAAATCATCATTCTGATTTGAGTGCATGATGTATGCAGTCTGCTCTGTGATGGTGTGAAATCATCATTCTGGTTTGAGTGCATGATGTATGCAGTCTGCTCTGTGATGGTGTGAAATCATCATTCTGGTTAGAGTGCATGATGTATGCAGTCTGCTCTGTGATGGTGTGAAATCATCATTCTGGTTTGAGTGCATGATGTATGCAGTCTGCTCTGTGATGGTGTGAAATCATCATTCTGGTTTGAGTGCATGATGTATGCAGTCTGCTCTGTGATGGTGTGAAATCATCATTCTGGTTTGAGTGTATGATGTATGCAGTCTGCTCTGTGACGGTGAAATCATCATTCTGGTTAGAGTGCATGATGTATGCAGTCTGCTCTGTGATGGTGTGAAATCATCATTCTGGTTAGAGTGCATGATGTATGCAGTCTACTCTGTGATGGTGTGAAATCATCATTCTGGTTAGAGTGCATGATGTATGCAGTCTGCTCTGTGATGGTGTGAAATCATCATTCTGGTTAGAGTGCAGGATGTATGCAGTCTGCTCTGTGACGGTGTGAAATCATCATTCTGGTTTGAGTGCATGATGTATGCAGCCTGCTCTGTGACGGTGAAATCATCATTCTGGTTAGAGTGCATGATGTATGCAGTCTGCTCTGTGATGGTGTGAAATCATCATTCTGGTTAGAGTGCATGATGTATGCAGCCTGCTCTGTGACGGTGAAATCATCATTCTGGTTAGAGTGCATGATGTATGCAGTCTGCTCTGTGATGGTGTGAAATCATCATTCTGGTTTGAGTGCATGATGTATGCAGTCTGCTCTGTGATGGTGTGAAATCATCATTTTGGTTAGAGTGCATGATGTATGCAGTCTGCTCTGTGACGGTGAAATCATCATTCTGGTTTGAGTGTATGATGTATGCAGTCTACTCTGTGATGGTGTGAAATCATCCGTCTGGTTTGAGTGTATGATGTATGCAGTCTGCTCTGTGATGGTGTGAAATCATCATTCTGGTTAGAGTGGATGATGTATGCAGTCTGCTCTGTGATGGTGTGAAATCATCATTCTGGTTAGAGTGCATGATGTATGCAGTCTGCTCTGTGATGGTGTGAAATCATCATTCTGGTTTGAGTGGATGATGTATGCAGTCTGCTCTGTGGTGGTGTGAAATCATCATTCTGGTTAGAGTGCATGATGTATGCAGTCTGCTCTGTGGTGGTGAAATCATCATTCTGGTTAGAGTGCATGATGTATGCAGTCTGCTCTGTGATGGTGTGAAATCATCATTCTGGTTAGAGTGTATGATGTATGCAGTCTGCTCTGTGATGGTGTGAAATCATCATTCTGGTTAGAGTGTATGATGTATGCAGTCTGCTCTGTGATGGTGTGAAATCATCCGTCTGGTTTGAGTGTATGATGTATGCGGTCTGCTCTGTGATGGTGTGAAATCATCATTCTGGTTAGAGTGTATGATGTATGCAGTCTGCTCTGTGATGGTGTGAAATCATCATTCTGGTTAGAGTGCATGATGTATGCAGCCTGCTCTGTGATGGTGTGAAATCATCATTCTGGTTAGAGTGTATGATGTATGCAGTCTGCTCTGTGATGGTGTGAAATCATCCGTCTGGTTTGAGTGTATGATGTATGCGGTCTGCTCTGTGACGGTGAAATCATCATTCTGGTTTGAGTGCATGATGTATGCAGTCTGCTCTGTGACGGTGAAATCATCATTCTGGTTTGAGTGCATGATGTATGCAGCCTGCTCTGTGACGGTGAAATCATCATTCTGGTTTGAGTGCATGATGTATGCAGCCTGCTCTGTGACGGTGAAATCATCATTCTGGTTTGAGTGCATGATGTATGCAGTCTGCTCTGTGATGGTGTGAAATCATCATTCTGGTTAGAGTGCATGATGTATGCAGTCTGCTCTGTGACGGTGAAATCATCATTCTGGTTTGAGTGCATGATGTATGCAGTCTGCTCTGTGATGGTGTGAAATCATCATTCTGGTTAGAGTGCATGATGTATGCAGTCTGCTCTGTGACGGTGAAATCATCATTCTGGTTTGAGTGCATGATGTATGCAGCCTGCTCTGTGATGGTGTGAAATCATCATTCTGGTTTTTGTGCATGATGTATGCAGTCTGCTCTGTGACGGTGAAATCATCATTCTGGTTTGAGTGCATGATGTATGCAGCCTGCTCTGTGATGGTGTGAAATCATCATTCTGGTTTGAGAGCATGATGTATGCAGTCTGCTCTGTGATGGTGTGAAATCATCATTCTGGTTAGAGTGCATGATGTATGCAGTCTGCTCTGTGACGGTGTGAAATCATCATTCTGGTTTGAGTGTATGATGTATGCAGTCTGCTCTGTGACGGTGTGAAATCATCATTCTGGTTTGAGTGTATGATGTATGCAGTCTGCTCTGTGACGGTGTGAAATCATCATTCTGGTTTGTGTGCATGATGTATGCAGTCTGCTCTGTGACGGTGTGAAATCATCATTCTGGTTTGAGTGCATGATGTATGCAGCCTGCTCTGTGATGGTGTGAAATCATCATTCTGGTTTGAGTGCATGATGTATGCAGTCTGCTCTGTGATGGTGTGAAATCATCCGTCTGGTTGGAGTGCATGATGTATGCAGTCTGCTCTGTGATGGTGTGAAATCATCATTCTGGTTTGAGTGTATGATGTATGCAGTCTGCTCTTTGATGGTGTGAAATCATCATTCTGGTTAGAGTGTATGATGTATGCAGTCTGCTCTGTGATGGTGTGAAATCATCATTCTGGTTTGAGTGCATGATGTATGCAGTCTGCTCTGTGACGGTGAAATCATCATTCTGGTTTGAGTGTATGATGTATGCAGTCTGCTCTGTGACGGTGAAATCATCATTCTGGTTTGAGTGCATGATGTATGCAGTCTGCTCTGTGATGGTGTGAAATCATCATTCTGGTTTGAGTGCATGATGTATGCAGTCTGCTCTGTGACGGTGAAATCATCATTCTGGTTTGAGTGCATGATGTATGCAGTCTGCTCTGTGACGGTGAAATCATCATTCTGGTTTGAGTGCATGATGTATACAGTCTACTCTGTGACGGTGAAATCATCATTCTGGTTTGAGTGCATGATGTATGCAGTCTGCTCTGTGACGGTGTGAAATCATCATTCTGGTTTGAGTGCTTGATGTATGCAGTCTGCTCTGTGATGGTGTGAAATCATCATTCTGGTTTGAGTGCTTGATGTATGCAGTCTGCTCTGTGACGGTGTGAAATCATCATTCTGGTTAGAGTGCATGATGTATGCAGCCTGCTCTGTGATGGTGTGAAATCATCATTCTGGTTTGAGTGCATGATGTATGCAGTCTGCTCTGTGATGGTGAAATCATCATTCTGGTTTGAGTGCATGATGTATGCAGTCTGCTCTGTGATGGTGTGAAATCATCATTCTGGTTTGAGTGCATGATGTATGCAGTCTGCTCTGTGATGGTGTGAAATCATCATTCTGGTTAGAGTGCATGATGTATGCAGTCTGCTCTGTGATGGTGTGAAATCATCATTCTGGTTTGAGTGCATGATGTATGCAGTCTGCTCTGTGATGGTGTGAAATCATCATTCTGGTTAGAGTGCATGATGTATGCAGCCTGCTCTGTGACGGTGTGAAATCATCATTCTGGTTTGAGTGTATGATGTATGCAGTCTGCTCTGTGACGGTGAAATCATCATTCTGGTGTGAGTGTATGATGTATGCAGTCTGCTCTGTGATGGTGTGAAATCATCATTCTGGTGTGAGTGCATGATGTATGCAGTCTGCTCTGTGATGGTGTGAAATCATCATTCTGGTTTGAGTGCATGATGTATGCAGTCTGCTCTGTGACGGTGTGAAATCATCATTCTGGTTTGAGTGCATGATGTATGCAGTCTGCTCTGTGACGGTGTGAAATCATCATTCTGGTTTGAGTGCATGATGTATGCAGTCTGCTCTGTGATGGTGTGAGTGCATGATGTATGCAGTCTGCTCTGTGACGGTGAAATCATCATTCTGGTTTGAGTGCATGATGTATGCAGTCTGCTCTGTGATGGTGTGAGTGCATGATGTATGCAGTCTGCTCTGTGATGGTGTGAGTGCATGATGTATGCGGTCTGCTCTGTGACGGTGAAATCATCATTCTGGTTTGAGTGTATGATGTATGCAGTCTGCTCTGTGACGGTGTGAAATCATCATTCTGGTTTGAGTGCATGATGTATGCAGTCTGCTCTGTGATGGTGTGAGTGCATGATGTATGCAGTCTGCTCTGTGACGGTGAAATCATCATTCTGGTTTGAGTGTATGATGTATGCAGTCTGCTCTGTGACGGTGTGAAATCATCATTCTGGTTTGAGTGCATGATGTATGCAGTCTGCTCTGTGATGGTGTGAAATCATCATTCTGGTTTGAGTGCATGATGTATGCAGTCTGCTCTGTGACGGTGAAATCATCATTCTGGTTTGAGTGCATGATGTATGCAGTCTGCTCTGTGACGGTGAAATCATCATTCTGGTTTGAGTGCATGATGTATGCAGTCTGCTCTGTGAGGGTGAAATCATCATTCTGGTTTGAGTGTATGATGTATGCAGTCTGCTCTGTGACGGTGTGAAATCATCATTCTGGTTTGAGTGCATGATGTATGCAGTCTGCTCTGTGACGGTGAAATCATCATTCTGGTTTGAGTGCATGATGTATGCAGTCTGCTCTGTGATGGTGTGAAATCATTATTCTGGTTAGAGTGCATGATGTATGCAGTCTGCTCTGTGACGGTGTGAAATCATTATTCTGGTTGGAGTGCAGGATGTATGCAGTCTGCTCTGTGACGGTGAAATCATCATTCTGGTTTGAGTGCATGATGTATGCAGTCTGCTCTGTGACGGTGTGAAATCATCATTCTGGTTTGAGTGCAGGATGTATGCAGTCTGCTCTGTGACGGTGAAATCATCATTCTGGTTTGAGTGCATGATGTATGCAGTCTGCTCTGTGATGGTGTGAAATCATCATTCTGGTTTGAGTGGATGATGTATGCAGCCTGCTCTGTGATGGTGTGAAATCATTATTCTGGTTGGAGTGCATGATGTATGCAGTCTGCTCTGTGACGGTGTGAAATCATCATTCTGGTTTGAGTGTATGATGTATGCAGTCTGCTCTGTGACGGTGAAATCATCATTCTGGTTTGAGTGCATGATGTATGCAGTCTACTCTGTGACGGTGAAATCATCATTCTGGTTAGAGTGCATGATGTATGCAGCCTGCTCTGTGATGGTGTGAAATCATCATTCTGGTTTGAGTGGATGATGTATGCAGTCTGCTCTGTGATGGTGTGAAATCATCATTCTGGTTTGAGTGCATGATGTATGCAGTCTGCTCTGTGATGGTGTGAAATCATTATTCTGGTTTGAGTGCATGATGTATGCAGTCTGCTCTGTGACGGTGTGAAATCATCATTCTGGTTAGAGTGCATGATGTATGCAGTCTGCTCTGTGGTGGTGTGAAATCATCATTCTGGTTAGAGTGCATGATGTATGCAGTCTGCTCTGTGATGGTGTGAAATCATCATTCTGGTTTGAGTGTATGATGTATGCAGTCTGCTCTGTGACGGTGAAATCATCATTCTGGTTTGAGTGTATGATGTATGCAGTCTGCTCTGTGATGGTGTGAAATCATCATTCTGGTTGGAGTGCATGATGTATGCAGTCTGCTCTGTGATGGTGTGAAATCATCATTCTGGTTTGAGTGTATGATGTATGCAGTCTGCTCTGTGATGGTGTGAAATCATCATTCTGGTTTGAGTGCATGATGTATGCAGTCTGCTCTGTGATGGTGTGAAATCATCATTCTGGTTTGAGTGCAGGATGTATGCAGTCTGCTCTGTGATGGTGTGAAATCATCATTCTGGTTTGAGTGTATGATGTATGCAGTCTGCTCTGTGACGGTGTGAAATCATCATTCTGGTTTGAGTGGATGATGTATGCAGCCTGCTCTGTGATGGTGTGAAATCATCATTCTGGTTTGAGTGCATGATGTATGCAGTCTGCTCTGTGACGGTGAAATCATCATTCTGGTTTGAGTGCATGATGTATGCAGTCTGCTCTATGATGATTTCTTACCTAAGATTAAATTAAACTGTACATTTGCTTCAATATCAACCCAAACCATGTAAATTGAAAATGTAATGTACGTCAAGGAATGATTGGAACTTTCACTTCACAAATTTTAATACTTACAGGATAGTATTGTAGTGGTAGATTTAGTGATATAGTTTACTACCATTCTGTATTGTAGTGGTAGATTTAGTGATATAGGTTACTTTTATTCTGTATTTTGTTGTCTATTATTTCAGCTTCGAGCATTTCTGACTGAGCCAATGTTAGATCAGATTCCAATGTTAGGAGACCTACAGAGATATCTGGAACATTTATCTATGATGGAACCTCCGCCACCAAAAAGGGAGGTCATCTTGGAACAGGTGAGTCGGATATCTTAGATGTGCTGGTGTTGAATAAAAGCTCGATTGTCACATAATCTGTGGTCTTGGAGTGCTTGAAAGCCGTGCTGGAAATATTGTTTGGCGCTCCCAGACCGTTACATAAATATTTAAATTAGCTTGGGGTTGGTTGGTTCTTGGTGACATAACATAAACCAATCCATGCCTTGAATCTGCCCACAATGTTATGATAACACAGGCATTATCATGACCTCGCACACATTGACGGCATTATCATGACCTTGCACACATTGACGGCATTATCATGACCTTGCACACATTGATGGCATTATCATGACCTTGCACACATTGTACCACTTAATTATTTTGAATGTAACCTATTCAGCACTCCTCATCAATTTGGATGATAATGAGCGTTCTGTGAGGTTATGTGATAAATAATATCTTACATTCATGTTCATTACATACAAGTTTTATTAAACTCAATGATAAAAATAATATGACACTTGGCAATTCCTCATGTCATATTATTTTGTTCACTCGTTTCATAAAACTTGTATGTAACAAGTTCGTACACATGCAAGATCCTCTATTTTATAAATGAAATAAGTCACTAGTCTTGATGTTTTGCTTCTTTTCTGTAACTTTCATTCTAATATTCTTGTCACTAACACTTACATTGCATCAGTATAATGGAAATATGTTGTTGTGTAGTTATATGTTATATACATCTCGTTGTTTCTCAGGTGCCTGAAGTAAGAGATCACATCCTACATACAAATCAGGGTAAATGGAAGAAAATTGCGAAGAAACAATTGAAGTCTTTCTTTGATCCTTCAACCAGTGATCTCAAAATGCAGGCAAAAAGGTACATTACACTACAAGTATATACTATATGTACTTTACACTACAAGTATATACTATATATATATAATATAGGTACTTAACACTACAAGTATATACTATATATATATAATATAGGTACTTTACACTACAATTATATACTATATGTACTTTACACTACAAGTATATACTATATATATATAATATAGGTACTTAACACTACAAGTATATACTATTTATATATAATATAGGTACTTTACACTACAAGTATATACTATATATATATAATATAGGTACTTTACACTACAAGTATATACTACAGGTACTTTACACTACAAGTATATACTATAGGTACTTTACACTACAAGTATATACTATAGGTACGTTACACTACAAGTATATACTATATGTACTTTACACTACAAGTGTATACTATAGGTACGTTACACTACAAGTATATACTATAGGTACGTTACACTACAAGTATATACTATAGGTACTTTACACTACAAGTATATACTATATGTACTTTACACTACAAGTATATACTATATGTACTTTACACTACAAGTATATACTACAGGTACTTTACACTACAAGTATATACTATAGGTACTTTACACTACAAGTATATACTATATGTACTTTACACTACAAGTATATACTATAGGTACGTTACACTACAAGTATATACTATATGTACTTTACACTACAAGTATATACTATAGGTACGTTACACTACAAGTATATACTATATGTACTTTACACTACAAGTATATACTATATGTACTTTACACTACAAGTATATACTATAGGTACTTTACACTACAAGTATATACTATATGTACTTTACACTACAAGTATATACTATAGGTACTTTACACTACAAGTATATACTATAGGTACGTTACACTACAAGTATATACTATATGTACTTTACACTACAAGTATATACTATAGGTACGTTACACTACAAGTATATACTATATGTACTTTACACTACAAGTATATACTATAGGTACTTTACACTACAAGTATATACTATATGTACTTTACACTACAAGTATATACTATAGGTACGTTACACTACAAGTATATACTATAGGTACGTTACACTACAAGTATATACTATATGTACTTTACACTACAAGTATATACTATAGGTACGTTACACTACAAGTATATACTATAGGTACTTTACACTACAAGTATATACTATATGTACGTTACACTACAAGTATATACTATATGTACTTTACACTACAAGTATATACTACAGGTACTTTACACTACAAGTATATACTATAGGTACGTTACACTACAAGTATATACTATATATATATAATATATGTACTTTACACTACAAGTATATACTATATATATATAATATAGGTACTTTACACTACAAGTATATACTATAGGTACGTTGCACTACAAGTATATAATATATGTACTTTACACTACAAGTATATACTATATATATATAATATATGTACTTTACACTACAAGTATATACTACAGGTACTTTACACTACAAGTATATACTATATATATATATAATATAGGTACTTTACACTACAAGTATATACTATATATATATAATATAGGTACTTTACACTACAAGTATATACTATATATATATAATATAGGTACTTTACACTACAAGTATATACTATATGTACTTTACACTACAAGTATATACTATAGGTACTTTACACTACAAGTATATACTACAGGTACTTTACACTACAAGTATATACTATAGGTACGTTACACTACAAGTATATACTATATATATATATACTATATGTACTTTACACTACAAGTATATACTACAGGTACTTTACACTACAAGTATATACTATAGGTACTTTACACTACAAGTATATACTATATATATATATACTATATGTACTTTACACTACAAGTATATACTATAGGTACGTTACACTACAAGTATATACTATATATATATATACTATATGTACTTTACACTACAAGTATATACTATATGTACTTTACACTACAAGTATATACTATAGGTACTTTACACTACAAGTATATACTACAGGTACTTTACACTACAAGTATATACTATAGGTACGTTACACTACAAGTATATACTATAGGTATGTTACACTACAAGTATATACTATAGGTACTTTACACTACAAGTATATACTATATGTACTTTACACTACAAGTATATACTATAGGTACGTTACACTACAAGTATATACTATAGGTACTTTACACTACAAGTATATACTACAGGTACTTTACACTACAAGTATATACTACAGGTACTTTACACTACAAGTATATACTATAGGTACGTTACACTACAAGTATATACTATAGGTACTTTACACTACAAGTATATACTATAGGTACTTTACACTACAAGTATATACTATATGTACTTTACACTACAAGTATATACTATAGGTACGTTACACTACAAGTATATACTACAGGTACTTTACACTACAAGTATATACTATATGTACTTTACACTACAAGTATATACTATAGGTACGTTACACTACAAGTATATAATATAGGTACTTTACACTACAAGTATATACTATAGGTACGTTACACTACAAGTATATAATATAGGTACTTTACACTACAAGTATATAATATAGGTACTTTACACTACAAGTATATACTATAGGTACGTTACACTACAAGTATATACTACAGGTACTTTACACTACAAGTATATACTATAGGTACTTTACACTACAAGTATATACTATAGGTACGTTACACTACAAGTATATAATATAGGTACGTTACACTACAAGTATATACTATATGTACGTTACACTACAAGTATATACTATATGTACTTTACACTACAAGTATATACTATAGGTACGTTACACTACAAGTATATACTATAGGTACGTTACACTACAAGTATATACTATATGTACTTTACACTACAAGTATATACTATATATATATATACTATAGGTACGTTACACTACAAGTATATACTATATATATATATACTATATGTACTTTACACTACAAGTATATACTATATATATATATACTATAGGTACATTACACTACAAGTATATACTATAGGTACGTTACACTACAAGTATATACTATATATATATATACTATATGTACGTTACACTACAAGTATATACTATATATATATATACTTTAGGTACTTTACACTACAAGTATATACTATATGTACGTTACACTACAAGTATATACTATATATATATATACTTTAGGTACTTTACACTACAAGTATATACTATAGGTACGTTACACTACAAGTATATACTATATATATATATACTATAGGTACGTTACACTACAAGTATATACTATATATATATATACTATAGGTACATTACACTACAAGTATATACTATAGGTACGTTACACTACAAGTATATACTATAGGTACGTTACACTACAAGTATATACTATAGGTACGTTACACTACAAGTATATACTATAGGTACTTTACACTACAAGTATATACTATAGGTACGTTACACTACAAGTATATACTATAGGTACGTTACACTACAAGTATATACTATAGGTACTTTACACTACAAGTATATACTATAGGTACGTTACACTACAAGTATGTACTATAGGTACGTTACACTACAAGTATATACTATATGTACTTTACACTACAAGTATATACTATATGTACTTTACACTACAAGTATATACTATAGGTACGTTACACTACAAGTATATACTATAGGTACGTTACACTACAAGTATATACTATATGTACTTTACACTACAAGTATATACTATAGGTACTTTACACTACAAGTATATACTATAGGTACGTTGCACTACAAGTATATACTATATGTACTTTACACTACAAGTATATACTATAGGTACTTTACACTACAAGTATATACTATATGTACGTTACACTACAAGTATATACTATATATATATATACTATATGTACTTTACACTACAAGTATATACTATAGGTACGTTACACTACAAGTATATACTATAGGTACTTTACACTACAAGTATATACTATAGGTACGTTACACTACAAGTATATACTATATGTACTTTACACTACAAGTATATACTATAGGTACGTTACACTACAAGTATATACTATAGGTACTTTACACTACAAGTATATACTATAGGTACATTACACTACAAGTATATACTATATGTACTTTACACTACAAGTATATACTATATATATATATAATATAGGTACTTTACACTACAAGTATATACTATATGTACTTTACACTACAAGTATATACTATATGTACTTTACACTACAAGTATATACTATAGGTACTTTACACTACAAGTATATACTATAGGTACGTTACACTACAAGTATATACTATATGTACTTTACACTACAAGTATATACTATAGGTACGTTACACTACAAGTATATACTATAGGTACTTTACACTACAAGTATATACTATATGTACTTTACACTACAAGTATATACTATATGTACTTTACACTACAAGTATATACTATATGTACTTTACACTACAAGTATATACTATATGTACTTTACACTACAAGTATATACTATATATATATATAATATAGGTACTTTACACTACAAGTATATACTATATGTACTTTACACTACAAGTATATACTATATGTACTTTACACTACAAGTATATACTATATGTACTTTACACTACAAGTATATACTATATATATATATAATATAGGTACTTTACACTACAAGTATATACTACAGGTACTTTACACTACAAGTATATACTATAGGTACTTTACACTACAAGTATATACTATAGGTACGTTACACTACAAGTATATACTATAGGTACTTTACAGAACACATATAATTATATCTATTTTATTGTAGATGGGTGGACACATATAATTTTGACGTGATTTTATTGCAGATGGGCGGACACATATAACTTTGATGTGATTGAAGGACTACTGTCAGATCCACCTAAATGTGCACTATGTGGAGCTGATGCTAGTAAACGTTGTTCTCGTTGTCAGAATGAATGGTATTGTCGTAGGTACGTAGTTGTTGACATGTTTCTATGTATAGTTTACATCGTGTTTTTACACAACATGTTCCTTGACCCATTCCTCCATACTGATGTACATCTACATGTATTGATGAGCTTCCTACAGATGCATTATCTCTGTCAGTCACTTATTATTTACTAGTACGTTATTCCGTATATGTAAATATCGACAAGATAGTTTGTTGCCCAAGTTTATGTCATCTTGTTTGTTTTCCATTTATGGATTTAGTTTACATATTAAAATTTAATGTCCATTTTGGGCTGGTCACTTTCATCCAACATGATTGTTTGTTTTTATGTTGCCTTACATGGGTTGCTGAGTCGAGGATATGCAAACCTAAATACTGTAAAATCATTTAATTTCGTTGGGACGAAATTTCGTGGTTTTGGTAAAAAAGACTATTTCGTTGGCACTTGAATTCGTGGATTTTGCATTTCAGGTAACAAAACAAGGGACAAAATCAATGTTCGTTGGGATTAAAGTTCGTGGTTTAAGTGAACCACGAAATCCACGAAATTTAATCCCCCACGAAAATTAATGATTTTACAGTATATGCTAGTATAGTTTGTGTGTATCAGTAGATATGCAAACCTAAATATATGCTAGTATAGTTTGTGTGTATCAGTAGATATGCAAACCTAAATATATGCTAGTATAGTTTGTGTGTATCAGTAGATATGCAAACCTAAATATATGCTAGTATAGTTTGTGTGTATCAGTAGATATGCAAACCTAAATATATGCTAGTATAGTTTGTGTGTATCAGTAGATATGCAAACCTAAATATATGCTAGTATAGTTTGTGTGTATCAGTAGATATGCAAACCTAAATATATGCTAGTATAGTTTGTGTGTGTATCAGTAGATATGCAAACCTAAATATATGCTAGTATAGTTTGTGTGTGTATCAGTAGATATGCAAACCTAAATATATGCTAGTATAGTTTGTGTGTGTATCAGTAGATATGCAAACCTAAATATATGCTAGTATAGTTTGTGTGTGTATCAGTAGATATGCAAACCTAAATATATGCTAGTATAGTTTGTGTGTATCAGTAGATATGCAAACCTAAATATATGCTAGTATAGTTTGTGTGTATCAGTAGATATGCAAACCTAAATATATGCTAGTATAGTTTGTGTGTGTATCAGTAGATATGCAAACCTAAATATATGCTAGTATAGTTTGTGTGTGTATCAGTAGATATGCAAACCTAAATATATGCTAGTATAGTTTGTGTGTATCAGTAGATATGCAAACCTAAATATATGCTAGTATAGTTTGTGTGTATCAGTAGATATGCAAACCTAAATATATGCTAGTATAGTTTGTGTGTATCAGTAGATATGCAAACCTAAATATATGCTAGTATAGTTTGTGTGTATCAGTAGATATACTAGTATAGTTTGTGTGTATCAGTACAGTCATCAGTATAGTTTGTGTGTATCAGTAGATATGCTAGTATAGTTTGTGTGTATCAGTAGATATACTAGTATAGTTTGTGTGTATCAGTACAGTCATCAGTATAGTTTGTGTGTATCAGTAGATATACTAGTATAGTTTGTGTGTATCAGTACAGTCATCAGTATAGTTTGTGTGTATCAGTAGATATGCTAGTATAGTTTGTGTGTATCAGTACAGTCATCAGTATAGTTTGTGTGTATCAGTAGATATGCAAACCTAAATATATGCTAGTATAGTTTGTGTGTATCAGTAGATATGCAAACCTAAATATATGCTAGTATAGTTTGTGTGTATCAGTAGATATACTAGTATAGTTTGTGTGTATCAGTAGATATGCAAACCTAAATATATGCTAGTATAGTTTGTGTGTATCAGTAGATATACTAGTATAGTTTGTGTGTATCAGTACAGTCATCAGTATAGTTTGTGTGTATCAGTACAGTCATCAGTATAGTTTGTGTGTATCAGTAGATATACTAGTATAGTATGTGTGTATCAGTAGATATACTAGTATAGTATGTGTGTATCAGTACAGTCATCAGTATAGTTTGTGTGTATCAGTAGATATACTAGTATAGTATGTGTGTATCAGTACAGTCATCAGTATAGTTTGTGTGTATCAGTAGATATACTAGTATAGTATGTGTGTATCAGTACAGTCATCAGTATAGTTTGTGTGTATCAGTAGATATGCTAGTATAGTTTGTGTGTATCAGTAGATATGCTAGTATAGTATGTGTGTATCAGTAGATATGCTAGTATAGTTTGTGTGTATCAGTAGATATACTAGTATAGTATGTGTGTATCAGTACAGTCATCAGTATAGTATGTGTGTATCAGTACAGTCATCAGTATAGTTTGTGTGTATCAGTAGATATGCTAGTATAGTTTGTGTGTATCAGTAGATATACTAGTATAGTTTGTGTGTATCAGTACAGTCATCAGTATAGTTTGTGTGTATCAGTAGATATGCTAGTATAGTATGTGTGTATCAGTACAGTCATCAGTATAGTTTGTGTGTATCAGTACAGTCATCAGTATAGTTTGTGTGTATCAGTAGATATACTAGTATAGTTTGTGTGTATCAGTACAGTCATCAGTATAGTTTGTGTGTATCAGTAGATATGCTAGTATAGTTTGTGTGTATCAGTACAGTCATCAGTATAGTTTGTGTGTATCAGTACAGTCATCAGTATAGTTTGTGTGTATCAGTAGATATACTAGTATAGTTTGTGTGTATCAGTACAGTCATCAGTATAGTTTGTGTGTATCAGTACAGTCATCAGTATAGTTTGTGTGTATCAGTAGATATACTAGTATAGTATGTGTGTATCAGTACAGTCATCAGTATAGTTTGTGTGTATCAGTACAGTCATCAGTATAGTTTGTGTGTATCAGTAGATATACTAGTATAGTTTGTGTGTATCAGTACAGTCATCAGTATAGTTTGTGTGTATCAGTAGATATGCTAGTATAGTTTGTGTGTATCAGTACAGTCATCAGTATAGTTTGTGTGTATCAGTACAGTCATCAGTATAGTTTGTGTGTATCAGTAGATATACTAGTATAGTATGTGTGTATCAGTACAGTCATCAGTATAGTTTGTGTGTATCAGTAGATATGCTAGTATAGTATGTGTGTATCAGTACAGTCATCAGTATAGTTTGTGTGTATCAGTAGATATGCTAGTATAGTATGTGTGTATCAGTACAGTCATCAGTATAGTTTGTGTGTATCAGTAGATATGCTAGTATAGTTTGTGTGTATCAGTACAGTCATCAGTATAGTTTGTGTGTATCAGTAGATATGCTAGTATAGTATGTGTGTATCAGTACAGTCATCAGTATAGTTTGTGTGTATCAGTAGATATACTAGTATAGTTTGTGTGTATCAGTAGATATGCTAGTATAGTATGTGTGTATCAGTACAGTCATCAGTATAGTTTGTGTGTATCAGTAGATATGCTAGTATAGTATGTGTGTATCAGTACAGTCATCAGTATAGTTTGTGTGTATCAGTACAGTCATCAGTATAGTTTGTGTGTATCAGTAGATATGCTAGTATAGTATGTGTGTATCAGTACAGTCATCAGTATAGTTTGTGTGTATCAGTAGATATGCTAGTATAGTATGTGTGTATCAGTACAGTCATCAGTATAGTTTGTGTGTATCAGTAGATATACTAGTATAGTTTGTGTGTATCAGTACAGTCATCAGTATAGTTTGTGTGTATCAGTAGATATGCTAGTATAGTATGTGTGTATCAGTACAGTCATCAGTATAGTTTGTGTGTATCAGTAGATATACTAGTATAGTTTGTGTGTATCAGTACAGTCATCAGTATAGTTTGTGTGTATCAGTACAGTCATCAGTATAGTTTGTGTGTATCAGTACAGTCATCAGTATAGTGTGTGTGTATCAGTACAGTCATCAGTATAGTTTGTGTGTATCAGTACAGTCATCAGTATAGTTTGTGTGTATCAGTACAGTCATCAGTATAGTTTGTGTGTATCAGTACAGTCATCAGTATAGTTTGTGTGTATCAGTACAGTCATCAGTATAGTGTGTGTGTATCAGTACAGTCATCAGTATAGTATGTGTGTATCAGTACAGTCATCAGTATAGTATGTGTGTATCAGTAGATATACTAGTATAGTATGTGTGTATCAGTACAGTCATCAGTATAGTATGTGTGTATCAGTACAGTCATCAGTATAGTTTGTGTGTATCAGTAGATATACTAGTATAGTTTGTGTGTATCAGTACAGTCATCAGTATAGTTTGTGTGTATCAGTAGATATGCTAGTATAGTTTGTGTGTATCAGTACAGTCATCAGTATAGTTTGTGTGTATCAGTACAGTCATCAGTATAGTATGTGTGTATCAGTACAGTCATCAGTATAGTTTGTGTGTATCAGTACAGTCATCAGTATAGTTTGTGTGTATCAGTACAGTCATCAGTATAGTTTGTGTGTATCAGTACAGTCATCAGTATAGTTTGTGTGTATCAGTAGATATACTAGTATAGTATGTGTGTATCAGTAGAGTCATCAGGTATGTTGTTTACTGAAAAATAGAGAAACACACAAATTGACTGGCAGAGATTATTGAGTATTTATTATTGTGTTTACCAGTACTGTTATTTAGTTTTGCTATAATAATGCAATGGTTGGTATAGTTTATATCTTAACGCATGTCACCCAGGAAGATTGGTGCTTATCTGTTGTCTAAATTGATTTGTTTTTTTCAACCATTCAAATCATTCTAACAGTTACAATAACAAAAATAGATAAGAATCAATTAAGATCTTGTGAAATGTTTTCTACTTTATTTTCAGGGAATGTCAGGTTGATCATTGGTCCAAACATAAACAAGCGTGTGATCTCATGCATGACTCATTACAGAAACTCTCCGAACAGGAAGCTAAAGTGAAAACCAAGTCCTGATTTATACCTTGCTGAACTTACTAGATCTGACTGTAACAGTATTTGGATGATGCAGACAAGATTTATGATAATGTACAAATGATGTTATATCTGCATAACTTTTCAGGTGTTTTTGGTGCGCCTTTGACCTTTTTCTGTACAGGAATAGGATTATTGCTTGAACCCACATGCAGATATTCTTATTTCACTATTCCGTCCAATAAGTGAACAGTTTATGTTTTTCTATACAATCACCAATCCGTCCAATCATCTCATTCAATATATTGAGGCCTTAAAAGAAATTTGTTGAAAGTGCAAACATGTTTTCTAAAACATGAAAACTTTCCGGAAAATTACTCTTTCTTTGCAAAAGAAAGTTTCTTCAACATAAAAGTCACATTAAGCTTTATACATGTACTACTACTAATAATAAGCTATAACTTGGTAACCTCCCTGCAGAATGATGCACTTTGAGGACTTTAGTTGATTTCCAAATATGGAAAACCCAATCAGTTGGAAGAAAATGTAATAACACATCCAGCTGTTTTTTTGACAAAATGACAATTTGTAAATGATAAGTCTAAGGGAATCAACTCTTGCAAACTTAGTATTTTGTTCACCTTACATTTAACTAAATACAATATTTGGCCTACTATTTTGGCAGATATGGTTCACATTATATCCTCTAGTATTGGTCATTTGTTATAAACACCCTAATGATTACATAATTCATTGTATTTAATGGATGATCAGAAAATAGTTTTGGAAGCAATAATGTTTGGTCAACATACCTTCTCCAATTTCCATGAAAATGGGTTCTTACTATGTGCTTTGTTTTGTAGATTTTAAATGTGTATTGGTCTAATAAGGTTGTAAATAGTCATAGTACAATCTTTTTCTTCTAAGCTGACAGCATATACATCATTTATACCTTACAGGCAACCTTCAATTTGAACTTTAAGTCATTCCATTGTAAAAACATATTGTTCATTCCATTAATTTAATATTTTTTCATTTGGAACATGTTTTATTATTGTGTTGTTTGTATTTAAATTACTATTTATTGAAAGAGAAAAAAGATGCATTAATGTTTTATTTGTTTTTAAATAAGCCTTGCATTTAGTGATTGTTCTGTATGTCAGTTTGTTTGTTTGTTCATCCGTTGGAAAATGTCAATCAAAACTTTCAACTTGTTGAAATTCAAATATTTTTGAAGTTCATCAAGACATTGCTTCCAAACTAGACATACATGTTTACCATCATACACATAAGTTTGACATTCATTGCAGGGGGTCAGTATATAGGATTAGGTATTCGACTACTTGAAGTCGAGTGTTGCCTACCATGTCTGTTTATTGTTTGCTTGAAGTATTATTTGTGTGAGGTACCTATACAATATGGATGTTGATGCTGACCAGGATGGCTACAGCCACTTCTGTATGGCATTGAATGATCTGTACATCACAGTATATAATACAGCTGGTTTGTACATCACAGTATATAATACAGCTGGTTTGTACATCACAGTATATAATACAGCTGGTTTGTACATCACAGTATATAATACAGCTGGTTTGTACATCACAGTATATAATACAGCTGGTTTGTACATCACAGTATATAATACAGCTGGTTTGTACATCACAGTATATAATACAGCTGGTTTGTACATCACAGTATATAATACAGCTGGTTTGTACATCACAGTATATAATACAGCTGGTTTGTACATCACAGTATATAATACAGCTGGTTATCATGATATGTACAGTATATAATACAGCTGGTTATGATGATCTGTACATCACAGTATATAATACAGCTGGTTTGTACATCACAGTATATAATACAGCTGGTTATCATGATATGTACAGTATATAATACAGCTGGTTATGATGATCTGTACATCACAGTATATAATACAGCTGGTTTGTACATCACAGTATATAATACAGCTGGTTATCATGATATGTACATCACAGTATATAATACAGCTGGTTTGTACATCACAGTATATAATACAGCTGGTTATGATGATCTGTACATCACAGTATATAATACAGCTGGTTTGTACATCACAGTATATAATACAGCTGGTTATGATGATCTGTACATCACAGTATATAATACAGCTGGTTTGTACATCACAGTATATAATACAGCTGGTTATGATGATCTGTACAGTATATAATACAGCTGGTTATAATGATATGTACAGTATATAATACAGCTGGTTTATAATGATTTGTCTATTATGATACATATTGTACATATATATAACAGAACTATGTATGGAGGGACTGCCAGTTTATTCACGTTTGTTGCTTTGCATACACAAAGATAATACAGTAAACAATGCCATACTATGCATGATTATGAAAAATAAAATAAAGCCACAATAAGATTCAAAATAAACAGAAACACAACACATTTCTATCAACTCCTATATTATACAATCATAATGGACAATCAAAAGAGACTGGGAGTTATATTATCAAGGTTAGTATTATGCTATAAGTAAAATATATTCCAAAAATATTTGTGTCAATAAGATTGTTTCAAACAGTTACTGTGGTAACGGGTTTTCGGGAGATTACTATAAATTTTGTATAATTATGCGTACACATATAATTTTCATGGATGATTAATTTGAGCAAGATTGATGAAAACAAAACAAAAATGTCCTAACTCTTAAACTGACTGAATCGGCTTTTTTAGAAATAATATGTTGACACTAAAACTTTCTAGCTGAGGTAATGTTTACACATATGTCTAGGTAATGTTAACACATATGTCTAGGTAATGTTTACACATATGTCTAAAGTCTACACAGTATGCAGCATGAATATATATATACACATGTTTATAAAATCATATATTCCTCTCAATTTCATACAATATGTATATTATAGTATTATAAGAACTAGACAAGGAGAACATGTTCACTATCTACAGTTGGCACTACAGTAAGGGGTGACCACAACACAACATTTAGATTGCCTATAACATAATGTAGAGTTATAAAATATGAATTTACAAAAATGAACATGGTTAAATACAATGATGAACAAATAGTCAACAATTTCATGTATTCACACACACAATAAACAGACTTCCAACTTTTGTACAAAAGCAAAGATAGGGAGAAGCTGCTGTCAGTATAAAAGAATGCAAGTTTAAAATAGAGTAAAACTTGAATGTCTCAAACAACCTGCCTATGGACCAGGTATTCGAACCATCAACCTGTTTGATGCATGTACTGTTTACCAGTAAATAATTATATTGACAGGGCCAAAGAACTTGTTTGAGGTTTCTAGGGTACCTGAGGCCCAACTGTTTGAGACATTGAATTTCTACTGTAAAAAGAAAAGAAATAGAAAACTGGTACAAAGCGTGCACATGAAATGAGTAATAAAATGGTACAAAGTACACTTGTTTTTTGCATGAAATCACTGTTTTATACATGTCCAATGCTCGAACCAAAAAAGCTCTACAACATCCACAATTGAAAAATCTAAGCAAAACTCGGCTACAAAAGCCCAAATTTCGCCACAATGGATCAAATACAACCATTACTTGAATGACTAGCATTGTAAACATCTACTGTGAATAAAATGCTAAAATATTTCCTGGCTCTATTGCGGAAAAATGACAGTATAATTTATTTTACAATCAATCAATTTCAACTAATTGTAAATACCTACATGGTTATGGCACAAAGAAACTGTGAAAATGTAACTTAAGTCAGTCTCATATTTGTTCATTTTAAAACCATACTTTTCTACGGAATTCCCATAAAATGCCCATATAGTGAATGGACACATTTTCTGTGAAAGAATATAAATTTCAAATTTTACCGAGTTATTTTGAAATAGTCCAAACACATATATTTTCATGTGTCGCTTCAATATCAGGATTCAGTCAGTTTGGAGAAGTCAATTTCTAGACACCTACTTCATAAACATATGACTTGCTGTCTCCGTATACAACAGTTCAGCCGAGCAACTAAGCTTCAAATGTGTCGGAATTTATAAAATTTGCTAAAACAAAGATTACTAAAATGAACAAATACAACACACTTATATCCATAAACCTAACATTATGCTTAAAGTATATACAGCACATTTCATGAACATCATTCACATTCATATAGAGTAAAAGCAACCAGCAGTACTATCAATGAATACGAAACGTACAGCCTGTTGCACAGTAAAGTACACAGTAGCAAAGTGCCATGAATAGAACTGTGCTTTGTTGTATGTAACATGTTGTTTGACTTGTTCGAGGGTTAGAGCTGTGCTTTATTGTATGTAACATGTTGTTTGACTTGTTGGAAACAAACTTATACTGTAATATCAAAGCTTTGTCTCTTATACAACCGGCTTAGTTACTTTATTATATGAAATGTCAGAGTAGGTATTGGTAAGTTTGAGATTATCTGATATATATATAATATCAACAGGATTACATTCTACATTAAACATAGACTCAAGTAAAATTACACACATCACTAAAACAAAATACAAGAATAAACATTATGAGAAAAAACAACTGCATACCTGATGCATGATAAAGAATTACTGGCCTTAAATATCTACCGGTCAACAATTCCTGAAAAGGCTGATTTCTAGAGTCCTTCCATCATATATAACAGGATTTGTGTAGTACGAAATACATGAGCTTCAAATTATTCACATAATCAACATATTACAAATATCTGGCATTCATTTTTTCAACTATAAAATTTTGGTAAAAGATGACTGTACACAATGATCCAATTCAGTGATAAACTGTATAGCTTACATAATGATGAATGTTTCAATGATCTATATTGTATGGCTCTAGTTTGGCACTATATGGCAGTCCCGTACCATTGACAACAAAAGGGATCATAACGGTGCTTGTGATATTATATGGATACAGTATGAAATGATCCAAATCTAAAGCAATGATACATTGTCAGTTGTTGTTGTAATCAGGAAGAATGTTTGAAATAGTAAAAACTTTATTTATACAAAGTATGTAAATTGAATTGAACTATAAGTAAAATGTACATTTGTACTTCAGACATTATACAGCTAGAAGACATTGAAGATTGTATTTTAAATGACTATGTAGCATTTATTAGTTTCTTTGATAACCTGAAAATGTTTCCATATCAACAGCTTCACAATAGTTTCATGCATTCTATGTTAAAACAAGGTAAAAGTCTCCAATCTGATGGATGCTTTGATTATAAGCTCTAGCAGTGAGAAGCAAGTATAAGCAAGTTTATATGTTTGGCATTCAACATGAGTTGATACGATACTCTACCCTATGCCCAACATCTCCTAGCAACCACTAAATAACAACACTACAGTCATGATTACAATGTAGAAACGCTTGAAGCAACTTGTCATCTTCAAATATATGACAAGTCAAATATAAAATAATGCTTAAAATCAGTTTCAATAGAAATCAGCTGTTTTCAGGAATATTTTCAATCACTTTCACATTATCAAAACATTCCACCACGGAACAATGTACAAACATAACCCCACCCACACACTTTCCACTACACTAAATTTGTAAGTTGATAAAGGAGACAAATGTTCATGTCCTGATCAGGGGAGGTAATTCTGAGTGTCCTCATAAAAATATTGATTTCGACTTTGGAAAACAGATTTTCAAAATTTCAACAAAAAAGGGGGAACAACTAAAACAAGTGAAGTCATACAGGCATATTATAATCTTCACCCCTTTTATAAATGAAAGAATATTATAAAAAGACATTCATGAAAGATATTTCTTAATGCAAGGACTGAGATGTGGTATACCTTATCATTCTATCAACATAAAACAAAACATGAAAAGATTAAAAAAAATAAAATAAAATGTCTCAATGTGAAAAACAAATATTCATTGAAGATAAAACTAAGAGTTGAGCACCAGTGTATGAATACTCAGTCAGCTATTACTGTTGGCACTTGATAATAACATAATAATGACATTCAATACATATCTTTCACTACCATTAAATGTAGTCAAACACAAGTCAAATCAAACAAGTTTGTACACAACACCATACACAGTCAATATTCTGTCATTAATTCAACCAAAATTTGACCTTAACAGACAAGCAAGTATAAAACATGTAAATACCTCATACAGTAATAAATAGATACAGCTGAGCTACATTGAATTTCTCTACATTGAATACACTTCATATTGCAATAATTGGGGTTGATAAAATGGTTCTTGTTTCTCTATACCTCGGTGCTAGGTTCCATTACTAGGTTATGTTGATACATTATGTTTCTAAGTTACCTTCAATGGTACAAACATTTCCAAATTCTCAAAAACATAATATTGTCACTTGATGTTTCAAACTATTTACATAATAATAACAGTAAGATATCGTGTAAGTTTGTGTTCTACTGATACAGTAAAACTGACTCGGAGCATGATCATTATATCTTCACAACTAAGATACTAAAAGACAAATCTTACGTTTACACATGTATAACAGTGCCCTAACAGTGAGGATATGGTTTGTACCGGTACGTACAGAAGTCAAACTCAGCATCTGTATAAATAACTTCAAACATATGTTCTGGAAATAATTATTATTCAAAAAAAACATTTTCACTCATATTGTAACTTCCATCTTTATCTTCTATGGAAGTGAAACCTCTTCTTTTAAAATGCTAAGCATAGCCTTTATCTGCCAGTCAGCTTTCCGCTGAACTATGGCAGGAACATGTACCTCCACCCAGATTTGAACCCGGGTCGCCAGATTAGACAGCAAGCACACTAATCACTGAGCTACGGAGGCATAGTCTGTATACATTTAGACCTAGATGAGAAACACGGAAACAAAAACCATTTTATACACAGTCCCATTGTGTCAGATAGTTTACAGCCCTATAATTGTATTACAGATCACTATGTTGTACATGTTCTATAGTCGTTAGCACGCTGTTGTATAGCTGCTAGATAACCTGTCATGTCAGTATTCAGTTCATCTATACGATCTGACAAACTTCGCAATTGCTTCTCATATCCTTCAAATTCATTGTTCATACCTGAAATACAGAGAAACACAAATATTTAGTTTGTTTGATTATTTATTCAGGTTTAACACTGTTTCTCAACAATGTGTAATTATATACAGTGGTAAATTCACTTGATCTGTTTTTCCTGGATGGTATTCTAACCCATACTAGGTAACCAATCAACAAGCAATCGGTAACTTCTCCTAATTAGACATAAACTGAAACCGTGATAAAAGGTGTATGGGCATAACCATCTACTTGCAGACATGAAACAGATCACGGCCTGGAATATGATTCAATTTCTCTAGCACTTGAAGTGGACACTCTGCCACTAGACTATGGTGACAGATATCTACCACTAGGCTACCATGACAGATATCTACCACTAGGCTACCATGACAGATATCTACCACTAGGCTACCATGACAGATATCTACCACTAGGCTACCATGACAGATATCTACCACTAGGCTACCATGACAGATATCTACCACTAGGCTATGGTGACAGATATCTACCACTAGGCTACCATGACAGATATCTACCACTAGGCAACCATGACAGATATCTACCACTAGGCAACCATGACAGATATCTACCACTAGACTATGGTGACAGATATCTACCACTAGGCTACCATGACAGATATCTACCACTAGGCTACCATGACAGATATCTACCACTAGACTACCATGACAGATATCTACCACTAGGCTACCGTGACAGATATCTACCACTAGGCTACCATGACAGATATCTACCACTAGACTATGGTGACAGATATCTACCACTAGGCTACCATGACAGATATCTACCACTAGACTATGGTGACAGATATCTACCACTAGGCAACCATGACAGATATCTACCACTAGACTATGGTGACAGATATCTACCACTAGGCTACCATGACAGATATCTACCACTAGACTATGGTGACAGATATCTACCACTAGGCTACCATGACAGATATCTACCACTAGACTATGGTGACAGATATCTACCACTAGGCTACCATGACAGATATCTACCACTAGACTATGGTGACAGATATCTACCACTAGGCTACCACTAGGCTACCATGACAGATATCTACCACTAGGCAACCGTGACAGATATCTACCACTAGGCTACCATGACAGATATCTACCACTAGGCTACCATGACAGATATCTACCACTAGACTACCGTGACAGATATCTACCACTAGGCTACCATGACAGATATCTACCACTAGGCAACCATGACAGATATCTACCACTAGGCTACCATGACAGATATCTACCACTAGACTATGGTGACAGATATCTACCACTAGGCTACCATGACAGATATCTACCACTAGACTATGGTGACAGATATCTACCACTAGACTACCATGACAGATATCTACCACTAGACTATGGTGACAGATATCTACCACTAGGCTACCATGACAGAACAGAACACTCTGCCACTAGACTATGGTGACAGATATCTACCACTAGACTACCATGACAGATATCTACCACTAGACTACCATGACAGATATCTACCACTAGGCTACCATGACAGATATCTACCACTAGACTACCGTGACAGATATCTACCACTAGGCTACCATGACAGATATCTACCACTAGGCAACCATGACAGATATCTACCACTAGACTATGGTGACAGATATCTACCACTAGGCTACCATGACAGATATCTACCACTAGGCAACCATGACAGATATCTACCACTAGACTATGGTGACAGATATCTACCACTAGACTATGGTGACAGATATCTACCACTAGGCAACCATGACAGATATCTACCACTAGACTATGGTGACAGATATCTACCACTAGGCTACCATGACAGATATCTACCACTAGACTATGGTGACAGATATCTACCACTAGGCTATGGTGACAGATATCTACCACTAGCCAACCATGACAGATATCTACCACTAGACTATGGTGACAGATATCTACCACTAGGCTATGGTGACAGATATCTACAACTAGGCAACCATGACAGATATCTACCACTAGGCTACCATGACAGATATCTACCACTAGGCTACCATGACAGATATCTACCACTAGACTATGGTGACAGATATCTACCACTAGACTATGGTGACAGATATCTACCACTAGGCTACCATGACAGAACAGAACACTCTGCCACTAGACTATGGTGACAGATATCTACCACTAGACTACCATGACAGATATCTACCACTAGACTACCATGACAGATATCTACCACTAGGCTACCATGACAGATATCTACCACTAGACTACCGTGACAGATATCTACCACTAGGCTACCATGACAGATATCTACCACTAGGCAACCATGACAGATATCTACCACTAGACTATGGTGACAGATATCTACCACTAGGCTACCATGACAGATATCTACCACTAGGCAACCATGACAGATATCTACCACTAGACTATGGTGACAGATATCTACCACTAGACTATGGTGACAGATATCTACCACTAGGCAACCATGACAGATATCTACCACTAGACTATGGTGACAGATATCTACCACTAGGCTACCATGACAGATATCTACCACTAGACTATGGTGACAGATATCTACCACTAGGCTATGGTGACAGATATCTACCACTAGCCAACCATGACAGATATCTACCACTAGACTATGGTGACAGATATCTACCACTAGGCTATGGTGACAGATATCTACAACTAGGCAACCATGACAGATATCTACCACTAGGCTACCATGACAGATATCTACCACTAGGCTACCATGACAGATATCTACCACTAGACTATGGTGACAGATATCTACCACTAGGCTACCACTAGGCTACCATGACAGATATCTACCACTAGGCAACCATGACAGATATCTACCACTAGACTACCATGACAGATATCTACCACTAGACTATGGTGACAGATATCTACCACTAGACTATGGTGACAGATATCTACCACTAGGCTACCATGACAGATATCTACCACTAGACTATGGTGACAGATATCTACCACTAGGCTACCATGACAGATATCTACCACTAGACTATGGTGACAGATATCTACCACTAGGCTACCATGACAGATATCTACCACTAGGCAACCATGACAGATATCTACCACTAGACTACCATGACAGATATCTACCACTAGACTATGGTGACAGATATCTACCACTAGGCTACCATGACAGATATCTACCACTAGACTATGGTGACAGATATCTACCACTAGGCTACCATGACAGATATCTACCACTAGACTATGGTGACAGATATCTACCACTAGGCTATGGTGACAGATATCTACCACTAGGCTACCATGACAGATATCTACCACTAGGCTACCATGACAGATATCTACCACTAGACTATGGTGACAGATATCTACCACTAGGCTACCATGACAGATATCTACCACTAGACTATGGTGACAGATATCTACCACTAGACTACCATGACAGATATCTACCACTAGGCAACCATGACAGATATCTACCACTAGGCAACCATGACAGATATCTACCACTAGGCTACCATGACAGATATCTACCACTAGGCAACCATGACAGATATCTACCACTAGGCAACCATGACAGATATCTACCACTAGGCTACCATGACAGATATCTACCACTAGGCTACCATGACAGATATCTACCACTAGGCAACCATGACAGATATCTACCACTAGACTATGGTGACAGATATCTACCACTAGGCTATGGTGACAGATATCTACCACTAGGCAACCATGACAGATATCTACCACTAGACTATGGTGACAGATATCTACCACTAGGCTACCATGACAGATATCTACCACTAGACTATGGTGACAGATATCTACCACTAGGCTATGGTGACAGATATCTACCACTAGGCTACCATGACAGATATCTACCACTAGGCTACCATGACAGATATCTACCACTAGACTATGGTGACAGATATCTACCACTAGGCAACCATGACAGATATCTACCACTAGGCTACCATGACAGATATCTACCACTAGGCTACCATGACAGATATCTACCACTAGACTATGGTGACAGATATCTACCACTAGGCTACCATGACAGATATCTACCACTAGGCTACCATGACAGATATCTACCACTAGGCTACCATGACAGATATCTACCACTAGGCTACCATGACAGATATCTACCACTAGGCTACCATGACAGATAGCTACCACTAGACTACCATGACAGATATCTACCACTAGACTACCATGACAGATATCTACCACTAGGCAACCATGACAGATATCTACCACTAGACTATGGTGACAGATATCTACCACTAGGCTATGGTGACAGATATCTACCACTAGACTACCATGGCAGATATCTACCACTAGACTACCATGACAGATATCTACCACTAGGCTACCATGACAGATATCTACCACTAGGCTACCATGACAGATATCTACCACTAGGCTACCATGACAGATAGCTACCACTAGACTACCATGACAGATATCTACCACTAGACTACCATGACAGATATCTACCACTAGGCAACCATGACAGATATCTACCACTAGACTATGGTGACAGATATCTACCACTAGGCTATGGTGACAGATATCTACCACTAGACTACCATGGCAGATATCTACCACTAGACTACCATGACAGATATCTACCACTAGGCAACCAAGACAGATATCTACCACTAGGCAACCATGACAGATATCTACCACTAGGCAACCATGACAGATATCTACCACTAGGCTACCATGACAGATATCTACCACTAGGCAACCATGACAGATATCTACCACTAGGCAACCATGACAGATATCTACCACTAGGCTACCATGACAGATATCTACCACTAGGCTACCATGACAGATATCTACCACTAGGCAACCATGACAGATATCTACCACTAGGCTACCATGACAGATATCTACCACTAGGCAAACATGACAGATATCTACCACTAGGCTACCATGACAGATATCTACCACTAGGCTACCATGACAGATATCTACCACTAGGCAACCATGACAGATATCTACCACTAGAATATGGTGACAGATATCTACCACTAGGCTATGGTGACAGATATCTACCACTAGACTATGGTGACAGATATCTACCACTAGGCTACCATGACAGATATCTACCACTAGACTACCATGACAGATATCTACCACTAGACTATGGTGACAGATATCTACCACTAGGCAACCATGACAGATATCTACCACTAGACTATGGTGACAGATATCTACCACTAGGCTACCATGACAGATATCTACCACTAGACTATGGTGACAGATATCTACCACTAGGCTACCATGACAGATATCTACCACTAGACTATGGTGACAGATATCTACCACTAGGCTACCATGACAGATATCTACCACTAGGCTACCATGACAGATATCTACCACTAGACTACCATGACAGATATCTACCACTAGACTACCATGACAGATATCTACCACTAGGCTACCATGACAGATATCTACCACTAGGCTATGGTGACAGATATCTACCACTAGGCTACCATGACAGATATCTACCACTAGGCTACCATGACAGATATCTACCACTAGACTACCATGACAGATATCTACCACTAGACTATGGTGACAGATATCTACCACTAGGCAACCATGACAGATATCTACCACTAGACTATGGTGACAGATATCTACCACTAGGCTACCATGACAGATATCTACCACTAGACTATGGTGACAGATATCTACCACTAGGCTACCATGACAGATATCTACCACTAGGCTACCATGACAGATATCTACCACTAGACTATGGTGACAGATATCTACCACTAGGCTACCATGACAGATATCTACCACTAGGCTACCATGACAGATATCTACCACTAGGCTACCATGACAGATATCTACCACTAGGCTATGGTGACAGATATCTACCACTAGGCTACCATGACAGATATCTACCACTAGGCTACCATGACAGATATCTACCACTAGACTACAGAGACAGATATCTACCACCAGACTATGGTGACAGATATCTACCACTAGGCTACCATGACAGATATCTACCACTAGGCTACCATGACAGATATCTACCACTAGACTATGGTGACAGATATCTACCACTAGGCTACCATGACAGATATCTACCACTAGGCTACCATGACAGATATCTACCACTAGGCTACCATGACAGATATCTACCACTAGGCTACCATGACAGATATCTACCACTAGACTACCATGACAGATATCTACCACTAGGCAACCATGACAGATATCTACCACTAGGCTACCATGACAGATATCTACCACTAGGCAACCATGACAGATATCTACCACTAGACTATGGTGACAGATATCTACCACTAGGCTACCATGACAGATATCTACCACTAGACTACCATGACAGATATCTACCACTAGGCTACCATGACAGATATCTACCACTAGACTATGGTGACAGATATCTACCACTAGGCTACCATGACAGATATCTACCACTAGACTATGGTGACAGATATCTACCACTAGGCTACCATGACAGATATCTACCACTAGACTATGGTGACAGATATCTACCACTAGACTATCGTGACAGATATCTACCACTAGGCTACCATGACAGATATCTACCACTAGGCTACCATGACAGATATCTACCACTAGGCTACCATGACAGATATCTACCACTAGGCTACCGAGACAGAACAGAATGATAGAATGACATACTTTTAAGTTTTTGTAGTTTAGCTGTAGTTTCTGTAGCTAGTTTATCAGCGCGCATTCTCAACCTCTCCACTCTACCCTTGGCATCAGCTGTAGAGTTATATTTATCATTCAATCTGTTGAGTACATCAGGATATTTGTCCTCCAAATCTTCGGCCTCCTACAATATCACAAATATTCCAGGATTTTCTATAAAATATTTCAAGATTTTTTATTCGAATATTTCGCAATCTTTTAAAACATTATAGGAATTTCCTAGGTATTCCCCTTTTTTCCAAATATTCCAAGGTATTAGAAAAAAGATTTCAGACAAAATGCATTAATTTTTGTTTTGTCAATGCTAGCCTAGAAAAGTTTCAGAGACTGGAACCAGATAATGTTCTATCAATACATGTTTAAGGGCATGAATTGACTTGAATGTTCACAATCAAAATCCAGGATTCAGTCGCAGTCTTGATGACATGTTACAACACAACATACCTTTGTTGCAGAGTTTGCAAGAGTCGCGGCTTCATTGGCAACATTCTCAGCATTCTGTACTTTGAAATCATTTTCATTGATTTTACTTTGAAGTCCCTCTAGGTTAACTTGTAATGTATCCACTTTGTTCATTGTTTCCTTAGATTTCTCTTCAGCAGCGGCCGTCTCTGATTCAATCTGATAAGAAACAAACACTGGTATATAACTAAAAGTGGTTTTGTATACTTTCCATGTTTCACAGACCCTAAACCCTGCCCCTTTGTATGTATATTTACCATGTTTCACAGACCCCTGATCCCTGCATGAACCCTGCCCCTTTGTATGTATATTTACCATGTTTCACAGACCCCTGAACCCTGCCCCTTTGTGTGTATATTTACCATGTTTCACAGACCCCTGATCCCTGCATGAACCCTGCCCCTTTGTGTGTATATTTATCATGTTTCACAGACCCCTGAACCCTGTCCCTTTGTATGTAATATTTTCCATGTTTCACAGACCCCTGAACCCTGCCCCTTTGTATGTAATATTTTCCATGTTTCACAGGCCCCTAACACTGCCCCTTTGTATGTATATTTTCCATGTTACACAGACCCCTGAACCCTGCCCCTTTGTGTGTATATTTTCCAGGTTACACAGACCCCTGAACCCTGCCCCTTTGTGTGTATATTTACCATGTTTCACAGACCCCTGATCCCTGCATGAACCCTGCCCCTTTGTGTGTATATTTACCATGTTTCACAGACCCCTGATCCCTGCATGAACCCTGCCCCTTTGTGTGTATATTTTCCATGTTTCACAGACCCCTGATCCCTGCATGAACCCTGTCCCTTTGTATGTATATTTTCCATGTTTCACAGACCCCTGATCCCTGCATGAACCCTGCCCCTTTGTATGTATATTTACCATGTTTCACAGACCCCTGATCCCTGCATGAACCCTGCCCCTTTGTATGTATATTTTCCATGTTTCACAGACCCCTGATCCCTGCATGAACCCTGCCCCTTTGTATGTATATTTACCATGTTTCACAGACCCCTGATCCCTGCAAGAACCCTGTCCCTTTGTGTGTATATTTACCATGTTTCACAGACCCCTGAACCCTGTCCCTTTGTATGTAATATTTTCCATGTTTCACAGACCCCTGAACCCTGCCCCTTTGTATGTAATATTTTCCATGTTTCACAGGCCCCTAACACTGCCCCTTTGTATGTATATTTTCCATGTTACACATACCCCTGAACCCTGCCCCTTTGTGTGTATATTTTCCATGTTACACAGACCCCTGAACCCTGCCCCTTTGTGTGTATATTTACCATGTTTCACAGACCCCTGATCCCTGCATGAACCCTGCCCCTTTGTGTGTATATTTACCATGTTTCACAGACCCCTGATCCCTGCATGAACCCTGCCCCTTTGTGTGTATATTTTCCATGTTTCACAGACCCCTGATCCCTGCATGAACCCTGCCCCTTTGTATGTATATTTTCCATGTTTCACAGACCCCTGATCCCTGCATGAACCCTGCCCCTTTGTATGTATATTTACCATGTTTCACAGACCCCTGATCCCTGCATGAACCCTGCCCCTTTGTGTGTATATTTTGCATGTTTCACAGAATCCTGATCCCTGCATGAACCCTGCCCCTTTGTATGTATATTTTCCATGTTTCACAGACCCCTGATCCCTGCATGAACCCTGCCCCTTTGTATGTATATTTACCATGTTTCACAGACCCCTGATCCCTGCAAGAACCCTGCCCCTTTGTGTGTATATTTACCATGCTTCACAGACCCCTGAACCCTGTCCCTTTGTATGTAATATTTTCCATGTTTCACAGACCCCTGAACCCTGCCCCTTTGTATGTAATATTTTCCATGTTTCACAGGCCCCTAACACTGCCCCTTTGTATGTATATTTTGCATGTTTCACAGACCCCTGAACCCTGCCCCTTTGTATGTAATATTTTCCAGGTTACACAGACCCCTGAACCCTGCCCCTTTGTGTGTATATTTTCCATGTTACACAGACCCCTGAACCCTGCCCCTTTGTGTATATTTTCCATGTTTCACAGACCCCTGATCCCTGCATGAACCTTGCCCCTTTGTATGTATATTTACCATGTTTCACAGACCCCTGATCCCTGCATGAACCCTGCCCCTTTGTGTGTATATTTTCCATGTTTCACAGACCCCTGATCCCTGTCCCTTTGTATGTATATTTTCCATGTTTCACAGACCCCTGATCCCTGCATGAACCCTGCCCCTTTGTATGTATATTTACCATGTTTCACAGACCCCTGATCCCTGCATGAACCCTGCCCCTTTGTGTGTATATTTACCATGTTTCACAGACCCCTGATCCCTGCATGAACCCTGCCCCTTTGTGTGTATATTTACCATGTTTCACAGACCCCTGATCCCTGCAAGAACCCTGCCCCTTTGTGTGTATATTTACCATGTTTCACAGACCCCTGATCCCTGCATGAACCCTGCCCCTTTGTATGTATATTTTCCATGTTTCACAGACCCCTGATCCCTGCATGAACCCTGCCCCTTTGTATGTATATTTACCATGTTTCACAGACCCCTGATCCCTGCATGAACCCTGCCCCTTTGTATGTATATTTACCATGTTTCACAGACCCCTGATCCCTGCATGAACCCTGCCCCTTTGTATGTATATTTACCATGTTTCACAGACCCCTGATCCCTGCATGAACCCTGCCCCTTTGTGTGTATATTTACCATGTTTCACAGACCCCTGATCCCTGCATGAACCCTGCCCCTTTGTGTGTATATTTACCATGTTTCACAGACCCCTGAACCCTGCCCCATTGTATGTATAGTTTGCATGTTTCACAGACCCCTGAACCCTGACCCTGGCATGAACCCTGATTGATGATGGAAGTGCAGGATATTTCATTAAAATAAAAAAGAGTTTCCTTGCTTGAACTTTAAACTTAAGTTAATACAGTTTATATTATGATGTTCTCACTTATGTTACTTTAATGACAATACCATGCATGCTTATGAAACAATTTAGACTAGTATTTGAGATCATTTTGTAATGTAAAGAACAAATTCATGTTCCAGTTTGTCCAAGTTTTTACAGTAAAACATAAATTTGTTTCCACCACATGCCATGCTTTGGACAATATTCATCAAGTCTTAAAATCCTAACATTATAAATAACGACTTGATACCAACAATCAACTGATGTGATGTTTTCATTGAAATCCGACCAATGGTTTAGGAGAACATTGTAGTGTCCATCATGTGACACATACCTGTGTTAGATCTGTTTGTGCATCTTTAATATCTTCATCAGCTTGGTCTATAGCTACTCTAGCCTTATTCTGTGCTTCCAGTGATCCATTCAATGCACGTAATACACCCTGTGCTGTATCTAATATAGCTTCAGCTGCTTTCCTGTAAACATATTATAAACATTCAATGCACGATAAACATTCAATGCACGTAATACATCCTGTGCTGTATCTTATATAGCTTCAGCTGCTTTCCTGTAAACATATTATAAACATTCAATGCACGATAAACATTCAATGCACGTAATACACCCTGTGCTGTATCTAATATAGCTTCAGCTGCTTTCCTGTAAACATATTATAAACATTCAATGCACGATAAACATTCAATGCACGTAATACACCCTGTGCTGTATCTAATATAGCTTCAGCTGCTTTCCTGTAAACATATTATAAACATTCAATGCACGATAAACATTCAATGCACGTAATACACCCTGTGCTGTATCTTATATAGCTTCAGCTGCTTTCCTGTAAAAACAAGAGATGTTTGTAAAATATGTATGCTCCACGGCAGCCCAATAGTAAGAAATGGTAAAGGTCACAGTGACCTTGATATTTGACCTACTGACCTCAAAATAAACGGGAATCATCTACGGTTGCTGGCCAACCTCCAAGTTTGAAGATCAAAGGACAAGGCGTTCTCGGATTACTGAAGGGAAACCATTTGGTTTACAGACCAACCGACATGTGCAAAACTATATACCCCTCATCAAAGGCGGAGCAAAATAAACATGAACAGGTAGGAGGGTTTTTGACACACAAAAGCATTTCTGTTACAAAGCGCAAGAAATTTGGTAAAATTGATCCAACCTAAAATTCCAGACAATATTCACAACTAAACTTTTTTTTAATTATTGCTGAAAAGTTTTATTGACATCCGCCCAGTGGTTATGGGAACAAAGGTGGACAACTATGTGACAATCCTCCATACATCACAATGTGTCCCCACTATATGTGGAACACTAATCAATCCTCCATACATCACAATGTGTCCCCACTATATGTGGGACACTAATCAATCATACTATAATATGAGACTTACGAAGCATTATCAGCACGTTCTTTGAGCATCTGAGCGAGTGTAAGATTATCCCGGGTATCATCGAGGATATCATCTATATTCTGTAAACCTTGTATGGTACTGTTGATCTCACTAGCAAGTTGACGTATCTGATCTGGTCGTAATGATATACTCATCGACAATACTTCCTCAGCCATCTAAATATATCATATAGATCAAGTGTGAGAAACCATACAGTATATAGAGGATATATGAGAGCTGCACATATTGGGTAATTTTTAGAAGGTGAAGCTTAATGAAGGTTAAATTGATAGTAAATATCAGCTTAGGGAAGTTTAGAAGGTTTTGCTTTATAGATTTAGGATCATTTTAACCTAGTTTATTGCAGTTCAAATTTGTATATTCAGAATTAAGAAATGGATTTGTCAACATACTGGATTTAAGACATCAAACAGTACACTAAACTTATGGCTGACCACCAATATATGGTAAATGTTTCTATCAACACTTAACTTATGGCTGACCACCAATATATGGTAAATGTTTCTATCAACACTTAACTTATGGCTGACCACCAATATATGGTAAATGTTTCTATCAACACTAAACTTATGGCTGACCACCAATATATGGTAAATGTTTCTATCAACACTTAACTTATGGCTGACCACCAATATATGGTAAATGTTTCTATCAACACTTAACTTATGGCTGACCACCAATACATGGTAAATGTTTCTATCAACACTTAACTTATGGCTGACCACCAATACATGGTAAATGTTTCTATCAACACTTAACTTATGGCTGACCACCAATACATGGTAAATGTTTCTATCAACACTTAACTTATGGCTGACCACCAATATATGGTAAATGTTTCTATCAACACTTAACTTATGGCTGACCACCAATATATGGTAAATGTTTCCATCAGCACTAAACTCATGGCTGACCACCAATATATGGTAAATGTTTCCATCAACACTTAACTCATGGCTGACCACCAATATATGGTAAATGTTTCTATCAACACTTAACTTATGGCTGACCACCAATATATGGTAAATGTTTCTATCAACACTTAACTTATGGCTGACCACCAATATATGGTAAATGTTTCTATCAACACTTAACTTATGGCTGACCACCAATATATGGTAAATGTTTCCATCAACACTTAACTCATGGCTGACCACCAATATATGGTAAATGTTTCTATCAACACTTAACTTATGGCTGACCACCAATATATGGTAAATGTTTCCATCAACACTAAACTCATGGCTGACCACCAATATATGGTAAATGTTTCCATCAACACTTAACTCATGGCTGACCACCAATACATGGTAAATGTTTCTATCAACACTAAACTTATGGCTGACCACCAATACATGGTAAATGTTTCTATCAACACTTAACTTATGGCTGACCACCAATACATGGTAAATGTTTCTATCAACACTTAACTTATGGCTGACCACCAATACATGGTAAATGTTTCTATCAACACTTAACTTATGGCTGACCACCAATATATGGTAAATGTTTCCATCAACACTAAACTCATGGCTGACCACCAATATATGGTAAATGTTTCCATCAACACTTAACTCATGGCTGACCACCAATATATGGTAAATGTTTCTATCAACACTTAACTTATGGCTGACCACCAATATATGGTAAATGTTTCTATCAACACTTAACTTATGGCTGACCACCAATATATGGTAAATGTTTCTATCAACACTTAACTTATGGCTGACCACCAATATATGGTAAATGTTTCCATCAACACTTAACTCATGGCTGACCACCAATATATGGTAAATGTTTCTATCAACACTTAACTCATGGCTGACCACCAATATATGGTAAATGTTTCCATCAACACTAAACTCATGGCTGACCACCAATATATGGTAAATGTTTCCATCAACACTTAACTCATGGCTGACCACCAATACATGGTAAATGTTTCTATCAACACTAAACTTATGGCTGACCACCAATACATGGTAAATGTTTCTATCAACACTTAACTTATGGCTGACCACCAATACATGGTAAATGTTTCTATCAACACTTAACTTATGGCTGACCACCAATACATGGTAAATGTTTCTATCAACACTTAACTTATGGCTGACCACCAATACATGGTAAATGTTTCTATCAACACTTAACTTATGGCTGACCACCAATACATGGTAAATGTTTCTATCAACACTTAACTTATGGCTGACCACCAATACATGGTAAATGTTTCTATCAACACTTAACTTATGGCTGACCACCAATACATGGTAAATGTTTCTATCAACACTTAACTTATGGCTGACCACCAATACATGGTAAATGTTTCTATCAACACTAAACTTATGGCTGACCACCAATATATGGTCAATGTTTCTATCAACACTTAACTCATGGCTGACCACCAATATATGGTAAATGTTTCTATCAACACTTAACTTATGGCTGACCACCAATATATGGTAAATGTTTCTATCAACACTTAACTCATGGCTGACCACCAATATATGGTAAATGTTTCTATCAACACTTAACTCATGGCTGACCACCAATATATGGTAAATGTTTCTATCAACACTTAACTCATGGCTGACCACCAATATATGGTAAATGTTTCTATCAACACTTAACTTATGGCTGACCACCAATACATGGTAAATGTTTCTATCAACACTTAACTTATGGCTGACCACCAATATATGGTAAATGTTTCTATCAACACTTAACTTATGGCTGACCACCAATATATGGTAAATGTTTCTATCAACACTTAACTTATGGCTGACCACCAATATATGGTAAATGTTTCTATCAAACAGTACACTTAACTTTTGGCTGACCACCAATATATAGTAAATGTTTCTTTCACTTACAGCCTCGATGTCGGTGGGCGTGGCTCCATTAATGTTGAGGAAATCTCTTATTTCATTGAGGAGTTGTTCCAAGTTGGTTCGTGTATCTTCTGACATCCTTCTAGCTTTAACAGCTTCATCAAATGCCATCTGTACCTCAGATTTCGCCATTTGTGACAGATCCTGAGCTGCTGACACCTGTAAAATAATCTCCACTATTTTATATGCCCAAACAAATCAACTCCTTGTTTATTTAAACATCCTTTTTATTTTATTTTCTTTAACTTTAAGACTGATGAATGCCAATTGGTACTAACACAGCTTGTATGCTGTCATCCTTTCTAGGCCATTAAGTAAGTAATTCATGTAAGTTTGTTTCAATGATTGATAGACATTCTTACATTGGTATGTAATTGATTGATTGATTGATTGATTGATTGGTTGATTGATTGATTGATTGATTGATTGATTGATTGATTGATATACTTACATTGGTATGTAATCCTCTTGCCTTCTCTTCTTTCACTCTCAGCATTTTCTCGGCTTTCATTGCGAGATCTAGTGCATTATCTGCCTTGGTTACAGCACCTTTCTCACAGCTTGGTCCACCACATACACCACAACCACCTCCACCACAAACATCATCACATGGATCACCCGTACCATCACATACCTGTAATATAAACATCGCCCGTACCATCACATACCTGTAATATAAACATCGCCCGTACCATCACATACCTGTAATATAAACATCGCCCGTACCATCACATACCTGTAATATAAACATCGCCCGTACCATCACATACCTGTAATATAAACATCGCCCGTACCATCACATACCTGTAATATAAACATCGCCCGTACCATCACATACCTGTAATATAAACATCGCCCGTACCGTCACATACCTGTAATATAAACATCGCCCGTACCGTCACATACCTGTAATATAAACATCGCCCGTACCGTCACATACCTGTAATATAAACATCACCCGTACCGTCACGTACCTGTAATATAAACATCACCCGTACCGTCACGTACCTGTAATATAAACATCACCCGTACCGTCACGTACCTGTAATATAAACATCACCCGTACCGTCACATACCTGTAATATAAACATCACCCGTACCGTCACTACCTGTAATATAAACATCACCCGTACCATCACGTACCTGTAATATAAACATCACCCGTACCATCACATACCTGTAATATAAACATCACCCGTACCGTCACATACCTGTATTATAAACATCACCCCGGGGAGCGGTGGCCTAGAGGTAGGGCGAGCGCTTCGGGATCGAGAGGTCCCGGGTTCGATCCCCCTCTGGACCACTGGTTAAAATCTCCGAGCAAGACCCACAGCTCCACTCCACCATGGTGTAAAATGGTACCTGTGAGGGCAGTGTCTATTCCTGGGCGCCGCAGATCGATGTTGGCTGCCACACCACAAGAGAGAAATAGTCTCCCCAGGGAGACACGAGTGTAGGTTTCCATATGTAGCCCAATGACCAGGGGAGTTAAAATGTCAAAGGGTGCTTGAGTGGCCTAACAGCTGAAAAGAGCCCTAGAAAATTGGTAACTTAACTTATGTTCAAACGACCTCTCTAATACAAGTTGTAGTATGGCTATTCACCTGTATGTATAGAGTGTATTCTAGCTTAAGTTTAAAAAGTTTAAACATCTCTCTGGATGTAAACTACAGCAGGTATTCTCTGCACTTTCAGATTTGTGAAAGTAGTGATTTGATTTGATGATGTTAAGTTCACACGGACATGTTGTCAGATCCTATATCATCGTAAAATAGTGGAGCTGGATATGGGTCTCATTTAAATGAGATTGCAGATCTACAGTAATTCTTACCATTGTGTTAATTTCAGTAATTTTTCCACTGAGTTCATTAACTTCTTCATCAAGATCTCTGAGAGCTTCCTGATTCTCCATCAAACTCTTGTTATATTCTGCCATATTATCTTCTAACATTTTCTCAACTTGATCTCTAACCTCCTGTGATTCCTCCACATATCTTGCCGTACCATCAACTATAGCTTGTGCTTCCTTAGACATTCTATCTGATTCCTTGGTAATGTTGAAAGCACCTGTCAATGGTAACTCGACAATTTAATTGCTACCGAACAACACACTTGTTATTAAATATTTAACTTATTTTTTAATTGTTTATTGTTTGTGAAATTATATAATAATTGTTAAATGTGTAATTGCCATCGTGTATAGTTACTGTATGTAAATATTGGTGCATGAATCAAGCCTTTTTCAAATTGTATTTTGAACTACATGTCCCCCCTAATGGGGCATTTCTTGAGCAAACATACAACCTAAAATTCCTGGCAATACACACAACTAGGCTTTGTATGTTTCATGAAAATCCCACCAATATAGTTCAAGCATGAAACAAACTTTGTGACCAACAGTATAAAACCACTCTGTGTGAGAAACATGATAAACCCAACAAATATCAGCACTTCGACCAGTGATTATAGACCTTGTCCATACACAACACCAATATGCTAACCAGGTAGGTCAAAGAAATCATGATAAAATGCTGAGAGTTGGAAATGTTCATTCTCTAAACAAAAACAAAAGTCTCCGACAAAAAACTAACATCATACCTTCAACATCGCGAGCTTGTATATCACTGGCGTTGCTACGTAGTTGTTCAGCTTTTCTGTTAAGATCTTGTACACCAAGTTGTAGAGCAGCGATACGATTGTTACCTTCACTGATACGTCCTCTAGTAGTCTCTACTGTCTCATCCAGGTTGTCTAGATCACCAATATTAGATGTAATATTCTCCCTGCAGTACAAATAATCTCAATATTCAAACAACACTCTACATCATAACATGATCACAAATATTTCAGTTCACAATTTTGTTACTTGTCATGTGGTTCCACTAACTCTCTAAATTTTAATAATTTGAAATTTAGCTTATGAAATCGCAAATGACCATAACTTTGTGAATTCTTACATTATTTCAATATATCTTTCATTTTTGGCAGAAAAGTTCATTCTGTCCTAAACAGCAAATGTGGATTACTATGGCATAGTATAGTCCCAGGTGTAAAACATCATACATAATAACAAACCTGATATCTATCAGCAAGTTTTCTAGTTCTTCAACATCATACGAGGACACTCCGGCATTTTCTACAATTTCTCGAATCTTTGCTAGATTATCTTCCATCACACGGAATTCTTTATCAAATGCTCCGGCAGCTCCCTCTATCTGAATATTGCGTCCTTGCTCTATCAGAGTCGTGGTCTGATCTGTATAGAAGCAGTGTTCATTGGTTTATTATTTGATAGTCTTGCTTTAATCGAGTATCTGATAGGCAAATTGGAAACAGACATTTCTTTCCTTTTTTTTCACTTGTAGGACTTTTTGTTCTCACATATACAAGGCTTGCTTCATTTCACATTATTCAATTTGTTCCATAAAATAAATACTAAATCTATGCTAATTCTATATCATGTATCAAACGTTCAATGTTAACATTGTTCTGAGTATAACATGTTGGTAACATGCTTATCATACTGGGTACTCTATTCATTGGAAAGAACCGATGAATACCGAGTGACTGGAGTATACTTCAACAAGTGTAGATTAAACAAACATGATGAATACTGAGTGACTGGAATATACTTCAACAAGTGTAGATTAAACAAACATGATGAATACTGAGTGACTGGAATATACTTCAACAAGTGTAGAATAAACAAACATGATAAATACTGAGTGACAGGAATATACTTAAACAAGTGTAGATTAAACAAACATGATAAATACCGAGTGACAGGAATATACTTAAACAAGTGTAGATTAAACAAACATGATGAATACTGAGTGACTGGAATATGCTTCAACAAGTGTAGAATAAACAAACATGATGAATACCGAGTGACAGGAATATACTTCAACAAGTGTAGATTAAACAAACATGATGAATACTGAGTGACTGGAATATACTTCAACAAGTGTAGAATAAACAAACATGATGAATACCGAGTGACAGGAATATACTTAAACAAGTGTAGATTAAACAAACATGATGAATCATCATAAATATGCTACCTCTCAGGTCACGAACGACTCGGTCCCAGTTATTGAAGCAGTCACCACAAGGTACACAGTCAGGGAGTTCACCAGTTGTACCACGATCACATCGGTCACATTTATATCCACTGATACCTACAGCACATACACACTGACCAGTACGTCGATCACACTGGAACGATGCAGATCCACGATCATCACATTCACACGCTGAAATATATAAACATACATCATACAGCACATTGACCAGTACGTCGGTCACACTGGAACGATGCAGATCCACGATCATCACATTCACACGCTGAAATATATAAACATACATCATACAGCACATTGACCAGTACGTCGGTCACACTGGAACGATGCAGATCCACGATCATCTGTGTATTCATCTACCTATATATTGTAGCATTTAATTTATGCAAACTCTTCAAGTCCCAAATTGTCCACTTCTGATTTTTACTGCAGCAGTGTGGATTTGAATGTTTAAAGTGATAAACAACTAACCACCAAACATATAACTAACAGGAGACTGATAAACTTTATAACTTCATGTTTTCTGAACACTTGTCTTAACTTAGTTTAATACTTTGGTTAAAGGCTGTCATTATAAATTCGAGTTATTGCAACCTTTTTCATATTAATTGGATAACATAGACAATGTAAGCAAATATTGTATAATTAAGAAATAAAAATCTGTTCGCGTTTATTGTCGGTGAATAAAACACGGGCAGGAGTTCGGATGCGGAAAAATTAAATCACGAGTGCGTAGCACGAGTGATTTAATTTTCCGCATCCGAACAAGTGCCCATGTTTTATTCACCGACAATATACACGAACAGAGTTTTTATTTCGATTCTAAATACGATAATATCCCGCACTATTTAACTGCCCGCATTCCATTTTCAGCCATTTGACATTGAACATAATTCCACGCTGAAATTGAGTGGCTTCTTAGCTGGTACAATTACCTCCCTCGTTAATGAAAATGACCTTCGAAATTTTCTGAAGGAAATACCATAATTTAAACATTGAAACAATTTTAATAACATGAGTATATGGTATCTATTTCATAAAATGAAAAATATAAATGGATTGATTATCAGAAGCTTTAATAAAACTTGGTTTCTAGAGTATATTGGAGTTTCTAAAAATAGATGCGTCATAGATGTAACACTGGATTCTCATGCAACTCGCCTTGTCATCGTGACTCGTAGTAAATTTTACTATAAAGTTTACGTTCATTCATTCATAAATATGTCAAGTGATACTGGGCGTAAATAGAAACAGCCAATTTGATAGGTATGTTTTATGGGGGCAATAAAACATGGTTCGGTTCGTTCTTTGTGTATTGGATTAATTCCGTGAATCGTGTTAGAATCATTAATAATCGTGAACAATTAAATTTGGTGAAATCAAGTTACATCAAACAATAATTTTGACCCTTGTATTTATTACCTGAAATGCAAAATACTGGAATTGGTCTTTTTTACCCAAACCACGAAATTTTGTCCCATAGAAAATTAAAATATTTTACAGTAAAGTGTACTTACGATAACATTCTTCAGTTGGATCACCCCAGTATAGATCTCTACATTCACTACATGTACGCCCTCCACGTTCTGCTATACAATCACACTGACCATCCAACTATAATATATACAATCACACTGACCATCCAACTATAATATATACAATCACACTGACCATCCAACTATAATATATATCAGTCAATGTCATATAACACTAGTTTAGATAGAAATGTGTCAGAATTTACAGAAAACATGTTTTAGCAACTTTTAAGTGATATACTGTTGTCAGTTTACGTTACCAGTGTTCTTTGAATTTATTATCAACAAGCACTAGCTGGATCTTCCATAAGCCACAGACAACTTCCCTACACGTTAAGTAATACATAACATAACCTGCCTGACACAGTATTAGAGCCCGCAATACACGGGTGAAAGCAAGTGCTGTACTCAATGAATGAAATCCGTGCGGCCATCTATCAATATACAGAGAAATATCTACGAGTTCGGTACCTCATTACATTCCATGCCGATAGAACCGTTCCTATCACAGTTACATGGTATACTACCCCTGCCTTCTGTCATATTGTAGTAACCTGGTGCAGACATATCACACTTCTGTCCGACTACATTAGGTAAACATGGACATTGTCCGGTCACACGATCACATTCACCACCGTTAGGATCCGTACCAATAGAATTACATATACATCCTGAAATATTAAATATAATCTACAAGTCTTTATTCCATAGCATAAGCGGTATTTTATTTGTCTAAACGTCAGTTTCCTCAGATTTGATACTCTTTCTAAAAAAATAATAATTTACTTGCCTTTCTACATGGAACCAGTAATTTCTTCAAATCAAAATAGATGTCAAATTTTCATGGAAGGGTATGGTATGGTATGGTATCGAACTGTGACTTTCGTCAAAATAAATACCACTAGAATTCAACTTCGATTTTCGTCAGCCTAAATGACTGTAAATTGGTTAACATTTGGATGTTATATATTCATATATATCTTACCTATACAGCTCTGAGTAAGAGCGTTTCCATAGTAACCAGCCATACACTTCTCACAATTAAAACCTTCTGTGTTAAACAAACATTTCAAACATTCCCCAGTTTCACCATCACAGTTACTAAAGTCATCAGGATCTATATTTTGGTTACAATCACAGCGACCACACGTACCATTTACATCCGAGGGATTACCAAAATAATTGTCATCACAAGTGGCACAATTTGGTCCTGAAAAATAATTATTCATAAAAACAATCAAACATTAATTTTGTACTCATAAAATTTACTTTATATTCACCAATATCAGCAAATATATCCGCTATTTAAGGAAGTTCTTTAGGTAAATTAATATAGAATAGCAATTAACAAAAGAGCAAGATATGTTCAAGAAACACTTATGCCCCCCTGGTGACCTTGGACCTAGTAACCTCAAAACAGGTGGAGATTGTAGGTCTTGAAGAGTTGCATGCATGTTTATTAAAGAATCTAGGCCAAAGCATTTTCTTGTTATAAGTTGGACAAACAAACGAACAGACGGACGTGCCAAAAACAATTTACCCTGAATTTTACAGTACTTGGCAAGACAGACACAACTAAGTTCAATGCTTATGCCCTGGTGGAAGCCTTGTCAATAACAACTAGCTAAGTCAATCAGGGGCCATAATTCTGTCTTATTACTTTGATAATCTAAGGAGTTTATGTTGGTAAACAGGACTGATGTATCAAGAGTTTGAAAGCAATACATTGACAACCTTCAACATTTTTTGACTTCCTACAACCTGAAAGTTTTAAATGACATTTTCAGACGGATAGTCGGACAAACAATAGGACAGGAAATTACTGTATGCCTACTGCAACAGCAGGTCCTAGATGCTGGGGCATAAAAAAGATGTGTTACATACCTCTATACCCCATATCACAGTTACAGACGACAGATTCTACTCTGGGATCATGGTAACATGAGTCAGCATGTTGTGTATCAGAGTACGGTCCACCAGGACACATACAAGCTTCACATGGAATACGGTAGTTTATACGTGGATTGCCATGGAAACCATCCAAACATCTGTAGTAAAATAACAAGGCTTAAATAAATCTTTCTATGTGTTCTTAGCTCAACTGGTTAAGTTGAGTGCTGCCTTCCCAACAAGATTTTCTATTAATTTCTGAAATATAACTTAAGTGGCTTTACAATATAAATTGTTATTCGGAGAGCAATAAAATTCAAACATTTAAATATTCACTTATATCCAGCTGTTGATTCACCTATCAGTTCTGCAAATACAATCTATCATTGAAGTCTCCAGTAGAAAGGAGCATTGAAGTCTCCAGTAGAAAGGAGCATCGAAGTCTCCAGTAGAAAGGAGCATTGAAGTCTCCAGTAGAAAGGAGCATCGAAGTTTCCAGTAGAAAGGAGCATCGAAGTCTCCAGTAGAAAGGAGCATTGAAATCTCCAGTAGAAAGGAGCATTGAAGTCTCCAGTAGAAAGGAGCATGAAAGTATCCAGTAGAAAGGAGCATTAAAGTCTCCAGCAAAAAGGAGCATTGAAGTCTCCAGTAGAAAGGAGCATTAAAGTCTCCAGCAGAAAGGAGCATAGAAGAATGCATCACTCACCTTTCACAATTTTCTCCCATGGTGAAGTTTTGACATTCGTGGCATTCTCCCGTGAGATCATCACAAGTTTCAGCATTACCGTTACATTCACACGCTCTACAGTAGGGGAAACCATAGAAACCTGGCATACATTGATCACAGATACGCTGATCCACATTAGGTATACACAAACACTGTCCATTATCTATGTCACAGAAATTATCTCTAGATCCGATAGCATGGCAGTTACATGCTGAAATAAGTAAGAACACATTGTGACTAGCTAATACAAATATAAAAGAGCATAAACAAGAAGCACTTAATTTACTTGGACGATAAGGTTTCAAAAACGTTCCGAGGTCAGCCAGTGTATGAATATTTTATCTCCAGTAATCAAGTCCCTCAGTATGAACTGACTTGTGAATTCTTGGATTTCAAGAAAAAAACTTTCTTGTTAACTATAAATTAATCAGGACAATTAAATTTCTTCCATCTACAGAATCAAAAAATATCTTAGTGCAAACAAATACTAAAATTTCCTACTGTTTATAAGCTATAAGATAAACACTGTGAGTACGTACGAGTACATCCATTAGGACCGAAGCCGTACGTTCCTGGTGCACACTGATCACATCGTCGTCCTACAACATGTGCTTTACATTCACACTGACCTCCGACAGCATCACATACTGAACTTAGTGAACCAGTCAAGTCACATTCACACGCTGAAATATACAAACATCAAACTAGTCAATATAAAATAGTCTCAATAATTAAATTGTAAAGCAGTAACCATACATTTTACTACATGTGAAGCACTCACTTGTACAACATGCATACAATTATAAGTACAATCATATCATAATCAGACATGAGGTTATGCAAAAAATGTAATTGTTACACATACAGAATTCTTACAATGTAATTGTTTTGTTTACCTTACTGATATTAAGGTAATTACGGATACTGGTATTAAGGTAATTACTGATACTGGTATTAAGGTAATAACTGATACTGGTATTAAGGTAATTACTGATACTGGTATTAAGGTAATTACTGATACTGGTATTAAGGTAATTACTGATACTGATATTAAGGTAATTACTGATACTGGTATTAAGTAATAAATACATGTATTTTGGAATTAATAGCAAGAATGTTACTATCATATACATGTATATACAAAGCCCACTACATAACATTTGCGAACAAATTAGTATAATATATCATAAGAAATAAAAGTAACTAACCTAAAGCACGCTGATGAATAATGCCAGAAATACTGAACACATGTTTGCGACACAGTTCCGGTAATTCCTGTCTATGTGCATGTAGTTGTATTTCCCGACATCTAAATCTAATATATTCTTCAGTTTTCATGATTTGTGGTAAACCTGGTCCTTGAAAGATTGGAATACTGTCTGTGTTAGGCATCAATACAATCTGAAATATTTAGTATAGAATCTTTGTTGTAATTCAGCAAGTATGAGAATTCAATTTTGTCTTAGAATTATCAGCTGTGCTTACTGTATGTCTTTTATTATTTCTGATGTTTATATTTTCTCTATTATCCATGAAATGAGAGTCTCATGAATTCATAAATCCATGTAAATATTCACCTATTGTTGCACCAAAACCTATTGTTGCACCTTAGATGTTAAATTACAATGTTCTTAAATCAAACTGTTTTGTGAAATACTGATCACACTACTATGGAGTGATATACATTACTCAATCAGGAATATATACATTACTCTATCAGGAATATATACATTACTCAATCAGGAATGTATACATTACTCTATCAGGAATGTATACATTACTCTATCAGGAATGTATACATTACTCTATCAGGAATATATACATTACTCTATCAGGAATATATACATTACTCTATCAGGAATATATACATTACTCTATCAGGAATATATACATTACTCTATCAGGAATATATACATTACTCTATCAGGAATATATACATTACTCTATCAGGAATATATACATTACTCTATCAGGAATATATACATTACTCTATCAGGAATATATACATTACTCTATCAGGAATATATACATTACTCTATCAGGAATATATACATTACTCTATCAGGAATATATACATTACTCTATCAGGAATATATACATTACTCAATCAGGAATATATACATTACTCAATCAGGAATAAGTCAGTTTTTCATATTGAATCATCAGCTATGGTTACTCCATATATAAATATAAGACTAGAACTTACAGAATCAATAAGCACAGTGGATTCAGGGTTGACCTGATCACTCTTAAATCTTGTAAATTCAATTCTGATGCTGTAATTCTGTCCTGCTTCCAGGCATGAAGGAGGTTCCACTGTAACAAATCTGGCACCTGAAATATCATACAATGTGAAGAAATATTACTTTTTGTTGAAATTATGAAAATAGTCAGAGCCAAAATTTGACAGAACTTGTCATAATTTGTACAGACAAAAACTTTTTGAAGGAAAAATCAGACCTTTTAAACGCTTTGGTTTAACAGAAAATTTGAATCAATTCTAGTTCAAGACAATGAAAGTTGACTGCCTACTTGTACATGTTTGATTTTTATAGATGAAGCTCAATGAGATATTGCTTAAACTACAACTAGAAAAAGCTATACATACGGTATGGAAGGGAGGAAACTTTATCATCATCTTGTGGTATAGCATTAGCACATGGTCCATTAGGATCTGTAGGACCGTCTCTGATTACGGTAATGCGTACATCATCCCATTTATCATTGACCTACAATATAACAACATTATCATCAGCTACATGCTGTATTCATCATATAAACTCCTACACTTTAATCATCCATCTAGAATTTTTAAAGATTTTGTAAAATCAATGTTAGCCTACCTACAGTCTAAATTTGATTAAGAACATTGAACAAAATTTGCTGACCAGAAGTTATACAAATATACAGTAACCCTCCAAAGATATTATTCAAACAGTTAACATAAAAACAGCAATGCCAAGAAATCTTGCACAAGTATTGAATAATCATCATTCAGCAATAGAAATGAACTACATTTTGCCATTTATATAATCATTTTTGAATTAAGCACAAATTAATAAAATACAAACAGTGAAAACATTGTTCAATAGTAAAAGAAGGTAAAACATTCACAAACCCATAAGTAACAGTAAAATACAATAAAGATGTAACAAATAAATTCCCTACTCCGAAGAAAAAAGGAAACCCATCTGCCTGCAGTTTTAACCCACAACCACACCTTGGTTAAGGAAACATGACCCTAGCATCCAGTAATCAGATTGTGAATGAAAGTTAATTTACAGAGATACAACAATCACATAGCGGACAAAAATGATCCCACTGGGAATTGACAAATATAAACAATGAAATATATATTAACCACTCTATCATCAATCTTTTAGCTAAATAGCCTTTTTCAAGAGCAAAACAATATAATTGCAGTTGCAAAGTAACTGTAATAATAAAACAAGATATATATGATGTACCATCGTTACAACATTAATATATTTCCCTAGGTTGTTTAGCCAAAATAGCGATAGATGACCTAGTGGTTGAATTATTTCATGGTTCAAGTTATGGTAGACTTATATCCCTTGATACATCATACAAACATAACACATAAATACCAATGATAAAATAACAAAACATATACAGAAACCCTCGAACATTAGAGACCACATGCATCAAGAATTGGGGTTAAAACATCAACAAATAATCTTACCATACAAACTCCTTTCATTGTGTAAGTAATAATAACAAGACAGTTACTGGCAATTTCAAATATAAAACATTTAAAACAGGAAATATCAGAACTTTTGTTGAAGAAATTGATAGTTAGGTCCCATAATCATCATTACAGAGGGGAATCCAGATAATTATGCTACAAACATGCTGTACAAGTTATATTTAGGAATTCAAAGAGAACATATTTCAATCATGGTGATAGTGATGTTTGTTAGTGAAGGGTTCCTACTCTAAGGGTATATGGTGATAGTGATGTTTGTTAGTGAAGGGTTCCTACTCTAAGGGTATATGGTGATAGTGATGTTTGTTAGTGAAGGGTTCCTACTCTAAGGGTATATGGTGATAGTGATATTTGTTAGTGAAGGGTTCCTACTCTAAGGGTATATGGTGATAGTGATATTTGTTAGTGAAGGGTTCCTACTCTAAGGGTATATGGTGATAGTGATATTTGTTAGTGAAGGGTTCCTACTCTAAGGGTATATGGTGATAGTGATGTTTGTTAGTGAAGGGTTCCTACTCTAAGGGTATATGGTGATAGTGATATTTGTTAGTGAAGGGTTCCTACTCTAAGGGTATATGGTGATAGTGATGTTTGTTAGTGAAGGGTTCCTACTCTAAGGGTATATGGTGATAGTGATGTTTGTTAGTGAAGGGTTCCTACTCTAAGGGTATATGGTGATAGTGATGTTTGTTAGTGAAGGGTTCCTACTCTAAGGGTATATGGTGATAGTGATATTTGTTAGTGAAGGGTTCCTACTCTAAGGGTATATGGTGATAGTGATGTTTGTTAGTGAAGGGTTCCTACTCTAAGGGTATATGGTGATAGTGATGTTTGTTAGTGAAGGGTTCCTACTCTAAGGGTATATGGTGATAGTGATGTTTGTTAGTGAAGGGTTCCTACTCTAAGGGTATATGGTGATAGTGATGTTTGTTAGTGAAGGGTTCCTACTCTAAGGGTATATGGTGATAGTGATGTTTGTTAGTGAAGGGTTCCTACTCTAAGGATATATGGTGATAGTGATGTTTGTTAGTGAAGGGTTCCTACTCTAAGGGTATATGGTGATAGTGATGTTTGTTAGTGAAGGGTTCCTACTCTAAGGGTATATGGTGATAGTGATGTTTGTTAGTGAAGGGTTCCTACTCTAAGGGTATATGGTGATAGTGATGTTTGTTAGTGAAGGGTTCCTACTCTAAGGATATATGGTGATAGTGATGTTTGTTAGTGAAGGGTTCCTACTCTAAGGGTATATGGTGATAGTGATGTTTGTTAGTGAAGGGTTCCTACTCTAAGGGTATATGGTGATAGTGATGTTTGTTAGTGAAGGGTTCCTACTCTAAGGGTATATGGTGATAGTGATGTTTGTTAGTGAAGGGTTCCTACTCTAAGGGTATATGGTGATAGTGATGTTTGTTAGTGAAGGGTTCCTACTCTAAGGGTATATGGTGATAGTGATGTTTGTTAGTGAAGGGTTCCTACTCTAAGGGTATATAACTATTGAGTAAAAGGGTGACAAGGAAACACAGCAGATTAGTCACAAAACTATCAAAGTAACAGGTTAGAATTATAAAATATACTTATTAATTTGTATTATCTCTAAATCTCTATATCTATGAAATGTCATCAACCAAGGGAATCAATTTAATATGGAGACTAAGTTACACAGTGTAAGGATGGTTCAATGTTCCTATAACAACAATGTAAGGGGCTTACCCTGGGGTCGTATCTGATAACAATATCGTAGTACATGGGGAAATCTACAGAGATACCAGAGAATTCGATGGTGTCACCCTCGACGACTCTCATATATCCTGGTCCGGTCCAGCTGGTATATCCAGGTACTGGTTCTCTGATGTAAACTCTCGTATTCTACAATATTACATCATATACATAGAAACATTGTTTAAACTTACAAACTGTAAACAATATTAAAGAGGTTACACAGTTGTACCTAAACTTTAACAATAGTAAGTAAGTAAGTAAGTAACGACTTTATTTATAGTAGATAACATATTTGGTAATATACCAATTTTCAATATGGTCTACATAAAGAACATAATTTATATACATTAATTACATGATAATATACAAACATTTTAATGATAAATACAAACAGTATCACATAAAACTTAATGAGATGATCAGAATATGAAAACACACATGTTGTTAAAGCATTAAATCATATATAAATAAATAACTTTGTACATCTTGTATACATAATCAAAAAAGGTATGAGAAAATCCGACATGGAAGGTAGCACTCAACCCAACCAGCCGAGCACAGAAATCAGAAACACCACGACACAACTACCAGAGTACCACTTGAAGACAACTGGTATACAAATTACACAAACCCGAAATCCCACCCCGCGCGTTTGCCGCCTCAGTCAGTCAAACTACGCGGGGCAAGACTAGAACAAGGGACAACACACATTTAAATGACACAATTTACATGTACTATTGATTTTGTTTCCATTGTAAGAATTGTCTTTTAAATGAATTGATGTTCTCTGCCTGCCTAATATGTAATGGAATTTCATTCCAAATAGAAGCTCCTGAGTAGGAAAATGATTTCCTAAAGAACTCCATATTTGGGAATGGAACAACCAATTCTTCATTTGTTGTTGATCTTAATCCAAGATTAGAGTTCAATACAAATTTATCACTTAGATATTTTGGAACTTTATTGTGCATTGAATTATACATTAAAATAGCTTTTTTATATATTATTCTTTCGTCAATTTTGATCCAGTTTAGTTTCATGAATAATTCATCTGACGGGTGGTCATATGGTTTATCTAGAATAACTCTAGCTGCCCGTTTCTGAAATTTGTAAAGTTTATCTATGCGTTCCTTTGCACATGATCCCCAAATTGTACTGCAATAGTCAAGGTGGGGCAGGATATATGCATTGAAGAAGAGCTTACGAGAGTCTAGATTGAGACAATGTTTGATGCGTAGTAGTAAGTATAAAAGAGAATTACATTTTTTAAGAACATGATCAACGTGACTTTTCCATGCTAGAGTTTGATCTATTTTGATACCAAGAAGTTTTTCTTCTTTGGAGTTCGTAAGAACTTGATTGTTAAGAATTATATTTGAATCACTATGTTCAGATCTGTCTTTTAGTTTTTGGTGAGATGCAGCAATATACATAACTTTAGTTTTTTGTGCATTTGGTAACATGGCGTTCTGTGTGCACCATTGTTCTGTGATATTAACTTGCTCTTGGAGGGACGATTTTACGTCACTGAATGTTTTACCTGAAGCAGACAATGTAGTGTCATCAGCGAACATGTCAATGTTTGTGTTATTTTGTTGATAGAGGGGAAGATCATTTATGTAGATAATAAAAAGCAAGGGTCCTAAAACTGATCCTTGTGGAACACCAGCATTGATACCTTTGGCATCTGAAAACTGACCTGATATGTTAACCTTTTGGAAACGGTTTGTTAAATATGAAGAGAACCAGTTAACAGATTTAGAGCTTAGCTTATAACACTCTAGTTTCTTCAGTAGTAGTTCATGGTTAATAAGGTCAAATGCTTTAGTTAGATCTAGTAACACAGTTCCAACAACATTATGATCATTTATGGAATCAATCCAATTGTCTATTATGTGTATGAGTGTTGTCTCACATGAGTGGAATTTTCGGAAGCCTGACTGATGATTACTTATAAGATTATTTTTATCAAGAAATATTTTTAAGTGATTTGATACATGTCTTTCAAATACTTTAGAAAGAACTGGTAGGATAGAAATAGGTCTGTAGTTGTTGACTTCTGAAATTGACCCTTTTTTGAAGATAGGTGTTATTTTTGCCATTTTGAATGCTGCTGGATATATTGACTTAGAAATGCAAAGGTTAAAAATGTATTGTATTGGTTTAGATATCATGTCATACCCTATCATTAGAAATTTTGGTCCAATGCCATCAACTCCAGTCGATTTACTAGGGTCAAGAGTTTTAAGTTCTTTTTCTATGAATTCTAGTGAGATTTCTGGTAATTCAAATTCTTGCTTCGTTTTTAGGTTTGTATTTACAAAGTTAATTAGTTTGTTAAAGTTATAATTATCATTATCAAAAGTTGGGGCTTTCTTAAAGACGCTGGAGAAATAGTTATTAAATACTTCCGCTGTTTTTAATGGTTCAGTAATTGGATTTCCAGCTTCATCTTGAATTAAATTCGACTGATGAGTTGAATTTTTACCAGAAAGATCTTTAAGGTTTTTCCAAAGAGCTTTCGGATTATTTTTGTTTTTGTTAATTGAATTCGAAAAGAATGACTTTTTCGCATCAAATGATAATTTCTTAACATGTTCCCTCAATTCTTTAAATAAAATGTTATCCCCAGTTTGCTTTGCTTTGTCTCTAGCTTTAATGGTCTCAGATATTTTATTATTGAACCAGTCTGGCTGATTTTGATGTTTTACTCGTTTTTGTTTTTCTGGTGCGTGTTCATTTAACACATTTAAAAATAATTTATTGAAGCAATCAATTGCATCATCTGGGTCATCAAAGGACTCCAAGACTGACCAGGGTTGTATACTGAGACTGTTTCTGAAGTCGACTTCGTTAAAAGTTTTAAGTGATCTATAATTAATTGTTTTATGTTGGGGCCCGTTTTGGGTATTTAATTTTAACTTTCGAGTAAAACTTAAAGCATAGTGGTCACTTATTGACAACATTGGTACATTAACTTCAACAATATTACATGGCATATTGGAGTATAGATGGTCTATGTTTGTGGCTGTTTCAGCAGTTACTCTAGTTGGTTTATCAATAAGCTGTGTAAGATTATATTTACAAATGATGTCATTCCATTTTGTGTTTACCGATGTATCAGTTTCAGAGTAATAATTGTAATTAAAATCACCTAAAAGAAGGATTTCTTTGTTCTCATTAAATATGTAGTCAAGGTTTATGTCCATCTCATCATTCCATATTGCTAGCGAGGAAGGTGGTCTGTAAATATATCCTAGTAAAAAAGATTTCTGCTTGTTACATTTGATCTCTAACCATACTGATTCAACTGAAGATTTATCTTCTATGTCATTACGGCAAATGCAGAAATATGAATCTCTTATGTAAATGACTTGACCACCCCCACCTGTGTTTCTATCTTTGCGAAATATATTATAGCCATTGAGATGTATCTGGTTATCCTGGTAATTATCATTTAGAAATGTTTCACAAAAACAAAAGGCATCAATGTTATTTTGCTGGCTCACTAGAAACTGAATTTCATGAAATTTATTGTATAGGTAGTGTACATTTAAATGCATTACTTTAAATCCATGCTGTTTAAGAAACTTTACACTAGAGTCAGTTCTGTTATTTACACTGGAGTCGGTTCTGTTAATGTCTTGCTGATTCACTTCGTTTGTCGTCTGAGGTTGGGTGTATTTCTCTGTTATTTCCAGTGAGGGTATGGTGGAGGGCCCATGAAGAAATGAGGGTGTGGTGGGCTTGGTGGCATGACTGGCATCATAGGGTATTGAAAGTGATTCTGGTACAACATTGGGTGTGTAAAGTTGGGTACCGGTCTCGAAGGATGAACGTAAGGCTCCATGCCATTGTGTTATGATGGTTCTGCTTGGGTTGTCTCGTTTGGCCCTGACGAAAAGGGTGGCTTTTTTCAGTGACCTTTTTGTGAGGCATGTTATCATGACTAGTTGTTTTGGAATTTGTAACAGTTTCTGTTTGGGTGTTAGATTTCAATGATTTCAGTTGATCTTGTACTGATGAGAGTTCGTTTTTCACATTTATCAGGTCTTTAGAGTGTTTTTCTTCTTGTATTCGGACTATTTGTAACTCTGTTTTGGAAGCCTTAACATCTAATATTTTCTTATTTTCTGAGGTCTGTACTTGTAGATCTAGAATTTCATCCCTTATTATACTCACAAGGTTTCTCACGTCTGATAACATTTCATCTTCTCGAACTTTGGTTGTTTTACAATCTCTAGTTTTTTGTTTTTCCTTTTGCAGCTTGTCTTTCAATTTAGATACCTGCTCTTCCAGAGTAATACATGTGGCATTCTTATCAGCCAGTTTGGTTTCAAGAGCTGCAATTTGCTTCTTTTGCTCTGACGTTTTCTTCTTCAGGCTCTCTGATGATTCTTTCTGTTTAACAAATTCAGTTGCTTGGTCAATATGTCTGGATTCTGCTGCATTCATTGCTTCAATTAGTTTCTGTGCTGCTTCGTCATATTTTGATTTAATCTGCTTGTTTTCTTGGGTAAGTAATTTCAGTGATTCACTTGTATCTGCTAATTTTGCCAGTTTTCTTTCTTTTTCATCATTTTGCAATTTTAATTGGTGAATTTCGTGTTTCATATTCTCGATTTCATGTTGATAACGACACTCTGGGATATCTAATGTTTCAAGTGAGTGATTATGCTTCACTGTATTGTCCTCACTAGATAATATAGAGCTTGTGACTGAGGTGTCTTCTAAGTCATGCACAGAGTTTACACTTTCTTCACTGGCAATTCGTTTCAATGTTGTTTCCTCAGAAGTATCAATCACAATCGAGTTACCACTTGTATTGCTAAATTGGGTCGGCCTAGACGAGCGTAAATCATACCGTCCAATTGAGGTGGATGGTGTCGAATTAAAAGTAAATTTCCTTTTCAGAGATCCAAACAGACTTTTTGATTTTTGTTTTCGTTCCTTACGTTCTGGTGTCACAAAATACCCTTTATCATTTGTATTGGTATTTTTCAGTTTCCTAGAGGGTTGTTTTAGCTCTTCAGTTAATTTTATGAAGAATACATTGTACCAGTCTTTGTGGCCTTTTCCTTGTACCATTATTTTTTGCGTCTTGGCAAACAGTGTAATTTTTATTGTCTGCCCATTCTTAGAAGCACCACAAGGAATGAATCCTGTGTTGTTAAGATTTTTCTTGAATGAATATGCCTTGAGAAGCTGGATTTGTGCTTGTTCATAAGTTTGTCTTGAGTAGAAAGTGACAGTACAACAGTCCACTGCATCTGGGAATTTGACATCATAAAGCACACCATTGTTTTTGTCATAAATGCTTGTGTCTGAGTCTTCCTCTGTTTCAAACAAAGATGCATCATTTGAAGCCATAATTGTATGACAGTCTGCACAAATATTTGGATTTTGATACTTTTAATGGTCGGTGTATGTCGTCGATTATGTAACACTTTGTAGAATGTCACTTTTAGTGATGTTATTGTGAAGTAAATTGTCAGATAAATATCTACAACTGTAACTTGTTGTTTTCAAGTATGCCCTTAGGACAATGTCATGTAGATTTGACAAGTGTGATTTGAGTTTTTCAGAAATTTATACACAATATCCCATATGATTAAAACTTTTAAATCCTCTTAAACACAGTTCACTTATATTCTTGGTAATCTCTTTTCACTATAAAAATCCAGTAAAAAATTCCTTCATCACAATGTAATTTATTAAATTTTAGTCCATATATTTTCCATGAAAAATGTAATTTTGTCAGAGCCAGTTTTTGTGCATCTGCACTGTTTGAGGGTTAAATACTATTCTTAGTACAAAATGGGGCAAAATCTTTGAGTTACCTATGCCTGTGTATGTGTTGGGTTATAATGGTGAACAAGTGATCAAAGTATCAAAGCAATAATTATATGTCTATGCACTTTGAAGAAATAATTAGAAGTTAAAAATGTGTACCTAAACTTGAACATTTGCATAACACTGACAGCGACACTCGGGTGACAGCAGCAATATTTTTCCTTATTCTGTCAAAGGTGGAGCTAAACGATTATTGGATCAAATAGACTGATTGTGGTGAAAACAGTGGACTTACCCCTGAACCTTCAGCAAATTCTGCCTCATACCTATACCAGTCCATTCTAGTATAGAAATATCCTGGTACTACTTGATGACATTGACGTCCCTGTATGTTAGGTTTACATTCACACTGTCCATTGGTAACATTACATGCAGCTCCAGTAGCCCCGCCCACATCACAATCACATGGTCGACAACCATTCAGATCATTACTCATACCCCAATACCCGGGCTGAAATATAAAACATGTGTCTCAAGTAATTTCATATAACATCAATATTCAGTGAATCAAAGTTAAATTAGTTTCTATGTATCCCCAACATCAGTAAAACCAGTGACATTCTTTGTAATAATTTACTGAATTAAGTAACGAGTCAGACAGCTCACCAAACTGGTAAAGTTAGAACACACCCTTCTGGGATTCAAACTTGCATTACCTTTCTTCCAAGGCACAAGCCTTGACCATTTGGCCATTGGGACTGTATTTATAGTATAAAATCACTAATAATAACACTGGAATGAACGCTTTATTTCATACATTCCATCTCACAAGTGACAACCGTGAAACATCTACAAGGAAATGTCTAATAAGGAGATGGAATAAATACTTCAAATGGCTTTCAAGAAACTTAAAGGTTAAATGAAAGACATAGTTAATTTCACCATCAAACAAACTTACCAAACATCTATCACAGTTTTGACCAGTTACGTAACGTTTACATGTACAATACCCAGTCTCTTGATCACAACCAAAGTTTTCCAACGTTCCCATAGGATTACATGTGCATGCTGAAATCATAGTATCAAATTTATAAAATTATGTCAATTAAAAATACTGCCCATGTTAACAAAGATAGTCTATTTCTACTAATATACAATATATATATCAAAATAAACATCCCATCAAAATTTTCGCAAATGTGTATCAAAATATTCCTGCAGTCCATTGACAGTAAAATAATTCAGACATTGAAATAATGTGTGCGAATTTTTGAAAAGATATCATTTTATCAAGCCTGGATTGCAAGATTACATATACAGTACTCTAACACCAGGATGGCTGCAGCTATATATCAATCTGTATTTACTACTCACCAATACAACCGTCTGAGTTTTCATCAGCCAGATTCCAGTATCCATCCTGGCACATATCACAACGTCGTCCTGTTACGTATGTTTTACAGATACATCGTCCAGCCTCCATATCAAGCTCTGGATCATTACGGTTATCACATTCACCATCATACAGGGAACCGGTCGGGTCACAATCACATGCTGTAATATGTTAAACATGTAATACACTCAACAACTTGATTAACATGTATAAACGTGATTTACACCAATTTAACATCATATGTTATCTTTAGATGCACCATTGTAAACATCATAATAAAGTCCTAGAAATACTTTGAAGTAATAATTGAGAATTAGCTATCCTTCTCTGAAACTTAGGTTTTACTCAAAACCACAAAATTTCTAGGAAAACAAGAGCTGTCTCCATAGGACGACACATGCCCCCGTGCATGCTTTGATAGTAACGTAACGTTAAGATATCAGCACCGTCACAGATGTGTCATAATATATTGGGCAAATGTGATATTGACATATTTTTCTTTGTGTAAAGGGCCATAACTCTTAAGCGTGTAGGTCAATTTGAAATCTTGTTATCTAACATGACCTAGATCTTATGGCCGTACACCTTTTCATGTTTCAAAAGGTTTGACGAAGATCCGATGACAAATGCTTGAGTTATTGAGCGGAAACCAAAAAAAAACGCCATTTTCCTACGTGTCAAGGGCCGTAACTCTAAAGTGGCTACGTCAATTTGACTGGTTATCAAACCTGACCTAGATCTCATAGCCTTTCACATTTTCATGAGGTTTGGTGAAGATCCAATGACAAATGCTTAAGGGCGTTTTTCAAAAAAAGTGCAAATTTTGAAACAAATTTATTATCAAAAAAAATTATGCTAAATCAAATTTTCTTTAACATGATGAGAAAGAGTTATTATAAACAAACACATTCCAAGTAAGGGGAGACCTCCTGCTTTGCTAAAAATGTAAATATAATTGCTTGAATTTTTCAAAAAACATCATTTTCCATCCTGTTACCACACCAATATTTCTACATTAATTTTAATATAATAAAAATAAATATGATTTGATTGTTGCAAATCATCAAATGTATTATATTTGTTGTAAATATGCAGAAATAATTAAGTTATTTAATACAAAAACACCATTTTACATGAGAATACACCTTCACTCATTGCGCATGTATGTAATAATTACACTATTTAACTGTTTTATGTAAGCAATTTAATATTAAAACAAAATTTTCAGTGAAATACTGTTGCATATGCCAACTGGGTGAACATTTAATTAAGGAGTTCCATATAAAATAATACACAAAGTTGAAAACTTTAGAAATCTGATGGTAACAGGACGGAAAAACGGTAACAGGATGGACAAATTTGGTAACAGGATGGAAAATGTGGTAAAAGGATGGAAAGCACCTTCATTTGTCAGCCCTGTCAGTCAAATATAACATCCACAAAAAAGTCATTCAAGGAGGATTTCATTATTAGAGATATTCACTGATACTCTGTAATCATTCAATTTGACAAAAGAAGTAATTATACATTATGACATACAATTAAGATGGATTGTTACCTTAAGTATGGCTGTAATTTCTATTTCAAGAAGCTCTGCCTCCTTAAGTATTGGGAGCAAAGTACATTAAAAAATATTTTTTGTTATGTAAGATATTCTTTTTTAAAATGACATTTAAAAATCTGTAAGGTATTAAGCAATTCGGAATTTATGATCAATATATCCATTATTTTTCCATCCTGTTACCAAAATTGAAGTAACAGGATGGAACAAAAAATCATGGTAACAGGATGGAAAATTTTATTGTAATTCTTCCTATGAATAATAATTATCCCTCTAAAGAGTCATAATTAAGGTGAAAATAAGATTTCCCAATGTTTTTTAAATGTATGTCTGAGTTTTAATGTCATTATGTTGAATTTATAAGCAATGGAGCATGGTAACAGGACGGACAATTAAGCTTTACCATCAAATATGATTGTATGATTTTTATAAAAAACACTATTTTTCTTAATAAAACATAATATTCCCTTTCCCCATTATCTTTGTTAAGGAGACTTCTATCAAGTAATTATAACTGGATTATACCTAGGAATAAATACTTTGATGTATTCCTGTTTTACCAGTAAGGTAACAGGATGGAACAAAAGTGAGGGACACACTTGTTCATGTAAAAAAACACTGGTTTTATTCCAGACCAATCAGAAAAATTGACTATCCTCTACTGCAAAGTACAAAATCTTTATATTTAGCTTAAATTAGCATGATAAATTCATATAATAAAAGAGATTTTGAAGGAACAACATCACTCTGAACTGCTTGGGACAGCCCATTTTCAGGGAGTTAGATTCTTAATCGCAAAAATTTGAAGGATATAAGCAGTTTATATAGACATTTGCAGGGTTTGGTAGATAGAAATATGTTCAATCTTGTACATGACAACTGTTGGATTCAGTTGAGAGCTATATACACTATTTTATGAGTCAATAAATGTCTGGGACAACAATTTGCACTTTTTTTGAAAAACGCCCTTAAGTTATTGAGCGGAAACCAAAAAAAAACGCCATTTTCCTACGTGTCAAGGGCCGTAACTCTAAAGTGGCTACGTCAATTTGACTGGTTATCAAACCTGACCTAGATCTCATAGCCTTTCACATTTTCATGAGGTTTGGTGAAGATCCAATGACAAATGCTTAAGTTATTGAGCGGAAACCAAAAAAAACGCCATTTTTCTATGTGTCAAGGGCCGTAACTCTAAAACGGCTAGGTCAATTTGACTGGTTATCGAACTTGACCTAGATCTCGTAGCCTTACACATTTTCATGAGGTTTGGTGAAGATCCGATGACAAATGCTTGAGTTATTGAGCGGAAACCAAAAAAAACGCCATTTTTCTATGTGTCAAGGGCCGTAACTCTAAAGTGGCTACGTCAATTTGACTGGTTATCAAACCTGACCTAGATCTCGTAGCCTTTCACATTTTCATGAGGTTTGGTGAAGATCCAATGACAAATGCTTGAGTTATTGAGCGGAAACCAAAAAAAACGCCATTTTTCTATGTGTCAAGGGCCGTAACTCTGAAGCGGCTAGGTCAATTTGACTGTTTATCGAACTTGACCTAGATCTCATGGCCTTACACATTTTCATGAAGTTTGGTGAAGATCGGATAAACACTGCTTGAATTATTGAGCGGAAACGAATCCGGACGGACGGACGGACGGACGGACTGACGGACGGACTGACGGACGGACGGTGCGATTTTAATATGCCCCCGAACCATCGGTTCCGGGGGCATAAAAAGACCATAATGTATAATTCAAACAGCAGTTAAGAACACCTTGTTTTGATAAAGAAATCAAACTTACGTTCACAGACTGCAGGATCCCATAATTCCTTGTTAGGATTCTGGAAGAAGAAAGGTCTACAATCCTGACATTGTCGTCCCATTGTATTATGTAGACAATCATCACAAACACCACCACTAGGATTCTTTCCACCAGATTGTGCTTTAGTTAACTCATATACAGCAGGATCAAAGTGACACGAGTCAGCATGGTTGTAACACTGGCATTCTGTATGGATATAATATATACATTATCATACACAAAGTGACACGAGTCAGCATGATTGTAACACTGGCATTCTGTATGGATATAATATATACATTATCATACACAAAGTGACACGAGTCAGCATGATTGTAACACTGGCATTCTGTATGGATATAATATATACATTATCATACACAAAGTGACACGAGTCAGCATGATTGTAACACTGGCATTCTGTATGGATATAATATATACATTATCATACACAAAGTGACACGAGTCCGCATGGTTGTAACACTGGCATTCTGTATGGATATAATATATACATTATCATACACAAAGTGACACGAGTCAGCATGGTTGTAACACTGGCATTCTGTATGGATATAATATATACATTATCATACACAAAGTGACACGAGTCAGCATGGTTGTAACACTGGCATTCTGTACGGATATAATATATACATTATCATACACAAAGTGACACGAGTCAGCATGGTTGTAACACTGGCATTCTGTACGGATATAATATATACATTATCATACACAAAGTGACACGAGTCAGCATGGTTGTAACACTGGCATTCTGTACGGATATAATATATACATTATCATACACAAAGTGACACGAGTCAGCATGGTTGTAACACTGGCATTCTGTACGGATATAATATATACATTATCATACACAAAGTGACACGAGTCAGCATGGTTGTAACACTGGCATTCTGTACGGATATAATATATACATTATCATACACAAAGTGACACGAGTCAGCATGGTTGTAACACTGGCATTCTGTACGGATATAATATATACATTATCATACACAAAGTGACACGAGTCAGCATGATTGTAACACTGGCATTCTGTATGGATATAATATATACATTATCATACACAAAGTGACACGAGTCAGCATGGTTGTAACACTGGCATTCTGTATGGATATAATATATACATTATCATACACAAAGTGACACGAGTCAGAATGGTTGTAACACTGGCATTCTGTATGAATATAATATATACATTATCATACACAAAGTGACACGAGTCAGCATGGTTGTAACACTGGCATTCTGTATGGATATAATATATACATTATCATACACAAAGTGACACGAGTCAGAATGGTTGTAACACTGGCATTCTGTATGAATATAATATATACATTATCATACACAAAGTGACACGAGTCAGCATGGTTGTAACACTGGCATTCTGTATGGATATAATATATACATTATCATACACAAAGTGACACGAGTCAGCATGGTTGTAACACTGGCATTCTGTATGGATATAATATATACATTATCATACACAAAGTGACACGAGTCAGCATGGTTGTAACACTGGCATTCTGTATGGATATAAAATATACATCTTCATGGGAATTGGATAGGTGTTTAAGGTGAGGATGAGTTGGTTTAAAGCATAAACATAAAGTTATAGCTACAATACTACAATTTGGCACAACTACTCACAGTATTTTCCCACCCACTCACAAACTTCAAGCAGTCATATATGATGTTTCCCTTATTTGGTTGATTCAGACTGATTTGACTGTATGTGTTATATTCACTGACAGGAAGACTCATTTCATTCATCGATACATTTATATCATACATTTATATTATACATTAATATCATACATTTATATTATACATTAATATCATACATGTTTATTATACGTCTATTTAAAGGTGATGACTAAACCTGTGTTATAATACACTAATGTTGTATAACTGTTGATACTAGATGAAGGGAAAATTATATATTCATAAGATGACATTGAACAACTTTCATGAGTATCTCTGGTTACTCATACACAATACACAAATATATCTGCTATTTAATTTAATGAATACAAAAATGAGTCAAGGATTTATCACATTCCCCAGCCTATAGGAGCACATGTGCTATTTCAATAGACAAATTATGTAACTAAACCATGTAGGAATTTTACACTCATATGAAAAACACTCAGTAAAGACTACAGTCATAAATGGCAAATAGCCAAACAACATACTTTCATGTGTGAAATTTCTACGAAAATATAATACATAAAATATAACAATTTATTTAGTTGATAATGAACAAATAACGATCATAGAATACTAGGAAAATATTAACTTAAACATTAAATGACAAACAAACGTCAAAATTGGTAAACTTTATAGCATTCTGTTAAGTTCACATTTAGGTAATACATTTTTCATTGCTAAAATAACAGTTTACAAAACCTTCACTGAATGTTTTAGCTTATTTCATTGAGCTAGCAGTAGATATGTACACAGTAGTGTTTATTGACATTTAGATTCATATGAAAAGGTACAACTCCCACAAAAGGGCTGTAAAATTCCTTACAATATATGCAACTACTCTTGATACCAAGTTTCATTGAAATCTGGTAAAGAAGAACAAGGACAAACTTTGCTGCATCTATCAGACTGACAAACATCGACACCAAAACCATCCCTCTCCCCTACTATTATATGAAACCATGAAGACATAATTTAGCACGTACCTTTACAAGCATTAGGTTCGGATGTTTCAGCAGGTCTCCATGGGGCATCATTGAAGAAATCTTTACATTGTTCACAGTTAAGTCCTTTTGTATTATGTGTACATTGACATTGTCCATTTACCTGTAATATAACATCATCAATGTATTATATACTATAATATAACAATAACTATTTCCAATTGTTAACCTGAAACTGTGCAGAGTATATTGTTACAAAGGATCGCGTGCATCCCAGTCTTGTTAAAAGGTTCAATCCATGCATTGAGCATGTCTGATTTGGTTGGTAAACTAGCTAGTACATATTGGTATGTGTAAATTTTAGACAAGAGACAGAAGTACTGGAAATATTACTTAATGGGAGGAAATTACATGCCATGAAAACCAGGATTTTAACTCTCAGTCTCTCATGAAGCCAGTTTTATCTTTTTATGCTATGAGCAAGCTGCTTAAGCAAGGAAATTACTGGTTCCTATTTTTTCATCATTGATAACATATATATAATAATTAGCACATGACACAGTCATGGATTAAACCCAAGACCTTTTCACACTTGAGACAGTCTCTCTAGAGACTCCACCACTATGTATATTTGTATTGTCTGTTAACCATGATATCTATGTTTGTAATTATGACTATGTACTTTGTACACGTCTTTGAAAATAAATTCTGTTCTGTTCTCTAAATATTTCATTGGATATTTATAGTCCAAAGATTTAACACCATCTATTTTCATACTCAAACCATTAACATACAACAAGCAGCCAATTAATCAAATCATGAAAGGACTAAATTAGCTAACACAAACCATTAAGATGATATGAATGTTACCTTATTTATGATTTGACTTTCATTTATGATTTGAAAGATAAATATATAACACCAACTCAATCAGACCTGCTATACTATCAGTGAGCTATATTTGTAAACCAGATAAATCCTTCATTAACCAAGTGGTGACAATTATTGCTTGTATTTACACAACATGACTGACTACAAGTATTTTATATCAGTCAGTCATTATTTCAGTATATATAACATGTTACTGTATGATCAGCTGTAGAGATTATAAGAGAAAGTCAGAGTGAAAGAAGTCAGTTTTAACTTTTATGCAGTGCTTCAAGCAAGGGAATTACATAGCTCTACCACTTTTATTTCGTCTTCGGTGTGATGCGTCCTGGCGTTAAGGTTCAACAATGCTTCTACATAAACAACTGAACATAGTGTGACTGATGGGTAAATAAAACCCAGTTCACATAGACGACTGAGTAGGATTCTACCAACAGCACTAACTGCACACAAGTAAATAGAAGAGTATATCGTTACTATGACAACAGCAGCTATATCGGTACTTACCATATAAGCATTATTGAGATTGTAGCCTTCTACAGGTATACAATGATCAGCGTGACCGTAACATGAACAACTTCCTCGTACTGTCATATCATACATAGAATAGTAATACTTCTCCTTGATATCCTGCCTTCCATCAAATACAATATCACCTGTAACATATCATACATAGAATAGTAATACTTTTCCTTGATATCTTGTCTTCCATCAAATACAGTATCACCTGTAACATATCATACATAGAATAGTAATACTTCTCCTTGATATCCTGCCTTCCATCAAATACAATATCACCTGTAACATATCATACATAGAATAGTAATACTTCGCCTTGATATCTTGTCTTCCATCAAATACAATATCACCTGTAACATATCATACATAGAATAGTAATACTTCTCCTTGATATCCTGCCTTCCATCAAATACAATATCACCTGTAACATATCATACATAGAATAGTAATACTTCTCCTTGATATCCTGTCTTCCATCAAATACAATATCACCTGTAACACACATACAGAAAATCATGTATGTCATATAGAAAATTTTAAAAATCTATATACAGGGTGTCTCGAAATATTTATGTTCATGGGCATAATGCAGTCAATTCAGCTGGTTAAGTATTTGGGGAACTGTGGGGATAGGCAAATGTGTGATAACCAACAAGTAAAATAATAGGGGAACTTGGGTTTTTTAGTGTATTTTTTTCAACAATAATTGGAAAACATACATTTTGGACACAGAGGAATGGGACTGAAAAACAGTAAGTAAATCAGTGTATATTTCAATGTGACTATTCACAGTAAACATGTGCTGATAAACATACCACAATGGTGGCAGAAATAACCAGCAGCATCTGAGACATCAGTATGTGCACATATTATATTGCTTGGTTAAACAATTAGAGCAAAATATTAGGCTACACTGCATTACAAAATATATGTTCATTTAAAACATCTATAGAACCAAATTATTCAACATTTACTTTGCAAAAACATCAGGCGATATTGATTGTTTCATCATTGCTACATCAAACCCATTACACAGGTAAGATTTTGTTTTTATAATTTACAGTGGAGTTGTTAGCCGGCAGTGATTAATTACTTCAAGAAGCCATTACAATCTTGTATCTACAGTATAAATCGGACACACATGGATTAGCCATCAAATAAAACATTTAACATTTTTAAGTTTCATTCAGAAATTATGACTGTCAGTTTACAAATGTTTGTGCACCTTTTTTGAAGTGGGAATGATATAAAAACAGTTTATAGTTAATAATGGGAGGTAGGGATCAAGAGGCAAGATGTGCAACTTGGTACTAAGAGGTCCAAGGTTCTCTGGAACCATCACTAAATTTCTCCTTCCCAGGCGTATAAATGGATACCCAGAGTGTGGTTGAAGTCAACAAGTAGAGACTGTTTGATCTACAGTCATCAGAGAGGTTATAGTGTGAAGTTGTACGGGCCCCGTGTCTCAAAGAAGCCTTACATTAAAACTGACCCTCTACTAATTTACTACATATTTCACCAACATTTAACCATTTTAGAAACAGATTTCTATTACAAATTGAATACATTTTACAATTCAGTATACATTTGTTTATATAAATGTACTAAACATTGCATTCATTGCCAAAACTAAAGACCAAATATTTGATTTAAACAAATACAGACTATATGAAACCATGCCACAGTCACACCATGTATATATTACATATGTAAATACAAGGTACTATATGTATAGATCTACAGCTGTGTAAATCATAGTACTAAACATGTGCTTGCAGCTGCATTTTTGTAAAGTGTATAAACCATCAAAGTTCAAACATGCAAATCAATTTTGTTAAGCTGCTGAGTCAAGTTTTATATGGAATATCATTATATCACTTGTCATAAACAATTATCATTGCATTATTTCTGTACATAAAAACACCATATATAAATATAGCTGTATGTTATTAACAATAAAACAGTGAACCTTTGTACAACGATTACAGGTTTATAAAATAATTAAAACAACAGAATATCCAGATAATTTAGAATATAACAGTATTTCGATACAATGAAAATGCTGACTTGGCCATTAAATGATAAATTTAAGATTTTATTCTTAACCAACGTGACCTTATGTGCTGTGCAAAGTTCTATCAGCAAGTGACAATGCAGGATGCTTCATTCTTAGTTAGCACTGTTCAGTTCTATTCCGACATAAAATTTCGTATAAATTTAGACGAGGCCTGCATGTGGTTCATAAAGCAGTCATAACAAAATATTTCTGGAACAAATGTGTCATCTTTAATTGTCTAGAACCAAACATTCTCACGCAGCAGCATTCCTGGCTATGTGTATGAGTATAATGTCTATGTAGCTTACCTAATGTATGTAGTTCTGTAAAAACCACTCTAAGATTGGTAAGTTTGAGTAAATCTTGTACTTCCTGACTGTATGGATCATTTATTCTAATAAAGGGAGGTAACACACGGAATATCACCTGAAATACAGCAAATATAAAGCAATATTATAGTTACATAAAAAAATACATTAATACATTACAAATCTCCATTGTAGGCAGTGCCTTAGTTCAAACTAAACTACATATAGTTCATGTACATACAGGGCAATCTATCCTGCAAGTGTCCCTCTCCTAAAGCAACCATCTTGCAAAAACTACATAATTGTTTTGTTCCCAAAATTATACCTCTCCGCCTGCAGGTCAACCACAGTGCAATAACCAAACGTATTGTTTAGCGAAGTGTGATGTTCTAGCAAGGTTGTACTGTAGAGAGGTTGTACTGTAGAGAGGTTGTACTGTAGAGAGCTTGTACTGTAGAGAGGATGTACTGTAGAGAGGTTGTACTGTAGAGAGGTTGTACTGTAGAGAGGTTGTACTGTAGAGAGGTTGTACTGTAGAGAGGTTGTACTGTAGAGAGGTTGTACTGTAGAGGTTGTACTGTAGAGAGGTTGTACTGTAGAGAGGTTGTACTGTAGAGAGGTTGTACTGTAGAGAGGTTGTACTGTAGAGAGGTTGTACTGTAGAGAGGTTGTACTGTAGAGAGGTTGTACTGTAGAGAGGTTGTACTGTAGAGAGGTTGTACTGTAGAGAGGTTGTACTGTAGAGAGGTTGTACTGTAGAGAGGTTGTACTGTAGAGAGGTTGTACTGTAGAGAGGTTGTACTGTAGAGAGGTTGTACTGTACATTATGATGTTCTAGAGAGGTTGTACTGTAGAGAGGTTGTACTGTAGAGAGGTTGTACTGTAGAGAGGTTGTACTGTAGAGAGGTTGTACTGTAGAGAGGTTGTACTGTAGAGAGTTTGTACTGTAGAGAGCTTGTACTGTAGAGAGGTTGTACTGTAGAGAGGTTGTACTGTAGAGAGCTTGTACTGTAGAGGTTGTACTGTAGAGAGCTTGTACTGTAGAGAGCTTGTACTGTACATTATGCATGGTTATTGAATGGTAAATAAGTATTTGTAATAATCTGAAGCAACAAAGGTGGCAGTCTTATTCATGTTGTAATACATATTCATTCCAATACTCCTATAATATGGACAGGGTTGATGCATTTGAAAAAATGTAACTGCAGATCAAGCAGAAAGTTATAAACATCAATGAAACACTTAGAAAGTAAAAGTACACTAACAATGGAGTGTTAAGCTTGTGAGTAAAGAATGAATTCTTGTTTTATCAGTGTGGACATAAATCCACATACCCGCTTTAATACTGGCATTTTGACACATTTCAGATAAGAGCAATAATTTCTATACCACTTCAATAACATGATACATAAAATCACTGAAAATTGAAAACAATCACCTTTCAGAACCCAGACTTTATCTTGGTAATTTATCTATGAAAGTAATTTGGCATGAACTAGTTCCCAATACAAAGTTTCAACAATCCATTCACTGACGTTTAAATTGAATTGTTAAACCATACAACTAGCGCTAAAATTGGGTAAATTATGAACAAATTACCATAACATATGGTAAGAAAAATGAAATGTCAACTATATAAATATTAATACAGGAGTATTAAACTATATACACAGTAATGTCACACTGTAATGTTACACTCAACTATTTCTCAATATTATAATACTACCATCTGTTTGTTTATTATGCTGTTGATCGCTCTTTTACAAGTTAATTATCATCAATGCCATTTGGCTAATTGTTTTACAGTATATGATGTTTTACTATAAAAGTATCATGTTAATATTTTAACATTTACCTTTCTGTAAGGTGAAAACTCAATAAATATTTGACATTTTCTGACAGATCATCGTTTAAAGATACCTTATGATGAAAATAATTTTTATACCGTCTATGATCATAAAATTTAACTCATTTTTGCATTAAACAACTTTCAACATTTTCTGGTTATCAAATTAATCTTTTGAACTTCCTTTTATTGTAACAATATTTTTGTGACATATTGTGAAATATCATATGTTGATGATCAATGTAACATCATTGTAACATTAGGTAGTATGTGTGTCAAGTTACACATTCTGACACCCTTATAACTCATACAATCTAATACATTCATATAATATTACACAATTAACTATTGTAGTAAATAGTGACAATAGATTTCATACAAGTTAAATATACTTGAATGTCTTTTGAAATGTTTCAATTGAAAAAAGATACATTTATCTACTTATTGTACACTACCCCAGCCTGACAGTTAATTATAATATCACTATATTTTACCAGCATATAAATATATTCCACACAGCTCTACCGCAACTTGACTATAATTCAGTCAATCTACGAAAATATCAAAGCATTTGTTCAAGTGTTTGGGACGGCTTTATGAGAAATACAGGTTTTTTGACACAAAAACATTTGTCTTCCACAATTAAAGGGCCAAAACGCCATATTAAATCAACTAACTTAAATTTTCTGAGAATAACTCACAACTTTAGGCTTGGTACCAAATATAATGTATATGTAGTACCACTAAAATCCAACCAATGATTTGAAGGAGAACAAGAACAAAAAAACTTTGTGACTGATGTCTAGCAAAGTCCTGCCATTTATAAGATGCTTCAGGCAAATAAATTTTGCTTGAACTCTATTATACATTAGCGTATATAAATAGAAATGTTTACTTTTAAATATCTAAATTACACAAGTATAAATTTAGCACCAATTATTCTAAGTTACCGGCCTGTATTATAGCTGTATGTACCAGTAATATATGATGTAGCAACAATGTTTGATATATGAAGGAATAGAAACAATAATGTAAGGTATGCAGCCACATACTAGAGTAGAATATATCAACACATCTCAATGTGTTACACCATAGACACAGGCTGACAGTAAGTGTTTGATTGTTTGTCAAGCCTGTTTGTCAAGCCAACACATATTGTACACCGTATTTGAGAGCTGAGTGACTTCTTTCTTGATTCGGTGGGTGGAGATGCATAGCCTTTCTTAGTTGGTAGAGCAATTAAAGTCACCTGCAGACCTTATAAATTATATAATAACAACCCGTACAATCACATTACTCAAGCTCAAACACTGAGCCAACCTGTGAGCCGGTATACCTAAATAGATAGACCAAGCAGTAATGAAAGTGAGCTATAGATACGTCTTATAGTCACTAGAGCCTAAACTTTGAAAGTAGGTTTTTTAATATTTTGCCTTAATTTAAATGTAGGTTATTAGATATATTTTGAGTTCTAAGAACAGCTTGGGCATCAAGTACATCAACCATACTTGTAGGTCACCAATTGATCTTAAACCGTAACCATGTCAACATTAATTAACTTAGGGTTTTATACTGTCAAGTACTGTACAAAAGTAATCTCAAACAGTATAAAACCCTAAGTCATACAATACATGAATTATCAGCCACCTACCACACGAGTATAAGAGTATATTATTATATGAGGGTTATTTATGAAAACATATCAATGAGATATGATAAGAATGTGCAAGCTTATTATTCCTGATATTTATGGGGTCACTTAGTAATCAGACAAGTGGATTAACAAGATTTATAACTTGTCTACATACCATACTATAATATCATACATTATGTATCTCTATAGTAAAAGAATGTATGCCAGACATGTAGAAACAAAATTATATACTATCATATAAATATTTGTCCTTTTTTAAAGCGGGGTGTTTCATGGAGCAGGTTAAAGTCTGGTCCCAGTCCCTTATATTACAGGAACAGTCAAAAAGGCTTTAATTATCATCATGTTATGCCACAAAAATCAACAAATACTTAGGCACAAAAATAAACCAATATAAACTTCATGGATCAATATAATTCTGATATTAAATCTCAAACAAACAAACAAACAAACAAAGTGTTGATATTCAAATGTAATCAAGGTTTAGTAGACAGGCTTATATTTTTGCAATATTACTGATTTGTCTTAATATTAAATGATTTGGATACAGATGCATCAATGATGTCTAATGTGATCCAGTATTTAAACCTGGTTGGCTCATCTAGTGACAAGTGATAATGCTCTATCCACATTGAGTGTGCTTATATTCCAGGCTATGATAACATGAATGCTGACTTATATTCCAGGCTATGATAGCTTGAATGCTGACTTTTATTCCAGGGCATGATAACACGAATGCTGACTTATATTCCAGGCTATAATAACATAAATGCTGACTTATATTCCAGGCTATAATAACATAAATGCTGACTTATATTCCAGGCTATAATAACATAAATGCTGACTTATATTCCAGGCTATAATAACATAAATGCTGACTTATATTCCAGGCTATAATAACATAAATGCTGACTTATATTCCAGGCCATGATAACATAAATGCTGACTTATATTCCAGGGCATGATAACACGAATGCTGACTTATATTCCAGGCTATAATAACATAAATGCTGACTTATATTCCAGGCTATGATAACATAAATGCTGATTTATATTCCAGGGTATGATAACATAAATGCTGACATATATTCCAGGCTATGATAACATAAATGCTGACATATATTCAAGGACATGATAACATGAATGCTGACTTATATTCCAGGCTATGATAACATGAATGCTGACTTATATTCCAGGCTATGATAACATGAATGCTGACATATATTCAAGGGCATGATAACATAAATGCTGACTTATATTCCAGGCTATGATAGCTTGAATGCTGACTTTTATTCCAGGGCATGGTAACACGAATGCTGACTTATATTCCAGGCTATGATAACATAAATGCTGACTTATATTCCAGGCTATGATAACATAAATGCTGACATATATTCAAGGCTATGATAACATAAATGCCGACTTATATTCCAGGCTATGATAACATAAATGCTGACATATATTCAAGGCTATGATAACATGAATGCTGACTTATATTCCAGGCTATGATAACATAAATGCTGACTTATATTCCAGGCTATGATAACATAAATGCTGACTTATATTCCAGGGTATGATAACATAAATGCTGACTTATATTCCAGGGTATGATAACATAAATGCTGACTTATATTCCAGGCTATGATAACATAAATGCTGACATATATTCAAGGCTATGATAACATGAATGCTGACTTATATTCCAGGGTATGATAACATCAATGCTGACTTATATTCCAGGGTATGATAACATCAATGCTGACTTATATTCCAGGGTATGATAACATGAATGCTGACTTATATTCGAGGCTATGATAACATCAATGCTGACTTATATTCTAGACCTGATTATTATTATGAGGAAAGTGGTTTTAATTAATTGTCCTATAGCATATCATAGTTTGACCAGTAGACAATTCAATCTGATTCTAGCTAATACTTTAATTAAATTTCAATGCTACAAACAAGATAGGGTTATATTTAGACAAGAATTAAAACATTCCTCCATGAGATAGTTGACATAGTAACATGCTAGCCAATCTCCAATCATTCACAATACAAATAAAATACACTAGTTACTCTCAGAGCAATGTATACATGTATAACCCCACAATGTTCAACCATACCCAGGTGAATGAATTGGTACATGTATGTCCATGAAAGGGCATATTCATTGAAACCAATGTGCTGTGGTTGCCATCAGCAGTGAGTGTAACTAAAATGACATTCCAAGATAAAATTGTACAACTAGGACTTTAGTAGGACTTTATATTGGAACTTTACTTTCATACACACATTAATAAGTTGCATTTCTGGGGTAGATAAAGTTTTATCATTCATTTTAAAACACTTAAATCACACAAACAAATATACTCAGGCCAAAGTATGGTATCAGGCCAAAGTATGGTTTAGGTACTTGAAACACATGTTTTTTTATCTTAGGCCTTGACTCAGCTCTGAGTCTATAAAGACATGATTAAGTTTGTGTAGAAACATGAGTAGTTAATCAAAGATTCCAGGTCAGCAGTCTCTACAAACATCATCTCTGGTAAAACCAGATATCTGAACTTCCTGACTTCTTGATGTGAAACACACAGTATGTCTATCATATACCTCCATGCACTCACTACCTCAGTCTGTTTTATAATCTAAAACCATACCTACATGTATAGTCTGTACAACGAACACTTAAACTCTGGTTGGAGTATTTATAGAGCAACAAAGAAGTCTGTCGGAAGGATTAAAGAGAAGCTGCAGTCATCTTTTACTTTCATAAACAAAACTTCATACTTAGGATACTATGATTTTCAACAAAAGAGCCTTTTATGATTCGGAATGCACACAACTTGATAGTGCCAAAAGAAAATGAATGCATCAATTGGTATATATCACACAAGTCTATATAAGTAGTGTATGAAGTGGGTGTATAACTATCCCTGAATGATTGGAACTGTATTGCAGGACTGCATTCTAGTTGTAATTCAGTACTTTTCAAAAAGAAAAATTGACAACAATATTCAGAAACTACTAGCATACTAGGCATACTATCCTTAGTGCTTAGTATAGAAATAGTACATCAATTAATTTCCACTGACTCATCAACTAATTGATTGATTCTAAAGCAAGATTTGTGATTAATTAACTTGAGATACAGTTGGTCCAGTAGCAAGCAAGCACCTGTAGCTGATAAGCCTGGTAGGAAGAAATGTTCATCAAATTACTCAGCACATGAACAGTATCAGAGGTAACACACTTATCACTGTACTTACATACTAATGTCTTACATACTGTAGTAATCATTGCAGAAGTTACACCCTAAATGTTTGGTCAAGTAAACCGGTTTCTAACCAACTTGTTAATTGTCAATTAGCTTCGTTTCTTTCCTTGTGTATGAAAACATGGAATACCAGAACTGATGTATTCTGGATACTAACCAACAATACCAGTATATCAATCATGGACTATCTAACAGGATACAGGAATATCAATTATCATGTTATTTTACAATTATATCCTTGGGAAAATATCATTTTTGAGAAAATCAGAGCAAATCTATGACCCTTCTTTTCAAAAAGATTTTAGGACTGTCAGGAAGGGAGGAAATCTGCCTAACAGAGGAATAATGCACATGTAACCCTGTCATCTCAAGACTTCATGAAACTAGTAATCATTGAATGCATGCTCAGAGCAGTCCTGCATGAAGTTAATTAAGGAGTAATCACATGAAGTACCTAAATGACTTTGAGACAATCAATCCCCCCCTGCCAGATTTGCCAGTGTAACAAATGCACAAGGCTCGAACCTTCATTCCCAGTGCACTACCCAAAGTGTTTTTCAGAAAAGACTCTGGTTTTTTAATGTGCCCAGTGTAAGCACCCATGCCTTCAAGACTTAAACTCGGGTTGTCAACCATTTTGTCTTTAGTTGGGTGCAAAATACTGATGGCGTATATAACCATGGGTAACCTTAAATCAGAAACACATGTCAACTTTCAGATTGTTTATGCGAAGTAGAAACACCAGACATAAACAGACAAATGGCAATACAACTTTACATTAAACTTCAATTTTAAATCGCTGCATACCGGCATGATAACAAGAAACAGGGACTACATGGTTAGAAGGTTAATTGGGTATAACAAATGTTCACTTCTTTCTTAAATTACCTCTAGATAAGGCCAATATAATTTAAAGTCAAGGGAAAAGTCAAGTTTTTATCAAATATTAAATGAAGAAAGGTGAACTCCCTAAAATTGGTTTTTGCCCTCTGGTATGTTGGGTCAGGAGACCTAGAAGTAAGGAGTGTGATTTGAGACCAAGAGGTCCCAATTCTGAGGTCAATGATTTTCACTGTCTAGTATAAAACAATGCAAATGAAGCTTCATTTACTGTTCCCTTTTGTTTGATATCTTTTTTATGATTAACTAGGCATTTATACCTCCTATTGCTAAATCATTAATACCGACACTTCAAAAACATTTTCTCTTGAAGACATGTTCGCAAATATTTACCCCCCAGTAACAAAAGGATAATTTAAAACATTATATAAGTATGAAATTCATAAACCTTTAGAATTAAAACATATTGTAAATGTAGAAAAGGTAAATAATTATACAAAATCCAGGTGGTCTCAGTGTGTCACGCCATTTCTGATTTAACTACATTCAATATCATTATCTAATCTATAAAACTACAAAATAAATTGACAGTCGATTTTAGGAACAAAGCATTAAATATATGTTAATTTAATTCAGCCTGAGTCATACTATAAATGTATACCTGTGTAAAACCTACCCAAATGAAAAACACCTGAGCAAATCAAACCATTTAATTTAATTATTTAGGTCAATGCCTGGACTTCTATATATTGCCATACTTGATCAAATACACTACAAATATGTATTCAGTGAAACTAGATCTTATCTTCAACCTTTGAATAAGCAAACAGATGAAGAAAACATTAATATAAAACACAACATTTCTACATCAGTGGAATTTTTATAGCAGAGTTAACATTAATATTACAACAATACATTATACACTTGTATGTTTATACATGTGACACCTATAAAATGGTATATTAATTTAATATATTGTCCCCCCCCCAATGGTCAAGGTTTGATGTTAAAATATGAATAAAAATTGTATTTATGTACATTCTTTAAGTTTTAAGCAATCACTGAGTCTGTGAGAGCCACAAGAAATGTAGCTTTACTCCAAGCAGCTGGAGGGCCACAAGAAATGTAGCTTTACTCCAAGCAGCTGGCTGTTAAAAAGGGGCCTGTACTGCTCATGATTTAATCAAACTGGCTTATATACAACCTGACTGAGATGCTTCACAGCTTTAATAACTAATACTCAGTGACCATAGATGTGACAGTGTACAAATTATGTACAAAGTCACTTTCACACTGGAGCGACTGACTGATATATTTGATATTTTACAGCCAGATATGTTGTCTATAAATCACCCCTGGTATGAGGGCTAGATCAGCCGGCCACACTATATCTACATCCACACTATATCTACATCGGCCACACTATATCTACATCGGCCACACTATATCTACATCGGCCACACTATATCTACATCGGCCACACTATATCTACATCCACACTATATCTACATCGGCCACACTATATCTACATCCACACTATATCTACATCGCCACACTATATCTACATGGCCACACTATATCTACATCCACACTATATCTACATCAGCCACACTATATCTACATCGCCACACTATATCTACATCCACACTATATCTACATCCACACTATATCTACATGGCCACACTATATCTACATCGGCCACACTATATCTACATCCACACTATATCTACATCCACACTATCTCTACATCCACACTATATCTACATCCACACTATATCTACATCCACACTATATCTACATCCACACTATATCTACATCCACACTATATCTACATCCACACTATATCTACATCGGCCACACTATATCTACATCCACACTATATCTACATCAGCCACACTATATCTACATCGCCACACTATATCTACATCCACACTATATCTACATCGCCACACTATATCTACATGGCCACACTATATCTACATCGGCCACACTATATCTACATCCACACTATATCTACATCCACACTATCTCTACATCCACACTATATCTACATCCACACTATATCTACATCCACACTATATCTACATCCACACTATATCTACATCGGCCACACTATATCTACATCCACACTATATCTACATCGGCCACACTATATCTACATCCACACTATATCTACATCGCCACACTATATCTACATGGCCACACTATATCTACATCGGCCACACTATATCTACATCAGCCACACTATATCTACATCGGCCACACTATATCTACATCGGCCACACTATATCTACATCGGCCACACTATATCTACATCAGCCACACTATATCTACATCGCCACACTATATCTACATCGGCCACACTATATCTACATCGGCCACACTATATCTACATCGGCCACACTATATCTACATCGGCCACACTATATCTACATCGGCCACACTATATCTACATCAGCCACACTATATCTACATCGCCACACTATATCTACATCGGCCACACTATATCTACATCGGCCACACTATATCTACATCGGCCACACTATATCTACATCACCACCAGTATACAAAGTCAGTACCCTAGCTACACTGTAGATTGAATATAAGCGGTCACTGAACCAAGCTGTACAATGTGTATAGAAGACCTACATCCAATATGTCAGAGGTTAAATGTAAGACTGTATTACCTGTACCTATAATACAACAGTCGCTAACTCTGTACAGGAACATCTTGATTGATATATAAATGTTAATGTATGCCACATTAAATGCCACATTAAATTCATTTAAGGGGTGAGTTATTACCTACATGTACTTTATATTTTTGTTATATGATCTTTTAACAATCACATAAAACCATCAATACGCCTGTTCACCGAGTTTTACATGAAATCAAAGGACTAGATGTACCATCATTCAAGTATTAGATAATATCAAACAATCAAACAATCTGATTCATGCTGTTTGATGTGCAGTTTTGTTTCATGCTGTATACCCATACATTAGCATATAATATAGAAACACCACTATAAGGAAACAGTCCATATTAACTTCACTTGGTTTTAATATTGTGGTTGTAGGAAGAGCTGAAAGAATCTCTTTGCCATCGTTGTCCTTCAATTTGTCAATCAATGGTCACCTATATCATTTGGCAATTTTGCCATCGTTTAATTTTATCTATGGTTGAACATGGTAAAACATGGATGACCATCACATTCAATGAAATAAAATGGAGAGATATTCAATTCACCTGGGCAGTAATACTGGATCTGCAAACAGTGATCTTAAATTTGAGGGGGTCTCATTATGGAGATGGTCTTTAAACAAATAGTTACTGTATATACATTACTGTTTTGAGTATGTCACAGACGCATGCTTATTCATGTTCATTAGGTTCAATTGTAAACTGGAGCTGCTGCAAATGGGGTGGTGTTTAAATCTAAGTGGTTACATTATCGAGGCTGTTTTTAAAAACAGTTTTACTGTACAGAATAATTAAAATACTGAGAGATGGATATTGAGGTTTATTTGGTAGATCAGCCGACCACTCTCCAGTGCTGATTAAATGTAACTTGTAAGCATTATATTGAGTGTATGTTCCAAGATGTGAGTTAACTAAGATATGGCAGTATCTGCATGTCTTATCTCTAATCATGCCAGAATCTCATGTCTAACCTATACACAACATACATATACTATGTAGCGTACATGAAATATAACACATGTTGCTTCAGTATCTAACACTACCAGTAGGTACCCATGTCAGTTCTACCTATATATCCACCACAATATTTATATGATGAAGCTTAATATTGATATATTCGGAATTTCAAGACACTAGCAATCAGTAAACAAAATTCTGCATGGTACAAAATTTACCATCATAATGACTTCACACTTAACTCCTTTAAATTTTAAGTGAAAAAGTTAGACAATGAAGCTTGGATAATCTTATTGTATTACTAGCGTTAAAACACCATTAAATTAATGGCTATGCATAATAAAACCATTTGTAAACAGATTATAAACAAACTATCAATACAACCAAGGGTATATATCACTCCACAATATATCTGTAAGGCTCTTAGTGTCAGGAAGAGGCATGTAACAACAAGTGTAAAAAGATCAAACAAATCCAACAGGGAAATAGCCCTTAACAGAAACCAGTAGAGTAGAAAGGTATCAATAATTAAAGCTGTTTTCTTGAAGAGTACGCTTGTAAATATACTTATGTAGTTTATCAAATATTTAAATCACTGAAATATGTAATATTTTGGACATTTCATGTTCCGAGTTGCGCAAATATCATCGAACTATTTTCGATAGGTGTAAGGTTGTGTATATGTGTGTTTAGGTCCAAACCACTTCCGGGAAGCCATATATAGAAAACGATTCAATGAATCGTCTTCCGAGTATTGTTTTCAAGCTGTTTTCGTAAACAGTACGCTTGTAAATATACTTTTGTATTTTATCAAATATTTAAATTACTGAAATATATAATAATTTGGACATTTCATGTTCCAAGTTGCGGGAATATCGGCAAACTATTTTCGATAGGTGTAAGGATGTGTATATGTGTGTTTAGGTCCAAACCATTTCCTGAGAGGTGCTGACTATAGAAGACGATTCAATGAATCGCCTTCCAAAAACAGTGTACAAATGCTAGCTCTGCAAGAAATTGGCCCACTTTACATAAGCACACTCACACATTCTCTCCTTGGCCTAATATCCTACTAAAAGTACTTAAATAGTTACCTATAATGTTCAACATAAACTCATGGAAACATTACTTGATGTATAATTATCATAAAGAAGTCAAGCTCTAAGTTCCCACATGGCCACCTGTTACTAACAGTAAGTCTGTTATGCAAGGGAATATACACCACATAATACTGGTACCATGATAATATATTTCACAGGCCCGGTGCCAAAACCAACCAGACTAAGTAGCATAAATTCTCAGGTAATTGCTATGTTCTACCCCACCCAAATCTCTCTATAAAATATTGCCAGATTTCAGCATGTTGTTGAGGAAATGTCTATCATACTGCAGACTGTGTAGTTGGTTTTATGTTTACCTGCTTCAAGTACAAGAATTCAAGTGGAGGTAAATATACACACCAATAAACACCAGTTTCTATCATTCAAACTTATCTATGGTTTCATCATGAAAGTAAAAGTGCTTCTTGGAATACAAGCTGAAAATCTGAACAACTAACTTCTCATTTCTATCCTACAATCTCAAAATGCTGATTCAAGGAAATACAGCCCATACAAAATGTTCTCTCTTATGTTTGCAGTCTAAGTGCTTGGTGATTCAGTGTTCACATGCTAGAACGGTGTTCACATGCTAGAACGGCCAATGACCTCTAACTTTGAGTGAAGAGACAGTTTTATGATACAAGGAATCTGGGTATGCTACCATTGCTATTTCCAAACTGACTCCTTTGTTTTTTTAAACCCAGAAACCAACATCCACAAGACTACAGTCTGGGTCTCATTTCACCAGTTCATCTCCACTTAAATGGGAAATGAACAAGCTAAACTGTAGCTGAAATTTCCAGTGCCCTCGGACAAGATTTGATACAGGGACATCAGGATTCGTAGTCGAAAGAACGCATTTCTCACTCGGCCACCAACCACCCCTAAGATAAAATTAATATATAACTATATAACCTTTGACCTCTAAGCGTGACCTTGACCTTTGAGATAGGGACCTGGGTCTTGCGCATGACACACCGTCTTGATGTGGTGAACATTTGTACCAAGCAATTTTAAAATCCAGTAAGAAATGACAAAGTTACAGAGCGGACCCGATTTGCATGACTATATAACCTTTGACCTGTAAGTGTGACCTTGACCTTTGAGATAGGGACCTGGGTCTTGCGCATGACACACCGTCTTGATGTGGTGAACATTTGTACCAAGCAATTTTAAAATCCAGTAAGAAATGACAAAGTTACAGAGCGGACACGATGCTAACATACCGACAGATAACCTTTGACCTGTAAGTGTGACCTTGACCTTTGAGATAGGGACCTGGGTCTTGCGCATGACACACCGTCTTGATGTGGTGATCATTTGTACCAAGCAATTTTAAAATCCAGTAAGAAATGACAAAGTTACAGAGCGGACACGATGCTAACATACCGACAGACCAGCAGCATGGTGACTCCAGTATACCCCCTTCAAACTTTGTTTACGGGTGTATAATTATAAACAATGCTTGACATAGAGTGATCACAAAGGCTCACCTCGACCGCTTCAAGTTCAGATGGACCAACATATGAATTCCAATAAGACTGCCACCTGATTGTTAATCACCTCATAGCCATACTAATTACTATGACTTATAAGTTAAGTTATCAATATGACACTGTAAGTCATCAGTAAGATAAAGTTGAGACTTACCTCTCCTTCAGTTAATGGTAGAACATCAGAATATCGAGATTCACAAATGACGTCGGACAATTTATTCACACGACCTGTCGGGATACCAGGGAACGATTTGGCACAATCGTATGCAAAGTAACGATAAGGCTTCCACTCTTTGCCAAAGTCATAAGATCTTTCGACATACATGGCTTTAGGTCGGAAAGTTTTAAATGTCATAATTAAATGAGTGAAATGAAATTCTGCCTCCAAGTCTAACTGAATGTACGCATGTTGTACGCCATTCTCTGCTTGCCACCACTTGAATCTCCGTTCCCGGAAAGAAGAAACGATATTTTCAATTCTGTGGCTATTTCTGTCTCTTTCAGACCATTCTTGTCGAGAGTCACACAAAAAACACTTTTTATCATCATCAAGATGGCTTACAATACAATATGTTTCAGGTCTGTCCATACCACATGTAGAGTTTGTTGTGAGGTTAGCCTCACGTCCAATCAGCAAGTCTCCTGTTGCCGGGTAACAACTGCCTACCTCGCATCGAGTCCGTCGCTGACATAATGCTCCTAAAAGAAACAGAAGAACATTTTGAATTACAAAACTTGTTCTTACAAGACATTCACAAGTTGGAGTATGAGAAGTTAGTGACATGGTTTACACACATAAGGTACCAGAGGTGATCGGAGAAGTGCCCTAACACAAAAGAAATATATTCATACCGAACCACTAAATGATTTTGTTCTTTAACTTAAGTGGTCATTCCTTTCATCTTAAACAATGGAATAACAACGAGTCCTATGTTAGTGGAGCTTACATTGGGGCATTCATAGTTTTCAGGTTTTCAATGTTTCATAGTTTTCAGGTTTTCAATGTTTCTGTTGCCATGGCAACCACAAAAGTAAAATAGATCTCCTTATTTCAATATTGGGCCCAATCCACATACCAAGTTTCATAAACCTAGCTTGAAAAGTGTTTGTGTAATGACCTGATCCAGATTTCTTGACAGACTGGCGCATAGAGGGCAATCCTAATATAATATATATAATATTAGTCCCCTCTGGTTGAAAACCAGTAGGGGACTAATAGTTATAATTATCCCATTTTAAGCCAGGATTTCTTAAAGCTAATTTTCAGTGAACACAAAGTCTGTGAATAATACTCAAGTAAAAATATTGGCCGGGCAACAGTCAAAAGTGCCAAAGTGTGTCTAGGCATATAGACTGTACATTATAGCAATTCAATTAACAAGTCTAAAGGACAGATATTGAGATAAACAAACTGCTTGTAACTTGGGGAAAGTCAGGTTGTTTCATACAGCTATCCTTAAGTATCTCAGCTGATAATATAATGGTAAATATAATCATGTCAGACAACGTATAATATGAAGTGGTGTGCCAAAATATAAAACTTATTTAATTACCATCGTATGAGAGTCTTCAAAGGGACATGGGTTTTAACATTTTTTGTTAGGTCAGGTCTATCAACTAGTTACGCTGAAGTGTTTAAGTGGCATCATAAATTCTACAATGTTCAAACAATATTGTACCCTTTACAGGGTCTATCCTCTCCTAACACATATTTCATGTCAACAAATAAATACCAACATAAATTCAATCCGATACTGACTCACACAGTGTGAGTGAAAACTATTCATGAAAATTGTTCAAAGTATGTATAGATGCTATAAACAGATGGAGGGATAAATGGTTTTACCACAAGATAGTAAAACGTTAACTTGTGTTGTGGTTAACAAGTATGATGTTATAAAGGGACTAGACATCATAAAGCTTTCAGTGCACTATTTATTTCTGTGGTATCTTAAAAGAGTTTCCACTAACCTAGATGTTTTCAAACAGTTCATTTACATATTTTATTCTGTAATTCATAATGAAACAATCAGCATGATACCATTCATCCGAATCATAGAGGTAAGATATCATGGTTTCCATGCAACAATGTTGTATCTGACTATATATACTACACACCAAGATACAACCTTGCTGCGACCAGACGATGAAATCTCGACAGGAATATATTACATTTTAAAGCTAACTCCTACACAGCATACAAACATATTGAGAAATATTTTATCTCATATAAATATATATCTGCCTTATAATGTCTGCTGTATAATAATTATATATACACACATGTGTTTTTGTATTTTATCATGTTAGACCAATTGTTTGATATATAAAGTCTGCATTAGGCGTGTGTTACATCACAAGAATTCCAGGGTACAAGTTGAATATTATTACAGAAACCAGCAAACGCCATAAAAACCATCATAACTTTGTTGAGCAGTGGTCTAGAGGTAAGGGGGCTCTCTTTGAGATTGAGAGGTCTGATGTTTGAGCCTAGTCTGTGCACAGGGCTGCTTAATTTCCCAGCCCAAGAATTAAACCCTTGAATAGTGTTCTATTTTACCAAGGTCTATGAAAGGGGGAAGGTCAAAAGCCTGTACTGTGGTTGTCATTGATGCTGGGTGCAGGTCTGGATTATTAACACTGACTTACAAGTTGAAGAACTTTTTTTTTATTGTTCACTGATATTCAGTACTTAAGTCTGGATGAGTTAGTATACATGTATTTTGTAGCCTAAATTTGATTTAATCCCTGGTCAAGTTGACCAGTGACCTCTAGCTTAGAGAGAAGAATGACCTTTAGCTTTAAGGGTAGAGACAGAATCTGAGAAGGAAATTTTGTAAATACAAGGAATGGGGGGCTACCCTATAGCTTGCTGAATAGGCTCTATAGTTCTTAAATGTGACCAGTTAAAGCTCCAATACATTACTGGTTGCTTTTTGGTGTATATTTATTTGGACATATACACGATACCCCAGTTTAAACAATATATGAGCTAATTTTTATAAGCTTAAATAAATACAGCCACAAGAGAAAGTAGACAAACTAAGTTATACCCATAAATCAATATCAAGTTTGAAGTACTTCAATAAAATGTGTCGTGAAAAAGGTTCTTATATATGCAAGCAGTACTTATACTTTTTCTTGATACTTGGAACCAGATTTTAGGATTAAATACGAAGAAAACATTGCACTTGAGACAACATTTGGAATTCGGGGCAATTTTGAAACAGTACTCATATGTTTTGATTTTCATACCAGAGACTGGAGGGAGACATAATATACAAATCAATAAAGAAACTAGATAGCAAATGCAGGCAAAACATTTTTTTCTTGGAGCTGAACGCTTGTCCATCAGTTGGAATTCCAAAACTTAAATTATGATTCATGCTTCCACTGTATGAAGTATCTTAGAGACCATGATTTTCTTCAGATTATCAACTTTTTGGTTTAGATTGAATTTATAGCAAGATAAATTCTGATATCAGAATGACCTTTAAGATCAATCACCTACTGACCTTGGAAGATTAACCCCTGCATTAACCCCTGTATAAACCCCTGTACTAACCCCTGTATAAACACCAGTACTAACCCCTGTATAAACCCCTGTACTAAACCCTGTATAAATCCCTGTATAACTTGATATAATCAACAACCAAAGGGCTGTATTCACATGTACATGTATGAACTGTAGATCACCAGCAGACATGTTGAAGTACTATATACATGTAGCTTACAATTATAAAACAGTAGAACATATGTGTTCTATCCTGTATCTGGTGTTCACAGAGTTACCCTGTCTCTGTGCAGTGAGAGATAAATTCACTAGAATATAGAAACATAGATACTAAGTTGTAAGCAAGAATATCTAGCCATAACACCGGGGTAAATTTACAAAGTCTTGGAAGTAGCACAAGTTTGTAAACAAGTTACTTTTATAGGGATCTTGGATGGGGGAGCTATTGGCCTTATTCATACTAAGAAAATCTGATTTAAGGGAAACCAGAGATCATTACCCCTAGTATTTAAGTCAATACACGAATGTCTACAGGTCTGCCACATGTCTGACATAAAAAATGACATCGATGATGGAAGGATAAGTCAGGCATCCAGATACCGGGTATTCTGTGTAGCATTTATAAAAGTAATTCAACCACTGTCCTAACATTAGTAGTAATAGTTGCCCTGGATCTAAAGAGGACTACTATGTATCAACCAGTAACCAAGACTGTCACACCCTGTAGACACATCAGCCTTATTATTACCTGATCATGTTAATTGCAATTATCATAATGAATGAAAGAAAGATTTAAGTGAAAAGGTCTTACTTTTAATGTGTAACCTACATTCATGAATGTTTTTAGTATAAAAAGGTCATGATATTTACCGAGTGAGTGTCACACAGTAAAGAATAATTCAATAATTAATGTAATCAACTAGTTCAACATTCCAGGATTGAAAAGTGAACTTTCTATCTTTATTTTACAACTAAATGTATTCATGTACTAGTGTTCACAGTGGCCTGAATATCTTCATTCAATGTATCAGTAGGTATGAAAAAGTCAATTACATGCTCCGACTCCTACCTTGAGCAGCGATGCAGAAAATAGTTGAATGTTGAGATATAGAAAAATCTCAGATATAAAATAATTATCTACATCAATAGACAAGACTGAAGAATCTAGGAAGCAAATAGCTATGATAGATCTGTTAGTGAGTACCAGGATTCCACTATCTTCTCAATATGCAGAGTCATTTTTATTTTTTTTGGACTAAATTGTAACACTGAGTACTTGGGCAAAATATCAATGATTTTAATTCAGAGAAATGACCCTTCAATCCAAAATCTTGACGGTCAAATTGTGACTTTTAAGAAATTTCAAGGGTCAAAACCTCTACTCCTGAGTGTACCATTCAATGGACAGCTGGCATGCTTGTATTCACTACTGATATGTGATCAGACACAGAGAAGCCTGCATGTACATTCGACCCACCACTCACAAGAATGAATTCTATACACCAACACTGTTCATTTATATTCATAAATTCATTGCAAGGGAAGCCGGGTTAGCCCATGTGAATGTTTGGAATGGTGAGAGATTTATATAGGGTTAAATTACCGGTATATATAACACAATAGACTCCCACTGACAGTCGATACTAACCTACACATCATATTTCACCATGACTGACGACCTACTTAACTCCCTCTTCTATATACCTTCTACTTCTAACTTTTCACATTTAATTAATTACATTTATTGTATTTCACCCTCTATCCCTCTATTCATACTGCTGAAAGAGGAAACTAGGGAGGCACATATACGAGATGGAAGTTTTCTATAATACTCAGTACAGGAAAATGTCGAGCAACCACAGTAACCAACATGATACAGATGAACGATGGTAAGGAGCCAGGTAGTTTGACAGACATTGAAATAAAAATCATAGTCTCAGGACTTTCATTTGACTCTTGAAACTGCATTTTGACTCTTGAATTTGACAAAAGTGTCTATTTTGACTCTTGAAAATTTAAGCTGAAGAGTCAACTGTACTATATTCTTGCAATATCTTGATGACTCTTGAAAATTGAGAGTCAGGAGTCATTTTGACTCTTCATTTTTGGAGGCTAGTGAAAGCCCTGAGTCTTATAGCTTTGATAATTGAATTTAATCTACGAGCCTTAAAAGGTATAGAATACATCATTTATAAACACATAATATAAGTGTAAAAGAGGAGTATTTGAACAATATCACAGTGATGTTTATTTTACTTGTCGGATGTCCATAAAAGTTATAATACATTATCCTCTTGAAAATGATCCCAACCAAAATATTCAGGTCTGTACTATCATTGTATATTGTGTATCCAGCATGAATGTTGTTTCTTCCACAACAATTGTTCAGTTACACATGGTTGTTGGTTAGCTTAACCTGTTTTCCTAGACTGGACCTCCCACACGAAAGAAGCAACTTCTCCACATGTAAAAGTATACAATGTCAAGAAACTAGCAACTTCTCCACATGTGGAAGAAAACTGACACTGTCAAATTTTCAAGGAAAGGCCACCACACAAATTGCCAAAACCTGTACATATATCAATGTCAACCATTTTTTTCAATGAACTTAAATATGTGAATCATAAATATCACCTGATCATTGCCCAAAATGACAAGTGTGTGTGTATGTCAAACTTACCTTCAAAAGTTGCAAAAACTAGCAGAATTAATCCTATATGAAACACTTCCATTTTGAACTATCTAGTGCAGAGATTGATATCTGTAAATCAGTCAAAGTTAATCTTCACACGAATCCAGCAATCACTAAACCAGTCAACTATTGGCTGATTTAGATAATCTAATCTGTGGAGATTTTAAGACCAGTCTGCTTCACAACCTTCTACATGCATATCCCTTCACTTAGTGGGGTTCCTGTAAAAGTATATACACATTATTATATCAGTTATAAAAGTTTGTAAGGTATCATGCTGGTAAAATCTCTAAAAACACATTACATGGTCATTCAATAAATCTTAGCCTATGATGACATATAAATTAAATACGAAGGTGAGAAAAGTAATGTTTATAACACATTAAGTTACATATTTATGTTTATAAACTACCTACACAATGGGGATGACATTATACTGTATTGTGGCAAGTTGACAAACAAGACTTTTACCTTTAGAAATTGTTATTTCTATACTTACCAAACGGATTATAAATATTTACTTTACCGTATTTCCCCGAGTATAAGACGCGCCTTTACCAAGCCAGAATCATAACCAAAAGTTGGATGCGACCTATACAAAGGTAGAGCCATTTTTCAGCTCACAGTTCACTTCGATCGGCAAAAAAATGAAGTCGGCCATTTTTTTCAAAAAGGGGAGTAAGTCATACTGGTTTCATAATGGCTAAGTCCCGTACCGTTCCGGTCCCGTTCCGTTCGTTTTAAAATAAAAAATAAGTTACTATTATATATATTTTGTGTTTGTTATTATTGAGAGATATAGTCTGATGAAGAGTGTTTTATGTTGATGTATATGAAATTGTATTAATAATAGCGACTAGATCTATTAATTCCAAAAAAATTATGAAGCAATCAACACTGTTTCACGGCCCTCGCAAGTTTTGCAAACAATCATCTGTGATGCAAACACGTGTGCGCTAATTGGCCAGACATTTAACACCCATCCAACGTTTGAAAAGGTGTTGAGAAGGTATTGCACATGTCAACATGTCAAATTGTTTGCAAGTTTGTGTTGAGAAGTTTGAGAAAGTGTTGACATGTTGAGATACCCTAATAAAGACACTTTAAATACTGGAGCTTGTTAATATACTTATATAAATTATTTTTTCACAAAGCCACGATCGTTAAATAAAAAACAAACAAAATATACAGTGATTGTTTTTTTTCCCAGTTTATTTTAATACACTAGCAATATTCACGATTTGGTCATTATTACGGAACACAAACAAAATGTCGGCGGACGATTTTGGTCAAAACTTTAAACTTGTCAAACTTTGTCATTTCTTGCTCGATTTTCTTCAAATTTTTTTCCCTTTAAATCTTTTTTCATTTTATTACAGTTATCACGATTTGGTCATTATTACGGAGCACAAACAATATGGCGGTGGACGATTTTTTGGGAAAATTTCAAACTTGTCAAACTTTGTCATTTCTTGCTCGATTTTCTTCAATTTTTTTTTTCTTCAAATCTTCTTTCATTTTTTACATGCGTCCAATACACGGCCGCGACTTATACTCGGGTAAATACGGTACTTAAAGAACTACAAAAAATATTTGAACATTTATAGTGACAAAACAGTACAAGGTGGACATTAATGAGAAATTCTTAGACTACTGTGAAGCAAGCATCTTTATAATACATGTACTTAAGATGACATGCACTTTGTTAAAGTTTAAACATTTTAAATTCATGATTCAGATATTGTAAAGATCCTGGAATATGCACTGCATTTTGAAACTGATAAAAAATTATTTCCATAAAGTATACATGTATGTAGTGTATTCAACTACTGTACTGATTAAATCTGGAAAATATAGTTCTGCTAGTCAATTACAATACACCAATTTAAACCTACAGGCCTAACATTTTTTAACAACTTACTGCTTTAACCAGCTATACTATAGTTGCTTGCATCCTTTCGCTCATGACTGCCTCACTAGTACAAACAGCTGCTACGACAGTTTAGATATTGCATATTAACATTATTTTACTATTTTTTTAATATTGCTTTTTGTTTGTTATGTAAGTCAGAAGTGAATGTTATTTAACTCCACAAAGACTTAAAGCACACTAGTAACAGGACTTGGCCCGGCTTGCTGCTAGTAAATACTTGATGTCAGGAAACATTACCAGAATTCCAGCATCACAAAGAATCACCAGCACAAACAGTGATTTAATAACCTGCATCAAATAACAGATGTATGCAAGTATATACTGCACATGAAAACTAGACAGTGAGGTTTCTGGCAAAGATTGTACCTATATCAGCAGTTTATATTCATGAAGATAAGTCATTATAACATCTCTACTGTATAAATATACCCTACACATACTCTGCTTATCAACATAAAACCAAGGTAGTTAGATACATACACTTAGGACTAGAATATAGAAGTGTTTGCTCTCAGTAAGATAATGCTTTGCAAATAAATAAATTCATTCAATTAGATTTCAATAAGCAAGTGAAACACAAGAACCTCTGAGACAAGCTAACGGATAGTTTCCTGTTCAACTTCAATACATGGCAAACAGATCAACCTCTCGGTACAGCAACAACCTCTTTAGAATAACATCTTTAAAAATCCCCTAAACCTAAAAATGCTGCCTAGTGGTGCATATATAGAGTAAGACTGTAACCTTTGTAGAGCAAAAACCTCTAAACAACAATCAATAGAACTTGCATCATCCACAGAGTGTTGCTATACAGAGTTTGTACTGTATGTGTTATAATTTATATTACTCACTTACTCACTTTCTGTTTTAACTGACTCAGTCTCAGTCACTTGGCAAACAGATCTTCAAAGAACTACGGTAACTTTTTATGTGGACATTTTATGGCAGAATAATTTTAGTTTACAAGAAGTTAAGGATGATGTATTAGCACCTAGTTTTAATGGAGAATCAGATACAGGGGGAATTAGACAGACAAATTTCCTGAATGGTGGGAATTTGACAACCTCACTGACTCTTAGACGGGAATAGACTCTAGTCGGTTCCAAGACCCGGTAATTACAATGTGATTATGTGTCCCAACCCTGGGGATTTAAACAGCAAGCATTGTCTCCAAGGTGGGGATTTAGACATCAAAGAATTTAAAATGTCTAATTCCCCCTTGGTTGCCCAGGCAAAACACTAACTGGTGCATTTGTCCCATTGAAATTAAATGATTTTACAGTAAACCGTTTCTCAAGCTATACAAATTTAACCCATTCATTAGAAACAAATTCCACCAGCTTATTTCAAACAAGATCAAAGTGACAGTTCCATCAAGTGTCCTTTGGACAATTCTAAATGCTGGGTGTGAAGTGATGTCAACACTGTTTCAATTATCTAAGACACCTACACTTGTTTTCATTCACACATCATGTATTGTAACTCACTAATGTCTGTTGGTCATAAAATTAAATTATAATTCAAAATTAAAATAAATACATAATTTGATTTTGACAAGTACGACCTACACAGAATGCGTACAGTACAGTCAGAAGTAGACTATCACAGATATAGTTCTAACTTACATAAAGCAATATTTGTAAATCAATATATTCATGAGTGAAACAGAACAGATTAAAAACTCAATTATTTATCAATTAAAACTCAATTAAGATGTTAAATGTAAGCTTTAATGGCACCAACACTCTAAACTCTTGGGTATTTCCTTGGTAAACACAGAATACATTGGTACAGAATACACTGGCACGATGATTTCTGGTAGATCTCTCTCACTGATAGCACACAGACTTCTCCCCTCTTATCAAAACATCACTGATAATGCCTGGAAACTTGCTTGCTAACATTTTATGAATAATATGGCAAAATGAACCGTGTACATGTTAGCTAAATACATCATTTATATATAGTTTGACTTCTTAAAGTCAGTTGTATCATTACCTCCTGAATTAATATTCCAAAATTTCTGTGGTCATAAAAATCCAACTTTCCCAAAGTTTGCAAACTTTCCGCACCTCCTTAATCTCCAAAGCCGGAACAGCCGCAAATTGACATCACCGCCGGTAGTTTTAAGAAATACTCAATAAAAGGTGTATATTATTGTGTTAAATATTTACAAACCGGTCTTTATAAATATAACAAATTTATTATAATCGAATAATTATAATTTTAAATAATGAAATACTGTAATAATGGGATAATAGCGATTGAAACTTTTTTAACGGCATACTAATATTAACCACAGAACAGCATCATCATATTTTCGTACACTCGCGACACAATACTTATTTCTGCGGTTCGTTTACCTACTTGGTTATCTCCCTCGATAGACATAATATGAGCATTTAGGAATAGATCACATTTTGAGAATACTTAGTATATTAGATAAACAGGTATATAGATTAAAATAAATAAATTACTTATCACTGTTAAATTGCTATTTTTAAAGATAGATATAAATTATAATAATGTATTTTTTTTTAAAGTAGATATAGCATTATACAAAACATGTGGATTACATGTATGTTAAAGATAAAACTAATAATTAACAAAACATGAATCCACTTTGTCATATTATATAAAATATTATAATGCTTATTGGTCGTTCTGATGTACACTCTCGGCTAGGTTGTTGATTTTCTGTATACCTTAAGGATACATAAGGATCTTCTGAGGACGCAGGTTAAAAAATCTCCACATCTTCTTCTTGTACTATCCTGTCTCCTCTTGCATTCGTGAATATAAGCAAAGACGTTCAAACACACAGTGTATGAACGTCTTTGATATAAGGACTGCTTTATAATTGAATTTAACTTCTTGGTCCCCCAGTGTTTCTCTAGTCTTATTTCAAAATTAATCACTTTTTTGGCAGATACCACCGTTTGTGGAAGGCTATTCCACGCATCCACGATTCTGTTAGTAAAATAGAATTTCCTCTTGTTGCACTTGAATGGTTTCTTCTTAAGTTTTAGATCATGTCCTCTTGTATTTGTATGTATTGATTGTTCTAAAAACCCTTCTGTTACGTTGGTTTCATAAATTCCTTTCATTATTTTTTATACTTCTATCATGTCTCCCCTCAGTCTTCGGTATTTCAGAGTTGGCATTTTCAGCGTTTTCAGTCTTTCTGTATAGTCCAGGTTACGTAGACTCGTTACTTGTTTTGACGTTCTTCTCTGTATATTCTCGATGGTTTCAATATTTTTCTCTTTGTATGGTGACCATACTGCTTGTGCGTATTCCAGGTTAGGTCTAACTAGTGCTTGTAACAGATATTTAAGACTATGTTCATCCAGATTAGAGTATGTTCCCCTGATCAGCCACATTTTACTATTTGCTTTGTTGTCTTTCTGCTGCATATGATGTTCGAAGTTCAGGAGACTGTCTACTTCTACGCCAATGTCTTTTTTTACCATTTGAATGTTCCAGTATTGTTTTCTCCTCCCCTGTTGAAAAAAGGTGTGAGAAAATCCGACAGGGAAGGTAGCACTAAACCCAAACAACCGAGCACAGAAATCAGAAACACGACGACACAACTACCCTGAGCAGTGCCCACAGAAACACATGCCAAAACGGCGACCAAATGAGGCACAACAACCCAGGGGACATTTCGATCCCGAAGCGTGCGCCCTACATCTAGGCCACCGCTCCCAATGCTCACACATAAGCAGAAGAAACAACCAAAGATCCAAGTCCCCGCCGATAAAATGCAGGATGACCCACATTCACAAGGAAATTATATAATAGCGGTTATTGCCGAATGAAACGAAGCTAATACTCGACCAAGTTCCCAAAGGCCCCACTGCACGGCGAAACAACCACACAAGCCCATGCAAAAAACGGCGACTAAATGAGGCACAACCACCCCCTGACCTAGTTAAAAACACCAATGACAGTGACATAACGTTAATACGTGTTTAAGAGGCATTATGGGACTTGACCTAGTTAACAATATTGGGCAAAACGAGGGCGAAAATATATTTGCCAAAAACGTTTATTGTAGTGACCAAACAGCACAGTGACCTAATTAAAAAGTATCTCATCCAGCATCTCGGCAAGATACAACTGATGAAGAAAGAGGGAAATGGGCGGTGGACCGTAAAGGGAGGGCAAGGAATTAACCTTCAAGGACAAGTGCAAACAAAAATACACCGACACTGCACAGTGCTGTAAAAGAGAGGGACCATAGACACTGCTATAACAGAGTACAACTTGGAGACAACAGGTATACAAATTACACAATCCCGAAATCCCACCCCGTGCGTTTGCCGCCTCAGCCAGTCAAACTACGCGGGGCAAGAACCAAGCGATAAAACTAAAACAAGGGACAACACACATCTAAATGACACAATGTACATGTACTATTGAAAGATACAAGACAGCCTTATGCTGGACAGCGAAATTGCAGAAGAACATGTACAATTATTTTACAGTTACAGAAGCCAAAAATTGTTTTTGGAGTTTTCCATTTTTACTATGAAGTGGACAATACATACATAAAGCAAGGTTGTCAATGAGGCGTCCGCTTTGGAACGGACAGCGACAATTGTCACTGGGGGTTTAAACTAGTTTATGGTGCACCAAACCTCACACTTACCTCATCGACTACCATATAGAACAGGACAGTGTAAATAAAAGTTTCCCGCAAAGCAATGTCCCCTAACAAAAGGGCCACACTAACTGGTAATAAAAGAAGTCATGTGGTAGTTGACAGTGTTTCCATCTTTGGGCGTTTTCTTTTTTGATTTACACAGTACCTTGCATTTCTTTTGGTGGAATTTCAGGAGCCAGATATCGGACAATCTCTGCAGTGCATCTAGGTCAGTTTGAAGATTTTGTCTATCTACATCCGTCTCGATCTCTGTATATATATTGGTGTCGTCTGCAAACAGGTAAGCTGGTGCTGTTACACAATCGGGCATGTCATTGATATATATTACAAGCAATATTGGTCCTAGTACACTGCCTTGTGGGATAGCATTGGTAACTTGGTGACAAGTTGACGCATGACCATTTACAAGCACCTTTTGTTTGCGATTATGTAGAAATTGTTCAACCCACGAAATGAGCTGCACACTGAGGCCATACGAATAAAGTTTGTTTATTAATCGTTTATGTGGTACTTTGTCAAACGCTTTCATAAAGTCCATGTAAATAGCATCGATTGTTCCTCCTCTTTCTAGAATTTCTGTCCAATCGTCAATTACTCTCAGCATATTGATTCTTACTAAACAAGTTGTTAGCTATCATGTGGTTTACTATCTTCTGTCGTACTAGTTTCTCCATTAGCTTACATGCAACACTGGTTAGGCTTACGGGTCTATAATTTCCAGGATCAGACACTTCTCCCTTCTTGAACAATGCTGTGATATTTCCTATCTTCCATAGGTCTGGAACTTGGCCTGTTTGCATTGATTTGTTGAATATAACTGTCAATGTGCTTGTTATCGAATCTCTCAGCTCCATAAGTACTTTTGGTTGTAAACCATCTGGACCTGGGGATTAATTGGGGTTTAAACCCTGCAAAAATTATACACTACCTCTTCTGTACTGCTGTAAATGGGTTATCAACAAATACATAGTCAATTGCTCGGAGTTCAAGTGGCAGTATGTCTCCTTCTGGTTCCTCAGTGAATACACTGGAGAAAAAGTCAGTAATTCAGCCTTCTCTCTGTCCCCCTTGGTATAGATGGAGTCTCCACTTTCGGATTTCACTTTCAGCTCAGCTATACCAGACTTAGTTTTCCTTTTTGAATTTGCATACTGCCAGAATATTTTCGGATCTTTTTTATGTTTGTTGCAACGTCCTTTTCCATCCTTGGTTTGGCCTTTTTCACTAGTTCATTAACCTGGTTACGAATCTTTGTATATACAGGATCTTGCATGAATGCTCATTACATCCGAGTTTTTTTAAACGAGTGGACAAGACAGTATGATACGAGGCTTTGCCGAGTGTCATATTGTTTTTGTGGACGGGTTTAATAAAACTCGTATGTATTAGCACGAATGTAATATTCTATTTACCACATAACCTTAGAGAACGCTCGTTAGCGTTCAAAACCCTGATGTACACTACATAGGTTTCATTCAAAATTTAGCGTTACATTGCGTTCGACGTCATGCCGATGTCTGTATTGTACTGACGTCACGGTTTGGTTCAAGGCAAGGGTTGGCTTTGAATGTTTAATGAATGGGCTGGGATTGCATTACGATATTTCCGGCACGGCTTTAATGCACTCAGAGGCCGCAGGTTATGTCATAAATTCCCGATACTTCCTGCCATCTTTTGTCTCCATATATCTTTGCCAACAGCGATGCTGCTTTTTTATCTTCTTTATATTCTTTAAATCTAGTGGTAGGTGGTGTTGTTTTGCCTTATTTGTGATATGTGTCTTACTTTTTGGTATGAATTTCTCTTGAATGTCTGTAGATAGAAACGTTCCAAACATTTGGTTTGTGTCTCCTTATAGTTGATTTGTCCAGCCTAATGTCATTTCATCAATCATGTCTTTGTAGTTCCTTTTAAAGAAGTTCCATCTTTCAGTCTTATTTTGCTCCAGTTCAATGTAACAATTCCAGAACACAGTGGTCACTACGCCCCAGAGGGCTTTCATGCTTTAAGTCACATTCCATTTCCTTGTACGAGGGGTGTACCAGAATTACGTAGACTTTTGTCATAACTTTTTTTATTTAGGCATGTATTCTCATCAAATTTGCAGAAGGAAAACATCAGACCATTTTCAAAAACATCGGTAAAAATATTTTTAACAGAATGTTAGAAAGCCATTTAATCTGTCGCCATAGTAACCAATAGTTGGATAGGCGGGGCAGCTAAATTTAAAAATATTTTGGACATTTTTCAACTGCTTATACCTCACATATACCAGGTCTTATTTTTACGCGACTTCATGACATACAAGCGCAATATCTATGGAACGTACGCCGTTAATTTCGACTTTATAAAGATTACCGTTGTTGATTTTTGGTACAAAACAAGCAACAGACGCTGTACGTCACCAGTGAAAATGTGACGTCAGCGAAATACGCTGGAAATAGAACCATCATGAAGTTTTGTGTGAACCCCGGGGAGACGCCAGAACAAACCCTTTAAATGGTGGAACCTGCTACCTCTAAATCTCTTTTATCGAGTTACCTGATTTGCAAACGACACAAGCGCATCATTCGTTGTCGATACCGAATTAAATGACATGGACCGACGGCGAAAACCAACGGCGTATGCGACGTCACCAAGCGTTTTCTAGGACCACATCAACCTGAATCGACGTTCTATTATAAGGGTTATATGCGACATTACTGGTAATATATTGGAACTGTTTATCACATTTAATGTAGTAAATAAACATTCGTAAGTTTTGTACCGTTGTGCCCATCTTCATAGCTACAATGTACAATGTTAGGAGCTTCACTTTTCCGGGAAGTTCCGCCGACGTCGTGACGTTCCGTTGACGTGCCCCGCATACCGTACCCCTACCTATCCCCGGAAGCTGCAGAATTTTATCCAAACAAGATACGGCTTTGAAATTTCACGTACTTACGCAGTACATATTATTTGCACCCCACACAAAAGTATTTTTTCGTATGATGAATGGTATGGAACGTATGACAAAAGTCTACGTAATTCTGGTACAACCCTCGTATAAGTTGTGTGTCACATAATCTTTTCTTGTGGAGACAATGCTGGCTGCGTGGTAAGATGAAGTAGTGGAAATATAATGTTATGTTACATGATAATTGAAACTGGGAGATATCTTAAACACGACAAGAAGAAATTAGAAGCAAATGAAAGAATATGTGAATTTTGTAGCTTAAATGAAGTTGAGGATGAGATCCATTTTATTACATCCTGTGAATTTTATAAAACAGAGAGACAGTCATTGTATAAACGTATCGATACAAAAATGATCAATTTTGTCGCCCTTAGTAATAACAATAAATTTATTTGGCTTATGTCTAATGAAAATAAAGAAGTTATAATATATCTATCAAACTATATATCTGATTGCTTTCAGAAAAGAAATAGTATTACACACATACGATAAATTGTAAAATTGAATTTAAATTAGAATGATATTGATATACCTCCTGTTGCTTTGGATTTCAACATTTACTTGTTTATTGTTCTATATGTTCTTAGTTGTAGTTATTAGTGTTGTTTAGTAGTGTAAGACTTGTTATTTGTTAATGTATATTTCAAACGTTAGGTCATGTTTATTTCAAAATCGTATGCCCATATGTGGGCCCAAAATTGGAAAATAAACAATATCTTATCTTATCATGAGATGAAGTGCTCTACGAGCTTACACGAAACTCGAGTTTAACGAGATTTTATGTATTTAGAAGTAAATGATCTATTACCCATCTTGAACACTGGAGAATTCAGTCATTTTCGGAATCTGGCCGAGGTGGATGGATCTCTTGAAGAGAAGGGTCGCGATTCCTGGAGCCTGTTCAGCGGTGGCTAGTTTCAAGAGACAGACAGGGATTTTGGCCTGGACCTGTAGCATTATGCGGTTTCAGTTTCTGTTCACATGTAAAACAAATATGATAAAAGCAAGAAAGTGTTCATGCGCAAATATGATACTGGTATAGACAGTAACCACGACAAAAGACAACAGCTCTAGAGCTTTAGAGCTTTATATCTAATAGAGGTAAGAATTGTTTCACGAAAAAACACCAACAATGGTAACACGGAACACAGAAAACATTCACAACATAATACAACACAATTACATAAAGCAACGCCCATACCTAACGAAATATTTGCTGTCGTTAGCTCTGACGATATGAAAACTACCTACACTGGATGCTTATCTTACTGGAAACGTGATACGATGTTCTCGCTTCTCGATCATCTATTTTGTAATACTTATCCTGTTCTGTGATGGAACATTCTAGCACTCAATATCATTTGATTACTGATAAATTAACGGAACAACTCGATCGCTTTTATACGCTTATACATTTTTCTAATATGTTCGAAGAAATGTTTTCTCACTTCTTTATTTTCATGATCATAGTATCTCATCCTCGACTAGATCTGTCCCAACAGAATTAAAACTTCCGAAAGTATTTTCAGAAAGTATATCGGCGTCGTTAATTACTGAACTAGACTTAAGCCAGTTAACTCCGACGTTAAACATAGGCAACCAACAGTCGTTTCCCACCATCTTCGTCTGTCACGATGGTGTGGCGACTATGTCTTCCTTCCCTCATCTCCTGTTCTAATGTTCTGCGCCACCTCAAAGCTTGTCTTGTGATGTTTATTTCTGGTTTTCTCAAAGTATGTCCTACTCATGTCCATTTTCTCTTCTTATCTGTATTGATAGAGGTATTTGATCTGATCTATCCCACGGATTTTGTTTGTTGATTCGATTTGGCCAGCTATATGCATGATTGTGCGTAAACATCAGTTGGAAAAGACTGGATTTGTCTGTCTGTATGGTTTTTGTAGTGCGCCATGTCTCCGCTCCGTAGAATATTACATATTTCATATAAGAGTAAAAAGTCTTAGCTTGGTTGTTGTTGTTGACATTTCTGATGATCGCCACACTTTGTTGGGTAAACTAAATGCTGTCCTGGTTTTACCTGTTCTTGCGTTTATGACTTTTTGGTCTCCCAACAGTATTACGTACAACGCTTCATAAATGTCTCAAGCTTCTGACATCATTAAAGGGGACAATGAGAATGATATCAGATTAATCGTTTGACTATGACGCAAATATTTTATTTCAATAACACCATCTAATGCCATTTTTGTTGAGATGTAAATATCATATTAGCGTGCTGGTACCTAAAACGTTTAACAATTTGTCCCCTATATATGTCTAATATTCCAGTAACTTTCCAGTACAAAGCTATGCCAATTTGGAGCACTTTACCCAGTCAAATTAAAAACACTACATCAGAGAAAATCTTTAAATCTTTATTGAAAACATAATTATCATCATATAAATGTATTCAAAATTAATAAATAACAAAATATTTATGTGTACTCATGCTTGTCATTGTTGTTTCGTTAGATGAACCCATGAGAGATAAGCATTTGGCTTAATGTGCGTTTTATCGTAAAATAAAGTATCATTATTTATAGTAGTATTGCTCCATTTGTACATTAAGTTCTACATTTTCATTACTCCTTGCATTAATTCCGATTACTTTTTTCTTGTCTTTGTTGACTCGCATACCTAATGTTGCTACCTTAGTTTCCTGGGAAGAAGTTTTTTCTTGCATTTGTTGCTGCGTGTGTGATAGGAAAGCAAGATTGTCCGCAAAATCTAAATAATTAACTGTTCCATTAGTGTCCATTGAATTCCATTTTTCATGTCTTTTGTTGAGTCTTTTATAATCCAGTCAATGGGTAACAGGAAAAATGAGAGAAGACAACCTTGCCTAATTCCTGTCTTGATGTTGAACTTTTCCGTGGTGGTCCTGCCATGCTGAACCTGGCACGCAATTCCATCAGCAGTATTCTGTATAAGGTTTATGTAAGTCACTGGCATTTCACAATGTTTCATTAATCTCCATAGAGCCTGCTTGTCTACACTATTAAATGCTTTTTCAAAGTCTTATAAAATGATTTATAAAGAGCGGTTCCGTTTCAATGTACTAGTATGTTCAATAATAATCCCGAAATTAGCAATTTGGTATTTGCATGAACTCTCTTCCTAAATTTTGCTTGTTCATCTCTTAATAGTTTATCAACTGCAGAGTTCACTCTTTCAAGTATTATACTTCTATTAAACACTTTTCCTGGAACCGATAATGACATTATTACTCTTATTATACTTTTTGCATTGATTTAAGTCTCCCTTTATTCGGTAATTTAACTATAAACCTTTCTTTTCAGTCTTGTGGTATAACTTCATCTTCCCATACTCACTAAAAAGGGGGTAGCACCATACTTACTGAAGTGTACATGTCACAGTGTACAGTCATTCTCAATAAGCAGGTGCAATTCAGTGGTTTACAAAAGTGAAATTTTGATGTGTTCATTAACATATATAAAACAAAGAATTTCAAACTTACAACCTTTGTCAGCAAGAATATCAAAGTGGTTTGATCAAGTGGACTCCATGAAGCATGTATTCGAGTGTTTGAAAAAAGCTACCATGAAATTGTTATTTTAATATTTTTCCATTTGAATTGTTCGTTATATGACACCTCTTGTGTCAAAACAGTTTTCAGAGTATTTGGTGCTGATAATTACAAAAATAAATGACTTTTTAAGTTGGTACCATGAAACATCCGTTTGACATAACATGAGTCTGTAAGAAAGCATGATTCAAACAGACAAATAAATAAAGAGCATCGTGCTTATTACAACGGCCTTGTCTCAGTAAAATCTTTAATGACTTTAATGTTTCAATGGATATTGCATCGTTTTCAAATAAAAGTTACCTTACTACAATTGTCTTAAAGGGGCATGTCCTGGAACTGAAGCGTCTCGAATAGCAATCAAATTGTTATCAAGTTAATGCCTATATCAATTAATGAAAGTCCTGTAAAATATGTACGAAATATCCCGCTAGTTCACTCAAAATACACATTTCATGATCGCCAAACCTATCGATTTCGGCCTAAAAACCTAAAATAACAACGAAATTGTACACCAGAATGAAGAAAACTAAGAAAGAATCCGACATAAGAAAATATAAGAACTCGAAAGCACAATTCCAGAAACTTGAAAGAAATGCCTACCACTCATATATAAACAACATAATAGAACCTGAATACACAGAACATAATAAACAGCCTAAACAGAAAAGATTTTGGAGCTTCATTAAATCACTACGGAAAGACAACTCAGGCATTTCACCTCTAAAAGACAAAGGGCGACTATTCAACTCCGCTAGTGACAAGGCAAACACCCTAAACAAGCAGTATAAGTCAGTCTTCACTCAAGAAGCGGAAGATGACATTCCCACACCAGCAGGAACACCTTCCCCGGATATGGACCAAATTCATATTACCGAAGACGGAATTTTGAAGCTACTACACAACATCAAACCAAAGAAGGCCACAGGTCCAGATTGCATACCAGCACGCATACTTAAAGACTGTGCAACAGCTCTGGCCCCAATCATCACCATGATTTTCCAGACTTCACTTGACGAAGGAAAAGTACCTGATGACTGGACACAGGCAAATGTTACTGCGATCTACAAGAAAGGCTCAAGACAGGACCCCGCAAACTATCGGCCGGTCTCCCTCACTAGCATCTGCTGCAAGCTACTTGAGCATGTCATAGTTAGCCACACAATGAAACACCTGGACAAGCACAGCATACTTCATGACTGTCAACATGGATTCAGGGCGAAGAGAAGCTGCGAGACTCAGCTCCTAACATTACAGCATGAGCTTGCAGCGTCACTTGACAAGAGGACGCAGACAGACATGATAATACTGGATTTCAGTAAAGCCTTCGACCGAGTTCCTCACCAAAGACTCCTGAAGAAATGCCATCATTATGGTATCCGAGGCCAGACGCTCCAGTGGATTTCATCCTTCCTGCATGGTCGAACCCAGAGAGTTCTTGTTCAAGGCGAGTCATTTGAAGAAGCCCCGGTTGTGAGTGGTGTCCCTCAAGGCTCAGTATAGGGACCACTCTTATTCCTGTTATTTATTAACGACCTTCCAGAGGGACTCCGCTCAAAGACACGCCTATTCGCAGATGACTGCATTCTCTACCGCCAGATAAAGACCGAACAAGACAAGCAGATACTCCAACAAGACCTAGACTCTCTAGCAAAGTGGGAGAAACTGTGGGGGTTGGATTTTCACCCTCAGAAATGTAGTGTCCTCCGAGTAACTCGATCCAAGACTCCTCTTCGCTCAAACTACATCCTGAAAGGTGTACCATTGGCGGATGAAAAATCATCAAAATACTTAGGAGTGGACCTGCAATCAGACCTTGGCTGGAAAACTCATATAGACAGAACAACAAAAAAGGCAAACAACATGCTAGGCTTCCTGAAACGCAACCTAAGAAAAACAAGAAAAGAAACAAAAACCAACGCCTACACATCTCTCGTCCGCTCAAATTTGGAATATTGCAGCACTATTTGGAACCCTCATCATAGAAACCTCATCAATAAAGTCGAAATGGTCCAGAGAAGAGCAGCACGATTCGCTACCAACAGGTATCACAACATCAGCAGTGTCTCTGATATGCTTTCTGACCTGAAATGGGAAACCCTTGAATCTAGCCGGAAAAAGATACAACTGACCATGCTATACAAGATCATCCACAACCACGTCGAGATTGATCCAGGCCCCTATCTAACACCAATCAAAAGCAGAGCAAGATTATCTCATAACAGCAGATTCCTGCCCTATTCTACATCTTCTGACGTCTTCAAATTCAGCTTCTTTCCTCGTTGTATCCCCCTGTGGAACAACCTTCCAGCATCTATTGCTGAGGCTCATTCTTTGGCATCCTTCAAGAATGAGCTCTCCAACCTGACCTTCTAAAGGGGATCCTCATGTACAGTTACAAAGTACAGCCAAACGAAGGGCCGGAGCTATGTCAGCGGGGTCTAGCACCCTAGCACCGCCACGGAAGCTGGATTGGTCTTGCCCTGATGGCCGAAAGTAACTGTGCAACACTTTCTATTACTTCATATCTTTTAAACTTTACCTGCAATCATATTTGCCCGTGTCTATCCTTCTGTCTTTCCTATCCTTACTTCTCTTTTTCTTTTTCTTTGCACACCGTTATAGAATTGTCAAATTTATGACAGCATAACGTATTGATGTAGATGTAGATGTAGAAAAAATTATTCGTCATGTTCACAACTTGACCCTTACTGCGCTGATACTAAGTTCGCCTGCCTACCAATGAAAATATAATTACCTGGCTGTGATGTGTGTTTCTACACATCTACATCTTATTGTTTTAAATTTTCATTTAAATAGTCTCTTAAAATTGCTAACAAACATTTAGTAAGAAAGATAACTCTGACTTTACTAGTGGGTCCTTAAAAAAGTCCAAGAGATCCGTTGTGTAAACAATTTACAAGCGAAAATTACGACGTGCTATCCACACGGCAGTTCAATAACACAAAATTTGACATTTACAGGTAATGAAATAAAATCTGTTTTATTGTTTAGGTATGTTTTATATTTTTGATCAGACATATTGTTTGAAATGTTTATTTCCATGCCTCCAAACTGTCATCTTTGAACCGTTCTCCTGACTTGAATAGAAAAATGTTTTAGATTTAAATGTGGCCTGTTACATAAATTGCCAAGTGTTATGAAAACAAACAGCTGTTTAAAAAATAAACTTTGTTATATTTGTCTTTTTTACCATTTTCAATGACTGATTTATTCAGCATGGTAAAATATAACTTGCTGATGTCCCAAACCACCCAGCACAATAACTGTCACAACTTACAAGGACTGGATGCAAAAAGGTGTCTGGTCCAGATGTAGTCAAACAATCTCGACTTAGAGTATCCACTTCTAAGTCAAGACCCATTATGCGCTTTACTGATCAGTTTTTGAGTTTCATGAATTCTGTCTTTTACGCCAAATTAGAGCCATTTTCAGCATTGAACGTGTAAAATATAATAAAAATAAACGAATGGTACAGAATACCTGTTAATATTGGTCCTTATAATCAATAAATCGATAAATAAATCAGCACGTGTAATTTCCGAAAATCCAAATGTAAACATAACTGTGAGTATCCGGTACGCGTATACCGCCCGTACAGCCCGTACAGATGAGCGCAACACGTGTGTAATTCATATGCTAACGTTGTGCGAATCGCTAAGCGAGCAGTAAAATTCATTTAACTTATCGTATTCTGTTCATTAGTCATTACTGCCAAGGGAGATGATTCCGGACAGGAGAAGTTCCGGACAAACGGTCGTAGACGGTTTATTTAGTTAAACAATTCATTGATATTGGTATCAAATCACTCAGGTGCGTAATTAAAGGAAATCTGGAAGAAAAAAAAATCAAAATCAACAAATTATTACTCATATATCGAAAATATCGTCTGCTGTTGTGATTTTGACATCAGCACCGCCGGGGGGGTAAACAAATTTAGTGCGCATGCGCAGTATAGCGCATGCACAGCGCGAGCGACAATGATTTTATGCTGTTCAATTATTTAGTTCAAAATTCCTAACGAGATCGTGGCCGAGTGGTTAAGCAGCTCGATTAGTAATTGTCTGATGCTAAGGTCCAGCGATCGAATCACGGCGGCGCCAAAAAAAATTTTTTTTTAATTTTTATTTTTTCTTCCAGCATTTACTTTAGCGCAATAGACGGAAATGTGTCCTCATTATCTGTTGAGAATTTTTTTTTGATATCTTAATTAAGCTTGTCAATAAATCTGAAAAACTTTTTCCACATTTTGTTTCGATTTTCGGCCGGGAAACAATATACGGTATGGATTGGAATTTAGCCTGTCACGAGCGCCCCCTGGGTTGAAAACATGTGCGTCACGTGTTGTCATGTCGTAAATATTGACATATTTTTGCATGATTGTGATGAAGGAACCCTGTTCTAAATATTTCCTGGTAATATGTTTCTACATATTCGTCGCGGAATATTCGAAGCAGACTGTCCGGTATATCTACGGTAATATCGTTGAAAATAGCACAAAAGTGCCCCTTTTCGGGCCCCAATATTTTGCTGTTCACGTGACGTCATTTTTCGGGAAACCTATTTTTAGCAAAGATCCTGAACCAAGGTATTTGTAAACACAAAAAAATCTAAGAAAAAATCTATTTTTAACTCCAGGGGAAGCTTTTAATGCGATTTCTGTCCGGAATCTTCTCCTTTGCCAGTAACTATCAGTTTACAAGAAAAATCAGCTCGATTTGTCAACAAATCTTCGTTAATTTTTCGTTTTTAGTTTCACCGAGCGAGCTCAAGAGTAATTGGTTTCACGCGTACCAGTGTACATCACTGTGAAAACCAAATAGTGCCGAAGATCTCCCAGCATCCTCCATTGTTCTAGAAACTCATTCCATCGAGTATTCTGATTGGTCGATAGGGGAATGCGGTTTGCATATCAACAACAAATAGCTGTGTAGTGGAATTTAAAAGTGCGACATCGTCGTGTTAAAATTGTCGGACAAACGAACCGCTGAGTGTTTTATGGATGTTTTTGGTGCAGATAACGAGAAAAAGGGTTGATCTTCGTGGACATGCTATATATTTCATGGTATTTACAACTTTTCATTCACCTTTTCAAGTGCCGATAAAAATTTGATCGGCGCTACTTCCACAAATATGACACTTTAGTCCACATCTGCGATGGAGATAAAGGTCACAAATTAAAAAATCTCCTAGCAGATTGCCCCACATCTAGTCCAGATGGGATCTATGCTCGGGTCCTTAAAGACTACGCCGACTCCATCGCACATTTACAGTCACTCACTATGATCTTAAATATATCTCTACAAGGGGTGTGGTTCATGAAGACTGAAAAGAAGCAAACGTGACTGCCATTTTTAAGAAAGGAGCTCAAGGTTCTGTCCATGGCCCACTTGTCTTCATCAAAAATTTCCCAGTCTCTTTGCGGATGACTCATCATGACTGTATACTATACAGATACATCAGATCACATGAAGACTAAGCAACACTACAACAAGGTCTTAATGCCTTGGCAGTATGGGAGAGAAAGTGGCGCATGGACTTCCACCCACTGAAATGTTGCTTCCAGAAGCCTCAAACCGTTCCAGGCCAACTAAGTTCTGAAAGGCATCACTCTCCGTGAAGGTACCATCGACAAGTACTTCTGAGTAAATTTGCAATCTGACCTAGGCTGGACCTCTTAACTTTCTATTTATGCATATCTCCACCATCTTGAAAGAGTCAATTCTTCCATACCTTTTCTGTCACTCACTTTCAATTTCTATCTAGCACACTGTAAAACTATTGTCAAGTCTGACAGATTGACATGTATTGTACATGTAAAAGTAGAAGAAGACACAAAGCCGCAGGCCTACTTGAAACTGCCCTACAATCCTGACGGTCCTTATTTCTATCAGTCTCAAAAACACATTATTGCAGCCATCAATTTTGATCACTTGTTGTCAATCAACAAGATGCTTTTTTTTGAGGACATCATTTAAATTTTAAAATTTTACCGGAAATACTGCATTTATTTTCGGCTGCACCCGCGAAGCTTATTTACATACAAGGAAGTCAAACTTGTTTAACTGCACATGCGCAATATTTCTGTACAGCCGCGAAATGTAATCTACAAACTTTGTGCTAAATTAGTAAATAATAGGTATTAACTAATTAAGCTGATCAGTGTAATGTTTAGTAAACAGTTTAACCAGGAAAATATTGATTTCATTTTACAAAAACTTTCCGAGATTCATACATCATACAATGCCTTTTTTGTATCTAAATTCATGCTACGAACAAAGAAGGTTTGTAATTAGTTAATGCCAAGTTAAAATCTTTTTTTTTTCAATATTCACTGGAGATAAATCCTGCAGCTTCTGTTCATGAATTTTTCCCAGTGGTTGATAATAAATTTAACACAATTTTGAAGCAATTTCATAATTAATTTAAAAAAAAAATGTAAAAAAAGGTATGAGAAAATCTGACAGGGAAGGTAGACTAGCACTCAACCTAACCAGGCGAGCAATGCCCACACAAACCTATGCCAAAACTAGGACCAAATGAGGCACAGCCCCGGGGCGTGACCTAGTTTAAAACACTAAGGACAGTGACCCAACGAAGACACGCTGTCTGGCATGAAGGTTTAAAACTAGGTGATGCACTGTGACCCATTCATGGCCCTCAAAATTTCAAACACATTTGACCTAGTTTTAGAAGTACTGTAGAAGATCAAGATCCATTATTCAAAACCTCTCCAATCCAAACAAACTTTTCAGTCTGAAACTGTTTATTAAGTTCTCTGTAATCTTTTCCAGTCCATTTAATAGTACATCAATGGTAATTATTAAAACTGGGTGTACCATTACTACTCAAGAACCTTCACATTCCAGTGTTTGCATAAGAAAGAGGTGTCATTTTTGTAAACAACCTATAATTGTCAGTTGATATAGTATAGCTTGACCAGATTTAGTAGGCACTCATTAAACTTCGGAAAAGTGTATTATTTTCCGTAAGCATAGTCGGTACTTATCGGACATATTTGTTTATTTTTTTAGCACCGACTTTGTTCGAAATATGCACGGAATATGTCCGGAGTGCCTACTAAATCTGGTCAAGCTATATAACCCCCTCAATAAATCTTGTTGAAAAATATGGTGAATGACTTTTAACGCCTGTACTCAATTAACATGTCATTCTGTTTATAACTAGTACATGGATTGAAATTATATTGCTGGTGTGCATGACAAAACTGCAAGCTAACATTATTTTTTGATTAAATCAAATTTAGAAATAATAGTATTTTATTTAAAACAAGTTGATGTTTCAAGAGGCTGTCCTTGATTTATTTCAGTAACAAAACTCAAATGGTTTCGAATTTGTTTTATTGAATTATGCATTAGAATTATAACAATCTGCTAAAGATAATTTGTTATACATGTATGATAGAAAACCTTGGGTTCCGACTGAATTTTTTTTTGGGACAGACCCAGAAACTGAAAACCTCTATAATCCGATATATCTCTTTGTTGGTCAGTCCGGAGGGTGTTTGTATTAAGCAGTTTCTACTGTACACAAATTAGCTCTTAAGTTCAGAGATGGACCTACATGTTGCTTCGTTCAAGTGTCATTGTGAACATTGTCAGGAATTGTCTTCAATTTCAAGTCTGTATGCCTGCCACTCCTAATCCTACCTGGGGAAAAATAATGATCTATGTACATTATTGGTGCAACTAAAATTGATGTGTTAACTGACAGTAACTGATGATCTAGATAATGACCGGTATAGCCTCTCAACATTTATGTTGAAATTTCGTTTAGATGATTTATTTTCAATGATCCAGGGAATATTTTGAGATAAGGCAAGTGGACATGATTTAACTTAAGGTCAGGTCTTATCTGTCTATCACAGTAAATTAAATACAATAAAACTGTGTACATTATTGTTGTTTATATATCTCAAGTCATAAGTTCCATAAAATAATGTACAGTAAAATCTACTTAGTAAAGTTACAGACCACCTTTATATAGAGATCATCTCAACAATATGACAATCTGTAAAGTATGTCCATCATAGCTGTTCATTCATCCAACTCATTGCCAGTGGACACTGTGCAAGTGTTTGTATGATATCCTCAAACTTAAAAATGGGATCAGTTTTCATTGGTTTAAAGGGTGGTGTTTAACTGTTTACTATATCTGTACATTCTGTTAAAGTATACAAGTTTTATATCATTGGTCATAAAGCTATGATTAGTATAATGTTGGTTATTGTGACATATAGGAAAAAGTTTATCTCTGTATATCATAATTATATGTTTCACTTTAAGTAGAACTTGTTTTTCAAGAAAAACCTGACATTTATATCGACATTATGTTATAACTTGTACTGGCTGATTGAGCTGTTGTTACTGATTGTCCTTGGGGCAAGGTTACATGTATAGTTTCTGATTTATTGTGCTTGCTAGAATGTTTGATGAAAGCAACACTCAACATATTTCTTGTGTTTGTATTTAACACTGGAGATATTGTTTGTTGATGTAAAGCTCAGTGTAAGAGGTGATGAGTGTCGACAAATTATTTGTAGATTTAAGCGTTTTTATTTGTATTACATAGTTATAAGGATTGATTCTTTAATCTGGACTTTTTGCTGTTGTCTTGCTGTATATGTTTGTGCATTTCTGGGAAAATCATAATTATGTTATCAGAGTTTTAGTTGAAATTTACATACATGTAGTTGTTTTCATGTATTTCTTTAAAAAAAAGTATCATCATCTTAAATTTTTCAAAAATGTGTTATTAAACCAGCTATTTAATTGTACAGGAAACAGATTATATACAATGTGATAAATACATTTAGTCATGACTCAAGTACGTCACCCTGGTAAAAACGTGATCTTATCACTTAAGGTAACCTTGTCACTTGATAAGACAAGCTTTAACCACTGACATGTCAGGTACGGTTCTATAGTGATTCCTTGTCTGGTATATTGTTTGTACAAATCTTTTTTAAGTGTGTTTCATTGATTGGGACTATGGTAGCACTTACAATAATGTAACATTTTTTTGCAGTTTGCCTAGTATTATGGAATATTCCATGCTGATATATGTTAGTAAGTTATGATGCTAGATACATCTAGTGTATAGGGTTGTTTGGATTGATCCAATGACTGTGATTGTCTAGAACTATGTCTCCTACATTATTATAAGACATTGCTCCCGTGTCTGGCATCTAGCTAACACAGTGCTTACCTTATATTTTCCTAAGGGCTTTACTTAAGGTCAGATTGGAAAAAAACTTCACATAAAAAGTTTGTACCAAACTTAGTTTTTAATTATTCTATTTTCATAAAGTGTAGGTTGCAAATAATTCTGCCAGAGTAATGGCCCTTTGTGGGTACACATATGACATAGTGTCATTTTGTGTATTTTTGATTAATTTTAATTAATAAATGTGTTTATTTTGTTTCAGACTACAAGAAGAATTATAACATAATTTGAAGAATAACAGCCTAAACATTGATTTATAAACTGAAGCAAACAGTATGTATTGTTTTATCTTAATTTGTTTGAATGCAATTATATATGCCGTGCCGGTGTTCTAAAACCATCATCAAGGTTGAAAATATAATCTTTTTGCTCTCATAAATTTTCAAGTTACAAAATAAAGTAAAAATTCTCCTGACAATCCAAAGGTTTGTATTCTTAGAGTTTAGCAGAGTATGTTCTTCTATGACATTACTTCTAAAATTAGTTAAGTAACAGTTTTGTTCTACAAATGGGGACAAGTTGTCAGTTCATTGCAGATCAGCAAGATTCATGTAGGATAATTGATTTCAGGATTTTTATTTGGTCAATAGTTCAATGTATGACCGAAAAATATAATGAAAAAAACCCTGATATAAAACTTATATAATTAGTCAACAAAGTGGTAGGTCAGTTTAAGGTCCTTTTGGATAAATTACCTTCAATGAATATCCTATGTAAATACAATTATGTGCAAAACTGTGAAATGACATCTGATGACTTCATGTACGAGACATTTTTAATAAGAAAGACCTGTATGTGATCACGATTTGGTGGTATAAATAAACATAGCATTTATATTACAAAATCACCAAAAAATGTCCTGGTTTATGCCCTCAGGTAAAATTTAAATGTCACATATTGACGGATGTATCACATAACGTAACTTGCTGCTCTATCATTGGTTGGATAAAGCTTTCAGTCTGTACTTACACTGCGGATCAATTCTCATGCTGGCTGGTCACAGTTCTATTATTCACAGTTAGAAATTAAAAGTTATACAATCCATTTCCCTACGGATTTTGAACAAATTCTAGAGGTAAGGATTTTTGAGTTCTGGATTTAAATTTGTGAAGTTTTAATCATTTTTCTACATATTTCCAATCAGTCTACTTAGACCAGTTTAAAAGGTAGGTTGGTAACTTTTGCCATAGTTATATTGAGTTCTGAATTTTAACATGTAGCTATTGATGTGAATTTGCTGAATCGGCTAATTTTGATATAAGCTAGCATTTTATGTTTCTTTAACCTCTTTGACAGATAGAACAAAAACTGGTTGTAAGATCACTAAATCTGAACAACAGGCAGATGGTCATGCTGATACTGACATCCATCAACTGTTATATTGTTTGCTGCAGTAACACTTCATAATATTGTCTGCATTTGTTGCTGGAGTATTTAAGATAGTACTGAGTTCTGGCCCTTGTTGAAAAACACATATTTGTTTAAAATAAGTGCTTTAACTGTTCCCTCTCCAATAGAGCATCATTTGTCTTGAAAATAGAATCTACTTTAAATTTTGTCTCTTCAGACTCCATAGTAACAAAACCTCTATACAACAACCAAACTTAGTATTTACCGAATGCATCTGCACTACATATTGTCCTATAAATGTTCTAACAAAATTCTGGAATTGTAAAATTAATGTCATATTCTTCTAGTAAAGCTACTAGTCTAAAATTATAAGTCACCAGATATCAAAGTTCTTAAAAATGACATTTTAATCATGTGTGTGAGTTTATTTATCTTGATGCACAGCAGCTGTCTATCAACATTATCAAAACTTTGTCTATAAAGTGGGACTTATCTAAATCAAGTATGTATAGTTTACACAATTGAGAATCCCAGTTATCCATATTATCCAAGATCTTATAAGGTACATACTTTTGTAAACTATTTTAGAATTCAGTTACCAGTCTGTTACGGTTTGTTGGTTTGAACACATTTACTGGTTATAAATTGAAATGTGAACAACTAAATTCTATTCAAACTGGTAGTTTGGTAGTTAGGAATGACATAATGTTGCATATAAATCAGTATTGTGTTAGAGCCAGATACTGCAGTCTTGCACCGAACTATTGGATTAATTGTCTGGAAATACTAGTTTACTTAATTTAGCTATATTTTATTACCTCACTGTTAGCTGGATCAATCAAATGATAAAATAATGTTTACTTTATAAATTGACTTAACATGTTGAGAGATTGAGAAGATTATTGGATGTACTGATTTGGAGACATTAGAACGACTGGTATAGAAGGACTGGTATAGATGATGATTGATAGTTGCATTACATAATCTGATCCATTGTAACTCCCTGTTCTCATTGATTACATGGGATAATTATGTCTCTAATTACGTCAACTATAATCCTATATAGCTGTAGATAGATTGCCACATTAGTACGACTGTGGAAATTTGTTAGAAAAAACATGTAAGATTGCTACTGTTTAGGACGTGAATGTATGAACTTTCCTTATAAATGTATGTAATGTCATTGTTTGTAGTGTTAATTAGCCCCCATATTCACTGTTCTCTGCTTATGATGGATGAAATTTTCCTTATACAAATACTGTTATAATGTTTAAATGGATTTTTAAGCAAATTTCATATTGGATTTGTTGCCTGTAGCGGTGTCCTGATTTTGTTACGCTGAACTAGTAGACAGTTTCAATTATGAGTTACTATATGTTGTACATATGTGAATAGTTTAAACTTAATAAACCAGGGATTGATTCATCATGGCAGGTAATGATGCACAAGTTCTTGAGAATAAAAACCTACCTTGATATGTTATTAATGATTTAGATTTGAATTAAAAACTCAATTTTAACCTATTTTTCATTAACAAAGTAAATTTATTTGTAATTTTCTGCAGTGAAACTTTTAGCATTAGGGTGAGTATGTATAGATGATTCATATGTACCGAATAACAACAAGTGAATATGTAATAAAATAGACAGCTGAACATGCTAGTCAGCACATTTACACGGTACATTACAAGCTTTCCTAGTGGTTACATAAACTCCAGTTATATATTACAGATTGTTATCAAGAAAGGATTAGTTATATAAGTTATATAGTGTAGTATAAGTGACATATTATTTATTTGGAAAGTTTTGAGGAGTATTGGATTTAATTTTGGGTAAGAAAAAAATAAATATATAGTAGTAGAACTCACAGGGGATTGACACATAATTTTTTTTGGTTCAATACAGCCTTATACCAGTATATATATATATATTTTCATTTTTAAAAACATTATTTTACATAATTTGTATGAAATATGTTTTACATAATTTGTATGAAATTTGTTTTACATAATTTGTATGAAATATGTTTTACATAATTTGTATGAAATATGTTTTACATGATTTGTATGAAATAAGCTGTTTTGCAAATAACGACATAATAATTATGTACTTGTTTCATTTTCGGAAATTGGCATATTTGGAGATCAATTTGTATACAGTTGAATATATCCTTTAAGTTTGGACAATTTTATCCATAGTGCCAAAGCCTGTGTATTTCTAACTTTTTACTGACATTTTGTGGTAATTAAGCCATATTTAGTTTACTTTATGAATAATTAAAATATGTGTTATATCAATATATTTTTCCTGAAACTCACTGATTTGCAAATATTTTATATGAGTGCAAGCTGAATTGTTCTCTGGAATATTGAAGTATTCTCATTACATGTGCATATTGATGTATTAAGTGACATTAACAGTGTGTGTTAATTGTTATATTGTGGTAAGACTGTTCACCAGCTTTGAGATTGTGATACGTTGAATCATGTGAGGAATGCATGTATAAGTACTCACCCAATGTGTATTTATACGTTATGTGATGGTCCTTTATAATACACACACTCATGTATAAAATTAAACTGAATTTTAAACAAAATGGGTATATTTTAGATTCTGACAATTTAATTGAAAATTTAAATAAATTCCTTGTTGGAAAATGTATTGTATGAATTAATAAATACAGTATATCACGTTTTGTGTTTAATGCTGAATTGTAATTTGGCCAAATTTTTTGGTGTGGGATTTTCCCCGGACTTCCGTCTTCTAGTTACGTTTTGAAATGCTTTCAAGCTGAGTATTGTGTATGCATAATGAACAATGATTTGTCCATGTTCTTACTCTTATAAAATCATATGATTTTATTTCTCAGTAACTTATTGAATGGAAACATTTTGTGGTCTAGGGTTTGCCAGAGGTTTCAGGCTTCTGGTTACAAAATGTATATATTTAAATCCTTTCTGTTTTTTTGTATGTGTAATGAACAATGATTCGTCCATATTTTTACAATACAGCTAAAAATCCTATGACTTAAGTTCTTGGTAACTTATTGACTGCAGTAACTTGTGTCATTTTCTTGAAATATATGTTTTTCAAAATGATTTTTAGTTAAGTACAGAGTGGTGCATAGATTTTATTGTCATAATTTTATACTGACTTTTTTAAAACACATTTTATTTTTCACAATGTTGCATATTGCCAGGTAAGAGTGAGATATTTTGTTGAGATAATCCATCTTTAATTTACAAACATTTCTGAACAATGATCCAGGCCTGTTGTTATCTTAGTTATTTGATTTTTTTCTACAACATCACATTTTGATTTGTCTGTAAGAGTATGTCTCTTTATTATACTATCATATTTAAGGATTCAAACTTAAATTTGTTGACCGGAACATGTTAGGGTCTTTTTGGCAACAATTTGTATGATATATTGTGTCACTACAGTAGTTTATATAACCGGAATTGATATGATATGTCTTGATGTTTATAGAATCTAGCATTAGTATAATAATTGGTCTGTATTAAGCACCTAAAGGATAATAATCTTATTGTTCTCACAATTTATAGTATTAAATAACTTTACATTCTTAATTGTAAAGCCTTATAACTCAACAGTGACTTGTTTTTATCAATTCTGTAAACATGGTAAATCAATACTTGTTATAATCACTTGTATAAAATTCTCTTGTCCTGGCACCTCATGCAGGGCTTCCTGTTAGCATCTGTTCATATTTGTAGAATAGTTATATTCTAAGATTATTTATACCTCCAGAGTCAGACTCCCTAGGCATGGTGTATTAATCTTTTAATATTACTGTTAATATTTGTTTTATAACAAATAATGCAAGGAATAATGAATAACATAAGCCCAGTTTTCATTGAGAACTGCTCATATGCATGTATACAGCGGTCTGTTGCGCTTGGTAGTCAGAGAAGCACTATGTCCTCGCTGGTTGTGTGTTGTTGCATAGACTTAGTTAAGTGCTTTTAGATTGCGCTGGAAGCACCTTATTTACTAAGTTAAGCTTGAAGGGGGTCCAGTTTTCTCATCTCTGCATTGTTTTATTTTAGAAGCGCTATGAAGGCCTTACGATGTCCGTTTCTAACACGGGTAAACGTGAATCAGATTACCCAGAATGCCCGGAATCTACTGACCAATCATGTAGGTAGTTGTCCTATCATGACGAGAATGATGAGTACCGTACAACTAGACAACATCACTGGTGGTGAGCAAGGTAAGGCTTTATATTGTTCTTGATCTCCATCATGAGTGAGTGACATCTTATAAATTGGTCATCATGTTTCTGTTGGAAAAAATCAAATTGATATATCAAAGACAGCTGCAAGTAAATCAATATGACTCTTTAGAATGCAATCAAATTTATATAATTAAATTGTTGCGAATGATTCAATAAACAGCCACAAGAAACAGGCAAATTGTGGTGATTCACTTCTCCTGTGCCAGCCCAAGTTTGGCAACATGATTATGTGAATAAGTGGCCTGATATTGACATTTCAAAATGTTAAGTTCAGTTCATTTCAAAATGTCTTACAATGATTTGATGTGCTGACATTTTGTAGATGGGATATAATGACTTGTGGTAATACTGTGTTTACATGTCAGGATTGGTGTACACGTAGCTATGCAGTGGTGCATGGTGTATGGTTCAGTAATCATGCACTTTCTGCCCATATATCAGTTGTTATATTTGTAAATTTCCAAATATCTTAATTCTAAACCCAAAGCATAGTGATCTTCCTTGTTGCTTTGCTCAGCAATACATAGTAATCTCCCTTGTTGCTTTGCTCAGTAATACATAGTTATCTCCCTTGTTGCTTTGCTCAGCAATACATAGTTATCTCCCTTGTTGCTTTGCTCAGCAATACATAGTAATCTCCCTTGTTGTTTTGCTCAGCAATACATAGTAATCTTCCTTGTAGCTTTGCTCAGCAATACATAGTAATCTCCCTTGCAGCTTTGCTCAGCAATACATAGTTATCTCCCTTGTTGCTTTGCTCAGCAATACATAGTAATCTACTTCGTTGCTTTGCTCAGCAATACATAGTAATCTTCCTTGTTGTTTGCTCAGCAATACATAGTAATCTCCCTTGCAGCTTTGCTCAGCAATACATAGTAATCTCCCTTGTTGCTTTGCTCAGCAATACATAGTAATCTCCCTTGTTGCTTTGCTCAGCAATACATAGTAATCTCCCTTGCAGCTTTGCTCAGCAATACATAGTAATCTCCCTTGTTGCTTTGCTCAGCAATACATAGTAATCTCCCTTGTTGCTTTGCTCAGCAATACATAGTAATCTCCCTTGTTGCTTTGCTCAGCAATACATAGTAATCTTCCTTGTTGCTTTGCTCAGCAATACATAGTAATCTCCCTTGCAGCTTTGCTCAGCAATACATAGTAATCTTCCTTGTTGCTTTGCTCAGCAATACATAGTAATCTCCCTTGCAGCTTTTCTCAGCAATACATAGTAATCTCCCTTGTTGCTATGCTCAGCAATACATAGTAATCTCCCTTGCAACTTTGTTAAGTTATCATATTGTTCTACTGCTATTGACATCATCTCATCAATGAATTTGTTCATTGAATATAAAATTACATATCTTTATAACAAAGTTTTGTAATTTTTTACAGAACCTGAGAAGAGGAAATGTCCATATTTGGCTAATGAATTGAAGAGTGTACAACCTGCAAGTGAAGCCGTTCAAGCTGACGTCATGCATGTTAAAGGTAATGTGATTATGAAGACTGTGGTTATGGAAGCTATTTATGTACAGATACTGTGTATTCATATTTAACTTGTGAAAACCTTGTATTGTTGTATGAAACCCTTGTATCGTTGTATGAAAATAGAAACAAGTAATACACATTAGGATGACAAAAACACCTCATTACTATGAAATACATTTTATTGACAAGTAATTACCATTTATAACATAACATCATTCACTTAAATTGATAATGGTAAAAATATAATAGTTCTAAGGATTCAATTATATTTATATATATGTGTACAAAAATATTTCTCAATAATTGAAAATAAGTCTCATTAGAATACTTAATCAATAATATGGGTTCATGGTGTATGACAATGTGATGAGTACATTGAGGTCAAACTGTATAACTGTTACAGGGAACCAGAGGGCAGACAATGAGAGCAACTTGAAGGAGACCGAGGACCAGCCTACCTATCAAGCCAAGTTGAAGGAGTTTCTCTCCATGTCACCCTCGGCTGACAATGTAACTGAACATGACAGCGGCATTCAAGGACTCAAACCTGAAAGGCCTGAAAAACCTACGAAGAAAAGGGGTCCCACAGGTACTGCATTGCGTGTCAATCTGTTTGAAAACTTAAGTGTCTAGAAGTGGCAACTTATTCCTTTTTATTAACATTTTACAATAATAGCGATATTTAGGGACATTGTTAAAATAACAAACCTGATTATACAATTGACAAGCACCAAATATTCCTGAATCCAGGTGTACAATTGTAAAGCACTGAATATTCCTGACTCCAGGTGTACAATTGACAAACACGGAATATTCCTGACTCCAGGTGTACAATTGACAAGCACTGAATATTCCTGACTCCAGGTGTACAATTGACAAACACTGAATATTCCTGACTCCAGGTGTACAATTGACAAGCACTGAATATTCCTGACTCCAGGTGTACAATTGACAAGCACCGAATATTCCTGACTCACAATTGACAAACACTGAATATTCCTGACTCCAGGTGTACAATTGACCAGCACCGAATATTCCTGACTCCAGGTGTACAATTGACCAGCACCGAATATTCCTGACTCCAGGTGTACAATTGACCAGCACCGAATATTCCTGAATCCAGGTGTACAATTGACCAGCACCGAATATTCCTGAATCCAGGTGTACAATTGACCAGCACCGACTATTCCTGAATCCAGGTGTACAATTGACCAGCACCGAATATTCCTGAATCCAGGTGTACAATTGACCAGCACCGACTATTCCTGAATCCAGGTGTACAATTGACCAGCACCGACTATTCCTGAATCCAGGTGTACAATTGACCAGCACCGACTATTCCTGAATCCAGGTGTACAATTGACCAGCACCGACTATTCCTGACTCCAGGTGTACAATTGACCAGCACCGACTATTCCTGACTCCAGGTGTACAATTGACCAGCACCGACTATTCCTGACTCCAGGTGTACAATTGACCAGCACCGACTATTCCTGACTCCAGGTGTACAATTGACCAGCACCGACTATTCCTGACTCCAGGTGTACAATTGACCAGCACCGACTATTCCTGACTCCAGGTGTACAATTGACCAGCACCGACTATTCCTGAATCCAGGTGTACAATTGACCAGCACCGAATATTCCTGACTCCAGGTGTACAATTGACCAGCACCGAATATTCCTGACTCCAGGTGTACAATTGACCAGCACCGACTATTCCTGACTCCAGGTGTACAATTGACCAGCACCGACTATTCCTGACTCCAGGTGTACAATTGACCAGCACCGACTATTCCTGACTCCAGGTGTACAATTGACCAGCACCGACTATTCCTGACTCCAGGTGTACAATTGACCAGCACCGACTATTCCTGACTCCAGGTGTACAATTGACCAGCACCGACTATTCCTGACTCCAGGTGTACAATTGACCAGCACCGACTATTCCTGACTCCAGGTGTACAATTGACCAGCACCGACTATTCCTGACTCCAGGTGTACAATTGACCAGCACCGACTATTCCTGACTCCAGGTGTACAATTGACCAGCACCGACTATTCCTGACTCCAGGTGTACAATTGACCAGCACCGAATATTCCTGACTCCAGGTGTACAATTGACCAGCACCGACTATTCCTGAATCCAGGTGTACAATTGACCAGCACCGACTATTCCTGAATCCAGGTGTACAATTGACCAGCACCGACTATTCCTGAATCCAGGTGTACAATTGACCAGCACCGACTATTCCTGACTCCAGGTGTACAATTGACCAGCACCGACTATTCCTGACTCCAGGTGTACAATTGACCAGCACCGACTATTCCTGACTCCAGGTGTACAATTGACCAGCACCGACTATTCCTGACTCCAGGTGTACAATTGACCAGCACCGACTATTCCTGACTCCAGGTGTACAATTGACCAGCACCGACTATTCCTGACTCCAGGTGTACAATTGACCAGCACCGACTATTCCTGACTCCAGGTGTACAATTGACCAGCACCGAATATTCCTGACTCCAGGTGTACAATTGACCAGCACCGACTATTCCTGACTCCAGGTGTACAATTGACCAGCACCGAATATTCCTGACTCCAGGTGTACAATTGACCAGCACCGACTATTCCTGACTCCAGGTGTACAATTGACCAGCACCGACTATTCCTGACTCCAGGTGTACAATTGACCAGCACCGACTATTCCTGACTCCAGGTGTACAATTGACCAGCACCGACTATTCCTGACTCCAGGTGTACAATTGACCAGCACCGACTATTCCTGACTCCAGGTGTACAATTGACCAGCACCGACTATTCCTGACTCCAGGTGTACAATTGACCAGCACCGACTATTCCTGAATCCAGGTGTACAATTGACCAGCACCGACTATTCCTGACTCCAGGTGTACAATTGACCAGCACCGACTATTCCTGACTCCAGGTGTACAATTGACCAGCACCGACTATTCCTGACTCCAGGTGTACAATTGACCAGCACCGACTATTCCTGACTCCAGGTGTACAATTGACCAGCACCGACTATTCCTGACTCCAGGTGTACAATTGACCAGCACCGACTATTCCTGACTCCAGGTGTACAATTGACCAGCACCGACTATTCCTGACTCCAGGTGTACAATTGACCAGCACCGACTATTCCTGACTCCAGGTGTACAATTGACCAGCACCGACTATTCCTGACTCCAGGTGTACAATTGACCAGCACCGACTATTCCTGACTCCAGGTGTACAATTGACCAGCACCGAATATTCCTGACTCCAGGTGTACAATTGACCAGCACCGACTATTCCTGACTCCAGGTGTACAATTGACCAGCACCGAATATTCCTGACTCCAGGTGTACAATTGACCAGCACCGACTATTCCTGACTCCAGGTGTACAATTGACCAGCACCGACTATTCCTGACTCCAGGTGTACAATTGACCAGCACCGACTATTCCTGACTCCAGGTGTACAATTGACCAGCACCGACTATTCCTGACTCCAGGTGTACAATTGACCAGCACCGACTATTCCTGACTCCAGGTGTACAATTGACCAGCACCGACTATTCCTGACTCCAGGTGTACAATTGACCAGCACCGACTATTCCTGACTCCAGGTGTACAATTGACCAGCACCGACTATTCCTGACTCCAGGTGTACAATTGACCAGCACCGACTATTCCTGACTCCAGGTGTACAATTGACCAGCACCGAATATTCCTGACTCCAGGTGTACAATTGACCAGCACCGACTATTCCTGACTCCAGGTGTACAATTGACCAGCACCGAATATTCCTGAATCCAGGTGTACAATTGACCAGCACCGACTATTCCTGACTCCAGGTGTACAATTGACCAGCACCGACTATTCCTGACTCCAGGTGTACAATTGACCAGCACCGACTATTCCTGACTCCAGGTGTACAATTGACCAGCACCGACTATTCCTGACTCCAGGTGTACAATTGACCAGCACCGACTATTCCTGACTCCAGGTGTACAATTGACCAGCACCGACTATTCCTGACTCCAGGTGTACAATTGACCAGCACCGACTATTCCTGACTCCAGGTGTACAATTGACCAGCACCGACTATTCCTGACTCCAGGTGTACAATTGACCAGCACCGACTATTCCTGACTCCAGGTGTACAATTGACCAGCACCGACTATTCCTGACTCCAGGTGTACAATTGACCAGCACCGACTATTCCTGACTCCAGGTGTACAATTGACCAGCACCGACTATTCCTGACTCCAGGTGTACAATTGACCAGCACCGACTATTCCTGACTCCAGGTGTACAATTGACCAGCACCGACTATTCCTGACTCCAGGTGTACAATTGACCAGCACCGACTATTCCTGACTCCAGGTGTACAATTGACCAGCACCGACTATTCCTGACTCCAGGTGTACAATTGACCAGCACCGACTATTCCTGACTCCAGGTGTACAATTGACCAGCACCGACTATTCCTGACTCCAGGTGTACAATTGACCAGCACCGACTATTCCTGACTCCAGGTGTACAATTGACCAGCACCGACTATTCCTGACTCCAGGTGTACAATTGACCAGCACCGACTATTCCTGACTCCAGGTGTACAATTGACCAGCACCGACTATTCCTGACTCCAGGTGTACAATTGACCAGCACCGACTATTCCTGACTCCAGGTGTACAATTGACCAGCACCGACTATTCCTGACTCCAGGTGTACAATTGACCAGCACCGACTATTCCTGACTCCAGGTGTACAATTGACCAGCACCGACTATTCCTGACTCCAGGTGTACAATTGACCAGCACCGACTATTCCTGACTCCAGGTGTACAATTGACCAGCACCGACTATTCCTGACTCCAGGTGTACAATTGACCAGCACCGACTATTCCTGACTCCAGGTGTACAATTGACCAGCACCGACTATTCCTGACTCCAGGTGTACAATTGACCAGCACCGACTATTCCTGACTCCAGGTGTACAATTGACCAGCACCGACTATTCCTGACTCCAGGTGTACAATTGACCAGCACCGACTATTCCTGACTCCAGGTGTACAATTGACCAGCACCGACTATTCCTGACTCCAGGTGTACAATTGACCAGCACCGACTATTCCTGACTCCAGGTGTACAATTGACCAGCACCGACTATTCCTGACTCCAGGTGTACAATTGACCAGCACCGACTATTCCTGACTCCAGGTGTACAATTGACCAGCACCGACTATTCCTGACTCCAGGTGTACAATTGACCAGCACCGACTATTCCTGACTCCAGGTGTACAATTGACCAGCACCGAATATTCATGAGTCCAGGTGTACAATTGACCAGCACCGAATATTCATGAGTCCAGGTGTACAATTGACAAACAATGCATATTCATGAGTCCAGGTGTACAATTGACCAGCACTGAATATTCCTGAATCCAGGTGTACAATTGACCAGCACTGAATATTCCTGAATCCAGGTGTACAATTGACAAGCACCGAATATTCCTGAATCCAGGTGTACAATTGACAAGCACCGAATATTCCTGAATCCAGGTGTACAATTGACAAGCACCGAATATTCCTGAATCCAGGTGTACAATTGACAAGCACCGAATATTCCTGAATCCAGGTGTACAATTGACAAGCACCGAATATTCCTGACTCCAGGTGTACAATTGACAAGCACCGAATATTCCTGACTCCAGGTGTACAATTGACAAACACCGAATATTCCTGACTCCAGGTTTACAATTGACAAACACCGAATATTCCTGACTCCAGGTGTACAATTGACAAACACCGAATATTCCTGACTCCAGGTGTACAATTGACAAACACTGAATATTCCTGAATTCAGGTGTATAATTGACAAACAATGCATATTCATGAGTCCAAGCCAATAATTTTGCACAATGGAGTGAATAATTTATCATCTGTTTGTATTTTGCTGATATTAGTGAGTGATGGTATAATATTTAGCTGATATATTTATTACAGTTCCTGCTGTTGGTTTGTTTAACTATGATAAGTTCTTCAATGGAGAGATAGAGAAGAAGAAGAAGGATCATTCTTACCGTGTGTTCAAGAAAGTACTGAGGAAAGGTACTAACTTTCCCTATGCTGAGGAGTATTCCGGTCCAAAGAAGGATATCAGTGTTTGGTGTAGTAATGATTATCTGGGTATGAGTTGGCATCCTAAAGTTACTGAAGCTGTCAGGTAGGTGTGATCTAAGTATTTATAAACTCTTCTTCCAAGTGAATATTTTTCATGAAGATTAACAGACAGCATAGCAAGATCAGCATTCGATCTGAATTCCCCAATATTTATATTATTTTGTCCTCAAATTTTCAAGTCTGCACTATTACAGACTCATTGAAATTGCAAAGCAAATCAGAGCAAATCCCAATGATTGCAAGTGCTTTTACAATACTTAATGCCAGGTGAAGGATAAGTACTATGAATATTATTGCTTGGTTTTCATGTGTCATGATACTGATATTGCTGGATGTAGGTTTCTCTAATTGATCAACAATTATTTCATTGTTGGTAATAATTGTTCGTTTTTATAATTGTATACCTTTTACTGATATTCTAGGAATGCATTGATGGAGCATGGGGCCGGTGCTGGCGGAACACGGAATATATCTGGGAATTCCCCTCTACACGAGGAACTCGAGCATGAGATAGCTTCCCTACATAACAAAGATGCTGCCCTTATATTTACATCATGTTTTGTGGCTAATGATTCAACACTGTACACTCTAGGGAAAGCTGTACCTGGTAAATGTCTTGTCTATATATTACCTTGTTTCACTCGATTTATTTTATGCAAATTCCAAGCAGACTGTTAAGTTTTGAGGTTTATTTTTTGCAAGTGTCTCTATAAGCACAGTAAATAAAAAACTTCTTTGTGACCCAAATGAACCAGATTTGATGCAGGTTTGAGCAGATTATGTTTTTCCATAGCATATACTTTGGTCATGTCCTCCACATAGTTAGAAGTTGTTAGTTTTTTGTGGGGAACTTCGTGAGTTAGTACTGCTTGATAAAAAGTTTAATAAAGGCAATAAACAAGTGTTCTAAATTTTCCTGATTAAAATAAAAATGGGCTTGACCCATTTAAAGTTAAGTTAATACAATAAAAAAATTATAGTAAATATCAATACTTGTGACTGAATATTTTCAGGTGTACATATATTTTCTGATGAAGGAAATCATGCCTCTATGATACATGGTATACGGACGAGCGGTGCTCCCAAGCACATCTTTAGACACAATGACCCTGAACATCTGGAACAACTGTTGAAACAGCTAGATCCTGCAATCCCTAAAATTGTTGCCTTTGAAACTGTGCATTCCATGGATGGTATGTGCTTTGTCTACTTTCATTTGTAGTGTGGATTATTCATTTCTGAAACACTTTCTTTAGTTCAATCACATTCTGTGTTTATGAGAGTGTCATTTCCTACTTTAACTATTTACTCAATAAATACATACCCATGACTGCTTTTGACTTATCAGCATACCAGTGTTCATACTGATGCAATATCTGAAGCTGCTGCTAGATTTATCAAACTTATATGAATATGCTTTACAATTACACGGCATTACACACTAGATTTTGATTTCAACTATTGCAAATATTAATAACAGTTACTGTGGCTGCAAAATTATAACCAGTCAAAACCTTAGTGTACACCGGTATACATCACATCTGTAAGAAGATTTTGTAATTTCAATATTTGTAAAAACGTTGTAAAGATCAGAAAACGAGGTCACACATCTGTGGGAAGATCTTTAAACATATTATATTTGCGTATATATGATATTGTTTAGGTGCTGTGTGTCCGCTGAAGGAACTATGTGATGTATCACACAAGTATGGAGCTATGACGTTTATAGATGAGGTACATGCTGTAGGATTGTATGGTAGAAATGGTGCTGGTGTCGGGGAACGTGATGGTTGTATGGAGAAAATGGACATCATCACTGGAACTCTAGGTATGTATCACACTATGTACTCTGCTGGTTTCTTACTGGTGTATGTATCACACTATGTACTCTGCTGGTTTCTTACTGGAGTATTGTTATCACTGTCTGTTTATTTGTTTGTTTTGGGTTAACCACCAGTCCTGGTTGAGTGGGAAACTCAAATGTAAGGCTTTAAGAATTGTATGATACCATGTAGCTTATAAGTCTACTATATTGTTATGTAGTAACTATACTTGTAGCTTGTGTTCACCCATTCGCAGTGAAGTAAATGAAATAGGCTGAAATGTTTTTAAACTAACTTTCTCATGAATTTGTATTAATTTTTTTTTGTGGAAAGGGAGATGATTGTGTAGGAGATATAACACACATTAACAGATATATAAGATTGGTTGTCTCCCTTGATTACTGATTATAGCAATATGTATGAGAGTGTATTGTCATGTTACTGCAGGTCTGTCACTTGTATTCAAACAGTTGGCAATATCCTAACATTATACTTTTATTGTTTTAAACGTTTCAATTTGAGACATAGGTAGTGCAAACCAATACCTTATTCACTTAGCTACTTACTTACCCACATAATATATCGACGGCTCCAAACCAAAACCCTATAACTCAATTTTGGCGCGAAAACTTTTTTTGCAGCATCCGCATTTGCTAGATTTCCCGCGCATTTCTGACTAGTCGCCATCTTAATAGCCAATCCCGTTACTTCAATACAGTCAGGTGTCAAAATACAGTATTTTATTTGATTTAAAAAGGTTTGTCAAAAATCCAGTATATGACAGTACAAACTCCGATTTAGTACAAATCAACATATTCTTGTATATGTCGGAGTTGATTTTGGTTCCAAATAGGATCATTTCGTTACAAGATGTCGGTATTATTTCAACGGAGTAAATAAGTTTTTTTCGTCTCCTGAAATGTTGTCTTTTAGCAGTTGCGGTGTTTTGGTTTGGCACCGTCAATATATTGGAATAAGACATTTACCTGATTAATTGATTTGGAAAAATAAATTTAATTTATGTTATGTATGATTGTAGGTAAAGCGTTTGGTAACATCGGAGGATATATAGCTGGATCAGCAAGTACTGTAGATATGATACGTAGTTATGCTGCTGGTTTTATATTTACTACATCACTACCACCAACCACACTAGCTGGTGCTGTAGCTTCTATAAAGGTATTTATTTCCCATCCACAGATGTTTAATTTATTGTAATCCTTTCTCTGGGTAATTGCAACAACACATTGACAGTATTTGTGAAATAATAATACCTTGCTTAGTCACACTTTGATTGTAGGTTTGAATAATTGGATACCGCCTATATACATATATATAACCTTATTGTCATGTTATTGTCCTCTTTCTTGTTTTGATGTTTTTTAAGCTTGCTTAAAACAGTGGTCTTAAGTGCTTTCTTCCTGTCCAATTATTTTCTTTTCTAGCCTCTAGGAGTATTTTTATTAGAATTATCATTGTTTTGTAGGTGTTGAAGAGTGATGAAGGTCGACAACTACGATTCCGACACCAAGAATCTGTACGTTATCTACGTGAACGATTAGTGGAAGCAGGAATCCCCGCCCTACATTGTCCCAGTCACATTATACCTGTACATGTAAGTACTTACACACGATTTATACTGCTGTATGTTTGATTGATGATGAAACCAGTTCTTAGACTTATATTAATCACTCTTGACACTTGATTTCTAAAGCAATTTCTAAAGCTATACACTGCCATTGTAAGGGTGAATGAGAGGTGAGTTGCCCGTTTTCCCTCATAATTTCTGTGCATCTAACTAGGGAACTATTGGTATCTAGCTATTTTGATATTGTTGTTGGTGTGAGGCTGCTACCAACTGAACTGAAGACTTTCCATTCTTGATTAAGTGAAACTCTACATATCGGCTATCAGATGAAGGGTGATTACATTTACAAAAGAACAGCAGGTTTTGGTTTGGATGATTCCAGTTGTATTTTATCATGCACCTTTGTGGCCCATGTATCGGTGTGTATTGAGTAACAAGTTAAATTGTGTATATTACAGGTTGGAGACGCAGCACTGGCCACACAACTCAGCAATGATTTGATGCATGACCATAACATCTATATACAAGCAATCAACTATCCCACCGTCGCTCTGGGTCAGGAACGTCTACGTATAGCACCGACACCTCACCATACTGTAGAGATGATGGACCAACTTGTTGAAAACCTTGTCAGTGTCTGGAGGAAGAACGGCCTTGACCTTCATGAGAATGTCTGTCCTAAGTCTTGTGAATTTTGTCGTAAACCTCTGGAATTTGAGCGTTTCTTTGCCAGAGATCCAATCTGTGACCGCTCTAATTGTACCTACTCCTCTCTTCAGTCAACTCTGTTATCTGCTTAACGCTTGTGTATTGATCTGTTCAAACTGCTATAATTCAAATTTCATTTTAAGAAACTGTAAACACTGCCAATCCTTATACTGTGTAAAACATATTAATATGGTTTTTTAACTTGTTCAAGAAAATATTTAAATTTTAAATTCTTCTTATTTTCAAAAATTATCTGAGCTATTTTCAAGGGATATCTGCCTTCCTGACTCAAGTAATTTTCATTTTGCCAAAAGAAACATGCTTTTTATCAAAGTTTAAAGATTATGTGCTTGTGTTGTATTATTAAATATTGTAGTTTCTGAAGAAGAGCTGATTGTTTTTAAACCACTATCTTGTAATTTATTTGGAAAGTAAAAGGAACGTAATCAAATTTCAAGTTCTATGGACTTTTTCCATTTTATTTTTTGATGATTTTTATTTGACATTTTAATCCATGACTTTATTAGATGCAGATATTTTTGTATTAATATAAGCTAAGATATTTGTTTACTGTAACATGACCTCTGATAGAGAGATTATGATAAGACAATTAGTATATCACATACAGTGATAACTCTAGTTTTACTTTTTTCTTACAGATAATCTTGATTTCCATATAGCCTTCCCGCGCTTACTGTTGTAACTGCTCAACTATCAGCTTCTGCATCATGGCCTGTCTCTATATATACATTACTCTCTGTAAGCTTATTCTTCTATGTTTTTATCATTTTTATCAGAATAATAAACTGAGTGCTGACAAATAAAGCCATTTTTTAAAAATGAGAATGTAAAAGTTGATGAAAAATAAAAACAAACTGATATTTAATTAAAACAGTATCGTTCTGCAACAGCAAATTTTCAACATTTTTGAATCCTTAAACTTAAAAGTAAGTTTTTTTATCAAACTCATGTGCTTTCTAACATTTCATTGTGTTACAGTACAATTTTGTTATCTTTATGGTTAAGGCATAATGCTCAAGGGGTGTTAAATAAGTATGCAAAGAATGGTCTCAAAAATCTTTATAAAATTACTTGTCCACTGTTGCTGTTATATCATTTGAAAATAGATAACAATAGATTACAAACACTTCAAAAATTGAGTCTTACTAAAAATAATATGGTCATTGGTCACCGAGGCTTAATTTGGAAATTTGTGAAATAAATCTTGAAATTTTGTTTGCTTACGATGATAAAATAGAAATATTTGCAATTTATTGCATACTTATTAAACACCCCTTGTATTATATTATCATTATTATTTGTTGTATAAACATCTGTGTACATGTTATGTTTGTTCTGAGGTTTGTTTGTGGATTCTGTGATGAAAGAGTTCTGTTTGTGATATGCTACAAAATACACACATATAATTATATAATGTCTTTATCTGTTGAGTGGCTGCTGTACATACCTATTAGGCCTAAACTAATGGTTTGTTTCTGTTGCTACTCTCTTCCAGCCAATATTGCTCCTAACTGAATTTTTTTTGAGAAGCCTGGAAAAATGCTCTAGGCAATAAATGAGCGGAAATTGTTTAAAGGTTCTGGTATACCAGTCTGGTTGATTGCTTCATTCTTGAGTCCTGTAAGTCCCAATTTTAAGCTATCATATTTTTAGACACTTGCCCTTTTTACAAGCCCATTCAAAGAAGTGAGAGTACATTTATACTCCTTGCACATGCTAAACCATGTCTAAAATGATATGAAAATATTATTGGGATATCAATAGATATTATACCAGTAAAATAGATATATTTAATAAATAAAATTAAGAAAAGAATACTTGGAAATTACAGGTATAAATGCTAATGGTGTTGGGTTACTCATAATTTGTAATGTTTTTTTATGTTTCATTTTCTTTTTTTTGTATATCATTTTCTTTATTCATGCGTTAATCAGAATCCCCCTCTTATATTGTTGATAGAGTGTTGTAAGACTGACCCTGAACACTTGTGATAACTCACAGGACAGATCCATATTAATTTAGGTCAGCACAATGAAAAGTGCCCAAATGAACTGGGTTTCATTTGCAACAGTCTGCATTAAGAAAGATAATTCTGATTTTCTTCAAAAATGCTGGTCGTTCAAAAATGCTTACTCAAACTAAAAAAATGTCGATGTTGAAACTCCCTGATTTATTTCTCCACATGTGAAGAAGATTTCAGTTGCTTGCAGAACAGTAAATTAGTGCTGACTGTCATCAAATTGCAGGCAAAATTGTGATAAAAATGGCACTTAAAACAAACAATACTACCTTGAAATGGTCTGTACCTGGTAGTCCATTCACAGTCTAAGGTTAAGGTACATTATACAATATATGTTAATCAGAAATGAAATGACCTCGGCTGTAGTATGTAGCTGATCTCTTACAAGTAATGACAGACTAGGTACCCAGCTGTACCAGGTATATACACCAGCTTATGTGTATATGTAGATCATTTATAGATACCTGTATCACTAATTAGATTCATTAAGTGGTCTCATAAAATACACTACTAAATATTCATACTATACTTGTATAGGCCTAGGTTTGTATGTGTATATTACAAACAAATCTCGGTTAGAAATTGTGTAGATTACCGAGTCAATATTTTGTAGAACATTGATATTGTCTGGTATATACTGTTTTGTTTAATCAGAAAGTTAGAATACTGGTATATTTATATAGAAGTATTATGTAATGTTATGTGAGATGTAATTGTTGTTATTGTAATACAGTTCATTCTCTAACTATATCAGAATTGTTAAGGTTTAGTAAATCTATTGTTGGTATGTTAACTGCTTAGCTTTAACCCTTTACTTTATTAAGTCACCTTTCAAAACAGTTGCCTATCTCGATGGAGACACTTTTGATAATGTTATATGGGACTAAAAAATACTGAAAAACCGTGATACAGAAGAATAAAGTTAACAAATTAACTTATCATTTCTATACAGAAACTCCTTATTAAATGCTGAGGTTTTACTTATGTGCGATTCACCAGTTATGTTCAGATAGAATAAAAGAGCATAGAGATAAGGTTTATTTATGGGAAATATCTTGGGCTTTCTTGAGTAAAGGGTAAAGCTATAGGCAATGGTGCTAGAGTTCTAGAAATTATTCTTAGGTTGAATGTTTTTATCAAGTTGGATTTTCTTTGTATTGGATTGTAGGTATAAGCTTAATGAAAATGTTAATTTTACTTCCTCAACCTTAACAGTGATGTAAAAATGTAATAAAACTTTATAACTGTATCGCCAGTATGTAAAACATGTACACTATATTTTTATATATCTAAATTACAAATATGATACCTGATTCCTTGGCTCTCCAAGTTTTGAAATACTGACTTGAATGTGTATTTAAATAAAGAGTTTTGTTTCTGGTAATGATAAGAGATTTTTGTTTGGAAATATCAATAAAATTTACATTCTATGTCACTTTCTACAGTATTCTGCTAACATCAGGTTTTTAGGCCCAGATTAAGGGTGTAATTGTCAACATGGAACATTTATAGTTACAAGACATGCCATATGGAGGTGTGCTTATTGAGGAAATGCCATATGGAGGTGTGCTTATTGCCATGTGGAGGTGTGTTTATTGAGGAAATGCCATATGGAGGTGTGCTTGTTGAGGAAATAATTAATCAGTACTACTGACATTTTTCTATCAAGTGTCATGTTCAATCTATTTAGAATGTGGGTGTTATTGTTTTTGTATTGACAGGTTGTAAGATTCTATCAGATCTTATAAGAATCGTGTAGTTTTCAATGACGTGACCTAGGAATAAATGTTATACTGCAGTGGTATCCCTACCTTGGACTAAATGTCATACTGCAGTGGTATGACATGCCCTTGGACTAAATGTCATACTGCAGTGGTATCCCAACTAAATGTCATACTGCAGTGGTATCCCAACCTAGGACTAAATGTTATACTGCAGTGGTATCCCTACCTTGGACTAAATGTTATACTGCAGTGGTATGACATGCCCTTGGACTAAATGTCATACTGCAGTGGTATCCCAACTAAATGTCATACTGCAGTGGTATCCCAACCTAGGACTAAATGTTATACTGCAGTGGTATCCCAACCTAGGACTAAATGTCATACTGCAGTGGTATCCCAACCTAGGACTAAATGTTATACTGCAGTGGTATCCCAACCTTGGACTAAATGTTATACTGCAGTGGTATCCCAACCTAGGACTAAATGTCATACTGCAGTGGTATCCCAACCTAGGACTAAATGTTATACTGCAGTGGTATCCCAACCTTGGACTAAATGTCATACTGCAGTGGTATCCCAACCTTGGACTAAATGTCATACTGCAGTGGTATCCCAACCTAGGAATAAATGTTATACTGCAGTGGTATCCCTACCTTGGACTTAATGTCATACTGCAGTGGTATCCCAACCTTGGACTAAATGTTATACTGCAGTGGTATCCCAACCTTGGACTAAATGTTATACTGCAGTGGTATCCCAACCTTGGACTAAATGTTATACTGCAGTGGTATCCCAACCTTGGACTAAATGTCATACTGCAGTGGTATCCCAACCTTGGACTAAATGTTATACTGCAGTGGTATCCCAACCTTGGACTAAATGCCATACTGCAGTGGTATCCCAACCTTGGACTAAATGTAATACTGCAGTGGTATCCCAACCTTGGACTAAATGCCATACTGCTGTGGTATCCCAACCTTGGACTAAATGTAATACTGCAGTGGTATCCCAACCTAACACATTAATGGAATACTGGAAGTTAAAAGTGAGCATAGAAGTAAATTGTGTAAAAAATGCTGACAGAATCTGCATTTATAAATTAATCAAAACATTTACCATCACTATATGTCACATTTTCGGTACGTTGATGTTGTTGCTATATGTACACTTGGAAACATGTAATGATCTAGTGACTTCAAAAGACTTAAATGCTGTCTTGTGATTTTTTGTAGAAGAGGTAGGAATCTTGGGTAACTGCATTTATGAATTAAAGCGTTTAACATCTCTATTTTCTGTTTAAGATGATATTTGTAATACATGTTGCCAATGTTGTTTCAAAGTTTATTTATATGTTATTGTTTTATTGATGATAAGAAGTTGATTTGTCTGTTAGATTGAGAGCTGAACTTGCTCGGTTTGTTGAGATAGAGTGAGAGCTGTACTTGCTCGGTTTGTTGAGATAGAGTGAGAGCTGAGCTTGCTCGGTTTGTTGAGATAGAGTGAGAGCTAAACTTGCTCGGTTTGTTGTGATAGAGTGAGAGCTGAGCTTGCTCGGTTTGTTGAGATAGAGTGAGAGCTGAACTTGCTCAGTTTGTTGAGATAGAGTGAGAGCTAAACTTGCTCGGTTTGTTGTGATAGAGTGAGAGCTGTACTTGCTCGGTTTGTTGTGATAGAGTGAGAGCTGAGCTTGCTCGGTTTGTTGAGATAGAGTGAGAGCTGAACTTGCTCAGTTTGTTGAGATAGAGTGAGAGCTAAACTTGCTCGGTTTGTTGAGATAGAGTGAGAGCTGAACTTGCTCGGTTTGTTGAGATAGAGTGAGAGCTGAACTTGCTCGGTTTGTTGAGATAGAGTGAGAGCTGAACTTGCTCGGTTTGTTGTGATAGAGTGAGAGCTGTACTTGCTCGGTTTGTTGAGATAGAGTGAGAGCTGAACTTGCTCGGTTTGTTGAGATAGAGTGAGAGCTGTACTTGCTCGGTTTGTTGAGATAGAGTGAGAGCTGAGCTTGCTCGGTTTGTTGTGATAGAGTGAGAGCTGTACTTGCTCGGTTTGTTGAGATAGAGTGAGAGCTAAACTTGCTCGGTTTGTTGAGATAGAGTGAGAGCTGAACTTGCTCGGTTTGTTGTGATAGAGTGAGAGCTAAACTTGCTCGGTTTGTTGAGATAGAGTGAGAGCTGAACTTGCTCGGTTTGTTGAGATAGAGTGAGAGCTGAACTTGCTCGGTTTGTTGAGATAGAGTGAGAGCTGAACTTGCTCGGTTTGTTGTGATAGAGTGAGAGCTGAACTTGCTCGGTTGCAAGACTGACTGTTGTTGCACAGATGATATGGTGTGAAATACCAGACTGGAAAGGTTATGTTTATTAGTGACATAAGTCACAGTGATGTCCTCTGTACGTATACAGGATGTGTTACATGCAGATGAGCAAGCATGTACTGGCTGGCCAACTTTATGTTGTATTATGTGACTGAAGTCATCAATGAAGTCAAATGAAAAAAAGCAGTAAATATTAAGGATGTGTTTAAATACTTGTTGTGTTTAAAAGTATTTAAATGCTATGTATTGCCATAGTTATACATTACCAACAAATTATAAATACCACTGTACAAGATCTGGCCGCAGTGTGAGAAGTTTAGATTGTTATTTCCATTTTAAAAATTCTAATAAAGAAAAAATGATTTCTCGAAATATTATATAGAAGTGTTCTAGTATTTTATTGCCATCAAAGCCTTAATTAGGTATATTTGTTCAGATTATATATTTATTGATGAAATAAATTTTAACTTACTCAAAATTAAGATGTATGAATAAGATCACTGTACATCTAAATAAAGATATTTTAAAAGATACTATTTTGTTGTTATGTGTTATATATTTATGGATATAAGAGCTGATTGGTCATGTGATATAAGAGCTGATCGGTCATGTGATATAAGAGCTGATCGGTCATGTGATATAAGAGCTGATCGGTCATGTGATATAAGAGCTGATCGGTCATGTGATATAAGAGCTGATCGGTCATGTGATATAAGAGCTGATCGGTCATGTGACATAAGAGCTGATTGGTCATGTGACATAAGAGCTGATTGGTCATGTGACATATGAGCTGATTGGTCATGTGATATAAGAGCTGATTGGTCATGTGATATAAGAGCTGATTGGTCATGTGATATAAGAGCTGATTGGTCATGTGATATGTCAAATATGGAGCCAGAACAATGTATGGGGAAATAGTCTGGATCAACCATTGTCATCTGATATTGGCCTCCAAATAAGGTAGCATTTAACTTTAAATGATAACTTTCCAATTGTCGAAGATGAAATAAATTTATATGGGCCAAATTTAGATGCGTTATAATAACCTGGTGTGGTATTCAATATAATCGATCTTACTTGAGAATAAGGAAAGACAATCATATTGCTTGTAACTGGCCAAGAGTTAATATGGTGTGATCTGATTGGTTGTTGTCCTTATACTTAAGGTCAGGTAAGATCAATAACATTGCACTTTGATTAGATACATTTCCAATTGGAAGATGTATAATGTCTGTGAACATAATTTAAACTATGGGTGGCATGGTGGCTGAGTGGATAATACTCTTCACTACAGACTGCGAGAACCCTGGTTCTCGACTTGGGAATTAGGTCAATTCGCACATATGGGAGCTTAACATAGGAACCTATGAGTCTAATTTTGTAAAAAGCTATTGTGTTGCTTCCTTGTATCACACAAGTTGGCCATTGGCCAATTTGGTAGGTAATAGACGAGGCATACACTGCAGTCTCTGTCAAATACTAACAAACAACATGTTAAAATGATAGAAGTCACTTTTTACTCGAAGCATTATGAAAACGGACGTCTCACAAAAGGGGTCTCTGTAATTGCTTCATTAGGGCCAATATCACAATGTCCAGTCATGGAAATGCTTGTTAACACTATAGGTGACAATCTTTTACTGGTATTTATAGAACTTTGGCACAGTGCTTATAAAACTTGATTGGCACATACTAGGTTACAGAAGATTTACGAAACAGATGTACACCGAGACTCATGGTCAACAAACCGTCATTGGAAATGCATGCTCACCCATCAATGGTGGATTATTATTAATTTATATACTCGACATTTCCACATATTATGGTCCACTGGCCCCCTGTTCACAAAGGATCAACTGATCTGTATCAAATTTGATCCTGATAATAATTTCCCAATTTTTGGAATGTTTATGTAAATTTTAGCAATTGCAACTTATAGCCATGTAGATAATACCTAGTATACTTCAAGGTAACGTGTTCCAAATATTCAGAACATCGTTTTTCTATTACAAACGATAGTTATTGTACTTGAGACTGAAACTGATCCTGAAAAATGAGGATTAACTTTTAAAATGAGGATGAAGTAAGTATTTTTATGACTAACCATAAAAAAATTAGTTAATGTCTTTGAAAATGAAAATGTTTTATATACACACATGCATAAAAATATCAAGCCTAATCTTAACATATCTACTGAATTTCAAATGATACATATTTGATCTTGCTCCTGATCTTTAAAACTGATCCTTTGTGAACTTGGGGCTAGGGTTTCTAATTTGCATATAAGACAACCAACTGTAAGCATGTGAATCAACTAAACTGTAACCATCACAATTACTGTTTGTACAACGATGTTTCTGTCTAAAAGTTTAGGTCAAGTTTGCAACTAGGTCACAGGCAACCACAAACCATGCCATATGACTTTATATTACTTGTAGCAAAAATGCATGTGTTCTGAAAAGGGAAATTGACACACAGGCCACAAAGTGACAGGCTTAACTTTTGTGATTACTCTTCATTTGTCATCCGCCTGAAATCTGTCAACAATGTCCTTGTGTAGACAGCATATCGCTGGCTTAGAACCAGAAGGTCGTAACTACCAAATTGATATATTGAGAAAACATGAGAAAGCTGTCTGTAATTTACTCTTTACCCATGGGAAAACACGTTTTTAAAACTTCATTTTGGTCAACATGAGACTTTCAGATTTTCATCAAAATAGGCTCATAAGAAGCGCCTTGTGCAGCAGATTTCAAATATGTATGAGTCTTATAAGGTCGTCCTTCTGGTTCTAAGCCATCGATATGTCCGTCACACTTCTGTAAAGCAAGGCACATGTCTGCATCTAATATTTTGGGAGACTAATGATCATAAAAGGACTTAGGAAATATCTTTGTTAAATTTTATGTTTAGGTAACTCTCTTCTTTCAAATTTATAAGAGCTATAGCTTTGAAAACACTTGATGACCATCAATACTTGATACAAGACACTCATATGCTATTTGTGAAGAATTATGACTATTTTGTACTCATGAACACTATTAAACTATTGCTTTGAATCATCAAAATCATACACTGTAAATTAAGTTACAGTCACAAAAATCGGATCAGCGTCTGAATGCACAATGCAGTACTCTTGATTGAACACCGTAATAATATACTGTACCATACATACACTTCAGTAACACTGTCACACAGACCGACAGCACTGTTCCATACATACACTACAGTAACACTGTCACACAGACAGACAGCACTGTACCATACATACACTACAGTAACACTGTCACACAGACCGACAGCACTGTACCACACATACACTACAGTAACACTGTCACACAGACCGACAGCACTGTACCACACATACACTACAGTAACACTGTCACACAGACCGACATCACCGTACCATACATACACTACAGTAACACTGTCACACAGACCGACATCACCGTACCATACATACACTACAGTAACACTGTCACACAGACAGACAGCACTGTACCATACATACACTACAGTAACACTGTCACACAGACCGACATCACCGTACCATACATACACTACAGTAATACTGTCACACAGACCGACATCACTGTACCATACATACACTACAGTAACACTGTCACACAGACCGACATCACTGTACCATACATTCACTACAGTAACACTGCCACACAGACAGACAGCACTGTACCATACATACACTACAGTAACACTGTCACACAGACCGACAGCACCGTACCATACATACACTACAGTAGCACTGTCACACAGACAGACATCACTGTACCATACATACACTACAGTAACACTGCCACACAGACCGACATCACTGTACCATACATACACTACAGTAACACTGTCACACAGACAGACAGCACTGTACCATACATACACTACAGTAACACTGTCACACAGACCGACATCACTGTACCATACATACACTACAGTAACACTGTCACACAGACAGACAGCACTGTACCACACATACACTACAGTAACACTGTCACACAGACCGATAGCACTGTACCATACATACACTACAGTAACACTGTCACACAGACCGACATCACTGTACCATACATACACTACAGTAACACTGTCACACAGACCGACAGCACCGTACCATACATACACTACAGTAACACTGTCACACAGACCGACAGCACCGTACCATACATACACTACAGTAACACTGTCACACAGACCGACAGCACTGTACCATACATACACTACAGTAACACTGTCACACAGACCGACAGCACCGTACTATACATACACTACAGTAACACTGTCACACAGACAGACATCACTGTACCATACATACACTACAGTAACACTGTCACACAGACCGACATCACTGTACCATACATACACTACAGTAATACTGTCACACAGACCGACATCACTGTACCATACATACACTACAGTAACACTGTCACACAGACCGACATCACTGTACCATACATACACTACAGTAACACTGTCACACAGACCGACATCACTGTACCATACATACACTACAGTAACACTGTCACACAGACAGACATCACTGTACCATACATACACTACAGTAACACTGTCACACAGACCGACAGTACTGTACCATACATACACTACAGTAACACTGTCACACAGACAGACATCACTGTACCATACATACACTACAGTAACACTGTCACACAGACCGACAGCACTGTACCATACATACACTACAGTAACACTGTCACACAGACAGACATCACTGTACCATACATACACTACAGTAACACTGTCACACAGACCGACATCACTGTACCATACATACACTACAGTAACACTGTCACACAGACCGACATCACTGTACCATACATACACTACAGTAACACTGTCACACAGACCGACAGCATTGAACCATACATACACTACAGTAACACTGTCACACAGACCGACATCACTGTACCATACATACACTACAGTAATACTGTCACACAGACCGACATCACTGTACCATACATACACTACAGTAACACTGTCACACAGACCGACAGCACTGTACCACACATACACTACAGTAACACTGTCACACAGACCGACAGCACCGTACCATACATACACTACAGTAATACTGTCACACAGACCGACATCACCGTACCACACTACAGTAACACTGTCACACAGACCGACAGCACCGTACCACACATACACTACAGTAACACTGTCACACAGACCGACATCACCGTACCATACATACACTACAGTAATACTGTCACACAGACCGACATCACTGTACCATACATACACTACAGTAACACTGTCACACAGACAGACATCACTGTACCATACATACACTACAGTAATACTGTCACACAGACCGACATCACTGTACCATACATACACTACAGTAACACTGTCACACAGACCGACATCACTGTACCATACATACACTACAGTAACACTGTCACACAGACAGACAGCACTGTACCATACATACACTACAGTAACACTGTCACACAGACCGACAGTACTGTACCATACATACACTACAGTAACACTGTCACACAGACCGACAGCACTGTACCATACATACACTACAGTAACACTGTCACACAGACCGACATCACCGTACCACACATACACTACAGTAACACTGTCACACAGACCGACAGCACTGTACCATACATACACTACAGTAACACTGTCACACAGACCGACATCACCGTACCACACATACACTACAGTAACACTGTCACACAGACCGACAGCACTGTACCATACATACACTACAGTAACACTGTCACACAGACCGACATCACTGTACCATACATACACTACAGTAACACTGTCACACAGACAGACAGCACTGTACCACACATACACTACAGTAACACTGTCACACAGACAGACATCACTGTACCACACTACAGTAACACTGTCACACAGACAGACAGCACTGTACCATACATACACTACAGTAACACTGTCACACAGACAGCACTGTACCACACTATAGTAACACTGTCACACAGACCGACAGCACTGTACCACACTACAGTAACACTGTCACACAGACAGACAGCACTGTACCATACATACACTACAGTAACACTGTTACACAGACAGCACTGTACCACACTATAGTAACACTGTCACACAGACCGACAGCACTGTACCACACATACACTACAGTAACACTGTCACACAGACAGCACTGTACCATACATACACTACAGTAACACTGTCACACAGACAGCACTGTACCATACATACACTACAGTAACACTGTCACACAGACCGACATCACTGTACCATACATACACTACAGTAACACTGTCACACAGACCGACAGCACCGTACCATACATACACTACAGTAATACTGTCACACAGACCGACAGCACCGTACCATACATACACTACAGTAACACTGTCACACAGACCGACAGCACCGTACCATACATACACTACAGTAACACTGTCACACAGACCGACATCACTGTACCATACATACACTACAGTAACACTGTCACACAGACCGACATCACTGTACCATACATACACTACAGTAACACTGTCACACAGACCGACAGCACCGTACCATACATACACTACAGTAATACTGTCACACAGACCGACAGCACCGTACCATACATACACTACAGTAACACTGTCACACAGACCGACAGCACCGTACCATACATACACTACAGTAACACTGTCACACAGACAGACATCACTGTACCATACATACACTACAGTAACACTGTCACACAGACCGACAGCACCGTACCATACATACACTACAGTAACACTGTCACACAGACAGACATCACTGTACCACACATACACTACAGTAACACTGTCACACAGACCGACAGCACCGTACCATACATACACTACAGTAACACTGTCACACAGACCGACATCACTGTACCATACATACACTACAGTAACACTGTCACACAGACCGACATCACTGTACCATACATACACTACAGTAACACTGTCACACAGACCGACATCACTGTACCATACATACACTACAGTAACACTGTCACACAGACCGACATCACTGTACCATACATACACTACAGTAACACTGTCACACAGACCGACAGCACCGTACCATACATACACTACAGTAACACTGTCACACAGACCGACATCACTGTACCACACATACACTACAGTAACACTGTCACACAGACCGACAGCACTGTACCACACTACAGTAACACTGTCACACAGACCGACAGCACTGTTCCATACATACACTACAGTAACAATGTCACACAGACCGACAGCACTGTACCACACATACACTACAGTAACACTGTCACACAGACCGACAGCATTGAACCATACATACACTACAGTAACACTGTCACACAGACCGACAGCACTGAACCATACATACACTACAGTAACAATGTCACACAGACTGACAGTACTGTTCCACACATACACTACAGTAACACTGTCACACAGACCGACAGCACTGAACCATACATACACTACAGTAACACTGTCACACAGACCGACAGTACTGTTCCATACATACACTACAGTAACACTGTCACACAGACCGACAGCACTGTACCATACATACACTACAGTAACACTGTCACACAGACCGACAGCACTGTTCCATACATACACTACAGTAACAATGTCACACAGACTTGCCACCTCAGCTTGGTAGAGTGCACCATCCATATCCCCAATAAAAGATATATCAAGCAATCTTAGAGGCAAGTAATGCCACATCGTGGACTTTGATTTTCATGCATACTCCATATGCCTACATAAGGGTGAATATTATTAATATTTAGAGTTTACAAACACTTTTCTTCTTGTACATTTAAGTATCAGAATTATTCAGTAATTTAGTCAGGAAATGTCTACTTACCAATTCATCAAACCGGAAAATATCGAATTGACTTTCCTGTAGTTACATACTTAAAACTTAACATGTATATTCGAACATCGTCCAGTAGTGTTATCAATAAGGTCACGGTTGGTTTATTTGGAGTTTTACGGGGGATTTTCATAATTTTGTTGTGAGAATTTGGAAATTTGAAAATGAAATAAGAGGTCATATAAATTGGTAAGTAACCTAGATGCCTATAGGTCCCCTCACACATGCCTCACAAATGCAACATTTTTAACCAGGATTTTTGCAAAGACACATCCTGGTTATTGGAATGGGTATGGCCGTGTGGCTACGTAAAACACTTTGTGTCCGGTCATTAACTTGAGTTTAGATTACCAGATGAACTTTTGTATATAGTAAGATGACATGAAGACCGAACTTGGATTTGTATTTTGGATCAGTTGGGTCAAGGTCACTGTTGCTGAAATAGAAAAAAGGTTTCCGTTCAGTAGCTTGAGTTTGGATTACATGTCTTCAAGAAACATCTTATATTGCAAGCTGGCATGGATATCTAGCTTGGGTTTGTTTTGGGGTAAGTGGGGTAAATGTCATTAACATAGAAAAGAAGGTTTCCTATCAATAACATGAGTTTACATGATCGATCTTCATAAAAGTTTGAGTATAGCATTTGACGTTCCCAACGCAGCAATGCCTAACTAGGTAGGTAGACACTGCGCCGAAAACCTGGTTTCGCGGCAGTAGAGTGTTTCTTGTTTCAATTTCATTGTGGTATTTCAAACAACCAGAACAGCGTGGCCTAAATTAAGATCAGTATCCGGTTTTGTATAACAATCAACAGATTACTAAGATAGTGATATTTCCAGTTACAACGCATTTAATTTATACCAGATTAAACTGTAGGCGGAAGTCAATGGGAGAAAACAAATGTGCTTCTTGCAAGTTTTATAGTTTTTATAACTACCAGTTGGATTAAATCTTTCTTAAACTACAGGTAACTTTATACCCATTAACTTTCCGTATTATTTTGTTAACGCGAAAGTAAATGCAGCCCGTGACCTAACCTCAGAATAAGAGCTCAAATTGTCTATTATACATTCAATTCACTTCACAGTAACACAAAACAAGTTGATAGATTAATTTGATCTTACAATAATGACTTAGATTTTGTCACATAGTAACTTGCAGACTGTTAACATCAGGCCCATATATCCCTTATCATCTCAAGTAGACATTCATCTTAAATTGAGATGTTGCTCAAATCAGAGTCTGAAAGTATCTAAGAAATGAGTATGAATATACCGGTACTACATGTATATTTGTATGATGCAATGATGGAGACAGCTGACAGGGAAACTAAACTTGTTTAGTTGTCATAGTTAGATTTTACTTCATTTTATATTACAGAAATGGCAGCTGCAGATGAAAAAGATGAGAGCAAGTGCAAGACATTACTGGGAGGATCAGATGAAGCCCTGGGAGGATTAGAGGAAACCTTCAGTTTGCTTGGAGGACCAGATGAAGCCCTGGGAGGATCGGAGGAAACCTTCAGTTTGATATGTCTACCTTGTTATAGAGATGGTACACATATGCCTGCCAGTGGTTATTGCAACGTGTGCCTGGAACATCTATGTCTTAATTGTAAAACTTATCATAAAAAGGCAACACCTTCCAGACACCATACTCTACTAGACAAAGACACAATGCCTTCCACTCAGCAACTTACAGATACACCAGTACATGTGGATACCACTGACAACCTGACAACACCATGTCCACATCATCCGAAAGAAATGATCAAATTCTTTTGCAATCATCATAATTTGTTATTATGTAGTATATGTGTAGCGCAGGAGCACACCAACAATTGCCACGTTGAATATATACCAGATGGTGTGAGTTTAGACAGAGGATTCTTCATTCAAACCATGACCAGAGTTGACCAACTGCTGAAGAAATGTACTAGACTAAAGATTGGAACATGCAGTGATGTCAGTAAATCCAACGATTCCTTAAAAAATGCTTTACTAGATATCAAGAAGTACAAACAAGAAATTAATGACAAAATAGACCGATTAGAAAAAGAAATTGAAAAGAAAATAGAAGCCATACAGAATGAGAATACTGAGAGATTACAGACTGTTGACACAATATGTAATAATGTCATGAAGAAACTACAAGAGATGAACGATACAGTTAAACATATAGATGCATCTGTGCAAGCTGAAAAACTGTTTGTGGAAGTTTCACAAATCTGCGATCAATTAAATTGTTATGAAGAAACGATCTTCTCTTTATCCGCTGAAGACAGAATTGGAGAGTTCAAGTTTAACCCAAGTCAGGCGATATCTGATGTACTCGAGCGTGAGACAACGATTGGCGACGTATCAATGGTACTACACGAATGGACAAGCACAGCAACACAATCTGCATCTGTTGCATTTTCAGCTCATGGTAACATCGCCCCTACATTACTGGGTGAAATCTGTGTCAAGACTTCTGAAGATCGAGCAAACTGTTTTGTTACAGGTATGACGGCTTTACCTGCAAACAGACTTGTCTTGACTGATTACATGAACAACTCAATCAAGATTATTGATGTTAACAAACAATCTATCACCGCACAACTGTCACTTGGAAGAGAGGAGGCTGATTCACCATGTGACATAACGTTAACAACAAGTAAACAAGTGGCTGTTACTGTACCAGGTAGAAAACGTATACAGTTCCTAACCGTGTCAAACAAACTCAAAATGACAAATGAAATAAAGACAGTGTATCAATGTCATGGGGTGTGTTGTTACCAAAAAAGACTGATCGTGACGTACCAATACAGTAACAAACTTGACATACTGAACATGAAAGGTAAAGTTATCCAGAGAGTGCAGCTACCATCAGCTGGGGAAGATATAAGACATGTGCCAGATAATGTTCAAGCCAACAGCAGATACATCTATGTGTCTGATCACCATCATGTACTCGTGCTAAGCTGGGAAGGTGTCATTGTTAGTACGTGTGAAGAAATGAAATTTCCTGTCGGTATCAGTCTATTACACGATGGCAGTGTGGTCGCGTGTGATGGTGTAACTAGTAACGTGTGTCAGATATCAGCTGTTGGAACCTACCGTGGAACTGTACTAGATGATGTGAGATCTCAATCTTGTATCTGTGTGAATACTGATAGACATGAACTATATATCAGTAGATATTCACAAGGAAAAGACAAAATTGATAACAACATTCTTGTTTATAAAATATAAACTGTATGAAATTGTTCAATAGAAATGGAAAATGTTGGTCAATGTATGCAACTACTCGTTAATGAATGAAAACATTCGCAAGTGTATGTAACTACTCAATAATCAATGAAAACATTCGCCAGTGTGTGCAACTACTCGATAATCAACGAAAACACTCGCCAATGTATGCACCTAGTCGAAAATGAATAAAAATATTCGCCAATGTATGCAACTACTCGATTATGAATGAAAACATTCGCCAATGTATGCAACTACTCGATTATCAATGAAAACATTCGCCAATGTGTGTAACAACTCGATAATCAATGAAAACATTCGCCAATGTGTGCAACTACTCGATAATCAATGAAAACATTCGCCCATGTGTGTAACTACTCGGTAATCAATGAAAACATTCGCCAATGTGTGTAACTACTCGATAATGAATAAACATATTCGCCAATGTATGCAACTACTCGATAATCAATGAAAACATACGCCAATGTATGCAACTACTCGATAATCAATGAAAACATACGCCAATGTATGCAACTACTCGATAATGAATGAAAATATTCGCCAATTTGTGCAACTACTCGATAATGAATGAAAACTTTCGCCAGTGTATGCAATTGTTTGATTGTGAATAAAAACATTCGACAATGTATGAAGTTGTTTAATATTGAATGCAATTTCCACCTACAGTAGTTATAACTGTTGAACAATGTAGACACTCTCTATGAAGTGGTATTTAAAATTGTTTATAATTATTGAATGTACTTGTTAGCTTATGTGACGAGTTGTTTCACAATGAAAGGAAATAGTTTTATTGTATGCAGTTACTCAAATATTAGTCAATAAATGCAATTGTTTCATAGGGAATTGAAATCTGATATAGGTGTACATGTATCCCATTTGAACATGTGAGTTGATAGCACAATACCTTCGAATGCTTATATTAAGTATATGATATGTACATGGACTCTATACCGTGTATATGCGAGGAACCACTCAGCAGATTGAACATGTGTCAAAATATATTCATTTGATCAACATATCCTATATATTGTTAATGTCATTGTTTAACTAGTGTTTGTCGTTTTGGTGTATTGATAACGGACAGGTAGTAACTTTCGCTAGCGGAAATGTTCGTGAAAACTTTAACAGTATTTCAAACATCACTTACAATATGGTACGAGGGATGATCTTGAATTTCATGGACTTTTGTTTGGCTTTAAATTGAAATACGTTATGCTTAGCGTTATAGCTACAGTATGCATAAGCATAATTGCATATAAAATGCAAAATAATCACTTACATGCTACTGTTTCTGTGTATTTTATTGTGTAATGCCGATATATTACCTTCTTACTTGTATATGCACGCTTTTGTTTAATAAACACTATACATTCTAAAACTGTTTTTGTTGGTTTATCATAATTATTTTCAAAAGACCAGGTAAAATCAAAGGAAAATCATGTGAACAAGCTAAACTATTATACTAGTATAGTGTTTATAAGATTTGGTAACTGTAATCACTATACAAAAATACGTGAGCACTTACCATATAACAATGATACTGGAATGAAGTGTTGACAAGTCTGGTCAGTGAAGTAGGGGCGAGGGAGGTGAGAGCTCAATATATATGCTTCAGTGAACTCTTTGGTAAAACAATTTGTTACATAGCATAGCATACTGACATTATATGAATATGTCCAAGGTGTCATTATAGTGCATACATAGGGATATTATAGTTAGATGAGGAATTAAAGGACCAAATCGTAGTCTTTGATATAGTCATAAAATACTTGGGATAACACATTTGTATGCCACAGAAAGGAAAAGATGATTACCTGCAAAAACAACAAGCAGACTCGTGTGTATTATTACATTTTATTTACTGAGCATACAAAACAAGAATTTAAACAACAATACAATGAATAAGTAATAATTGTAATACAGTAAAGATCCTTTAATAAGACCACAGCGATTATTTTGAAATTGTGCAGATATTTGCAATTTATTTCAAAGAATCGAATTCTTACAGGAACACACTCCTTCGGCTTTAGACCACTTTGTCTGGTCTTAAATTATTAAGGAAACTTCACTGTTATATATGCTTTATTGTACTGATAACGCCATTTGTATAATCATAAACACTGTTAAGGCCACAAAGTGATATTTGTGCATCAGTCCACAGGGAAACATGGGACCAGTCTAATAAATGAGTTAGGACACAGTTCTGTTAGTTTAATGTCTATGTGAATGTTTCGAACAGTTTTCTATCTTAGTAAGAAATATTTGAAAATAATAAGAGATGCCCTTTGGGGATCCAAGGGTGGGCACACAATAATAGGTGCATCACCTCTCGGGATGTTTCACCCCACCCTGACAGCAATCTTTCTAAAATCAAACCCTCCCATAAATGTAAAATGGAAAAAACTATGGCCTAAATAAACAATCATGCTGATTAGATTTGCTCGATAAAGAGCTTAATTGTTTTAAACAAAGAAATGTTTCGTCAATTGCCGAAGAAGAGCATTGATAAAAACACGTGTCAATAAAATGTTGTAAAAAGGAAATGTGCGCGTATCCAAAAAGTACTTTTATTAAGGTCTGCCTTTTGCATACAAATGTTGTAATATCAAAACATAGTATTTTTTAGTGTTGAGAACACATTAATGAATCATATATCAAACCTGTAAAACAAAACCTTATCCACTGAAACACGTACTCATAAATACAATATATGTTAAATTTAGAAATGAATAATGTAAAGTGTAATTTGTGTGAATACAATGTTATGGATACAGGTAACTGGTCTAAGTAAACGAGTTATACTCGTTTAAGATGACTCTGGCCTTATCTACAAATTGACCAATTTCTAATCAGCCATCCTTAAATATAATATTAGGCGAATGTACCAAATCAATAAATGTAAAGTTGTGTTCCAGAAACGAAATACGTCTACATTAATTCACAAAATTATCGGGTATCGGGGATGACATGGGCGATTTTTGTAATCGGTCGGAATGTATTCTCTCTCGATTGCCACTAGTCGCAGAACTTTCTGAAACTGCCAGCAATTCTATCTATATTTACAATGTAAACTATTGCTCTGGGGTTATTTATAAGACATTTGTCATTCAGATGCAGACTGGGTTTTGTTGAAACACATTTGTTTCCCACGAGAAAACACATCTTAAAATCATACAATATTGAATCGAATCATAAGCAAAAATCATACTATGCTTTTAAAAGTTCACTTTACTGTAGCCTTTGTGTTATATGTTCTGAATAATTCATCAAAACACTGGGATACGAAATTCATGGCTTTTATAATTAGTTTATTGCGTGTGAGCATCAATTGTAAGCACTAAAACCATTCCTGTTTCCTGAGCAGACTAATTTAGGGAAATATATAGTATAATATGATTTAATGCTTCTGTAAATACACGACAATGTTAAAATATTCATCAATGACACGACACGTTCATGTAGTTTGTATTGTATTTCATGTACGAGTAATCTATCACCGCTACAGTGACCAAGTGTTTCCTTGACACGAGCTTTCTGCAATCCACGAAATTAGGACAACACGGCCTCGCGTTTTAACAAAGTCTATATAGTTGCATACCTTCGAACATGTAATGATACTTACATACTACAGCTGTGTTCAACTGTTAATTGTATCATTGGTCAGAGTATGTCTTTAAGAGGCAGTTCCAATAACTAGCATATTTTTCTCGACTATCACATTAAATGAGCTAAATGTACTAAGCACTATCAATTATCATAATTTGTCAGAAGAATGTGTGCACAAATATGTATCTATAATGACAAACATATATTTAAATCACCATTAATAATTTATCGCTTCCAGCTTCTAAGGGAAACACCTCGTGACTATTTTGACTCGTTACAGAAATATGATTTCATTCTTTTCTTGGTAATTAGTGTGATCTTTTTGTTGACAATTTGAAGAGTTTAATCAATAAGTATTATCATGTAATGTATACTATTCCTGAATCCATTTAAACGACAATAGTTATAGGGAACGCCTCTTTAAATAAAGTATAATGCGATAGTTAGTTTAATTGATATAAAAATCCCAATTACACCCAACAAAAGTTCAAAAAAAAAACATACCAGAAAACATATATTTATATAATACAGACAGAAACTTGAAGAGAACATTTGTGTTTGGAATGAAACGTGAACTTAATTGAATGTTGACTGTTAACATGCAATGTATGCATTGATAGGGCATGAGATAGATAGAAGATAATGTACAATGAATGTTCATGTAAACATGAAATGAGTGAATAAAAGGTTTTTGACATGACTTGAATACACAATATAGAAGTCTGACTGACAAAAACACTCGCAATATTCAATATAAGCTACCTGATCCCAAAGCATAAATGTAAAGATGATACACAGATGATGTAAATAATGTTTTTTAACTTTGACACGCACTGGCCAAGATGGAATGATATGTTAAGGTAACAAGTACATATTATGATTGCACCATGACTATTTACAATATCATGTACCATGTACACGTCAAAACGCAAACACACTAGACGTCATCAATAAACAACATCATTGACTACACATATACTTACATGTGATCTATGCAGTTAAAATAAATCCAATCAAATATGACAATGACATAAATTTATTGTAAATAAAAGTTAATAATTTTGGAATACCGAACGGTTGTAACCACTGCAAACAAACCACATAGCTTAACAATGTTCGTTTTTTCTCTGAATACACTACATACATGTAGGGTGTTTAAAAGTTCATCTTTAAATTTGACTTCATTCAAAAATATATTTGAACATTGTACACTGTGTCCACTTATAGTTTCTTGCACAGGTACGTTTACTGAAAACCAGGCTGATAAGAACAATAGTAAACTCTTCTGATGTTAACATGAATAGTTTACATTTTTTTCTGATTTAAAAAAAATACATTACTTCAACATTGAGTATAGCTTGGCTAATTCGACACGAGCCTGACCTATTGATTAGCAGTGTCACGAAGCCGCTCGAGATACATTCACAAATCTGAAATACCGATGTTGCACGATTTGCTTGCGGAAATTGATATATTCAAAGCAAAAACCTGGTAATGTATTTTTGCATAATAGTCCAGTCAAATTAACATTAAAGGTAAAACAAATTGCAACAGAAGTTATTTTTCGATTTTTAGGCAGGTAATCGTATGCTGATCACTAGAAAAAAAGTCCTCAAAAAAATTATGTGTCTAAAGGTGAAAAATCCAAGATGGCTTCCATGATGGCCGCCATGAACTATATAACCTCTAAAATCAATGTGGTAGTTTTATATATCGATATAATTCTTTATAATTTGATCGATAATGTTCATTTAGTAGTGTCCTTCAAATTATCTAGCAACAATGACCACTTTTAGGCCAAGGTCAAGGCCATTTCAAGGACGAAATGCGAAAAAAGCTTAAAATCTGTTGTTTCCCTGTTATTTTCCTTGCCGTTTTATAGATTTCCATCTTTCCCTGTCATTATAAAGTTGGTATATCGGTTGTTTAGTATGTATTTATTCAATATGAATAATATTTTTGATTTAGAACATTACAGTTCGGTTAAAACAGCCACTTTTAGTCAAGTATATGGTATCCAAGACATTTTGGATTCGAAACCATTATTTGTTTGATATCACTTTTGTAATTTAATATGTAGATATAATGTTTTTTATTTGGAATGAAAATGTTCATTAGGTAGTGTCCTTCACATTCACTCACAACGGTAATCATACGAAAGCCAATGTCAAGGTCATTTCGAGGTCAAAATGTGAAAAGCTTAGTTAGTCTAACCAATGATACAAATAAATGCTTACAAGTAAGAATACTTAGTATACTTAAATATAGTGACCTTAAAACCAGAATCAAACATTGACCATTTGAAGGTCATTGTGCATGTCTTTAAAGGTCAACGTTTTAAGTATATCGATTTTATTAGAGCTCTAAGTTTAATATTTACGTTATGTAGAACTGATGTATGTTGGAAATACTCATCCAAAGCCCTATCGGGTTCTTCAGTTTGAAACAGTCATAATTGACATAACAATGGACTCATCAATGTTGGGAACTGTCACTCTAGGAACTGTTAGGGACTTGCTATTATTGGGAAGTATCATCATCAGTACTATGGGGGACACACCAGTGTTGGAGACCGTCATTGTCAGTAAGAATCAGGGACAAAACAATGAAACAATAGTCACCATATGTCCCATCCTGAGCATAAGAAACAGTCATCCTTTATTCCACGGAGGTAAGGAACTGTTATCTAAGATCTTAGGTACTAAATGGGACTCACCAATGTACTCACCAATGTACTATTGGCCATTCTGCGGAGTAGATAACTGCCAGCTTATGCTATATTAGGGACACACTAGTGCAGTGAACTGTCATCATAGGTCACCCCTTGAAAATAGTCATCCTAAAACCTATTTGTAGTTGCCATAAGGAACTCACCAGTGTTTGCATCCGTCCAAATAGGGCATATGGGAATTGAGAATATTCCCATAAGGGGACTCACTAGTGTATGTAACTGTCACACTTGAAAGGACTCACAGGGGTTTAGAGAAGTCATGTACCCTTAGGAGGTGAACTTACCAGTGTTTTGAAAAGTAGCCCTCCAGGGCTTTCTATATGAGGACCTAGTCAATGCTCAATAGATTATACTACGCCCTATGAAAGGCTAAATAAACGTTGATTCACTTACGACAGTCGTATTAAGCCCTGCGGTGGACTCATCGGCATTGGCAGTAGTCATAGTTGGGTCTACAGGGAACATTAGTGTTAGGAACAAATAATTAAGACATTATGTAGGAGGGGGGGGGGCTCGGCAGTGCTGGGAGAAGTCAAATAAAGATGCAGTTGTTTTAATTAAACCCTAGTGTTAGACGCCCGTGTACTGGAAGCAAACCTATAAGGATCTATAAATGACTCGTCAGAGTTGGAAACAGTCATGCAAACTCCTCTGAGGTACTTGTCTTACATGTAGATCATATATGATTCAGTAGTGTTGACAGCAGACATATAAGGGTCCATGGAAGACTTATTAGTGTTCGTTACAATCATATTAGTGCACATGTATATGAAGGACTCCCCAGTGTTGAAAGCTGTAATCAAAGGTCCTCTCGGACTCATCAGTGTTGGGAACCATCAATGAAGGTCTTATGGGAGACTCATCATTGCTTGCAGAAGTTGTCATAGTCACTGTGGGAACTCATCAGCATTTGCTCATCCGTCCTATGTCATATAGGGGACTCATCAGTGCAGGGATTATCATTCGTCCGACCTGGTACTAGCCAGTGTTGGCAACATTCTATGTATCAAAGTCCTAGTAGTTAGGCCTTGTTGATGTAATGGGAATCATTGGGTGTTGAGAATAGTTATTACATACTACATAGAGGAATCATCAGTGGTTACACTGCTAACAACAACCACACAAGGTCCACTTGAATATTCAGAACTGTTGTTAACAGCCATTCAATAATTCAAAGCTCTATTTGTAGGATCAAGCATGAACATTCATCAAAGACCTCATGACAGTATTCAGTTTTGACACAGTCAGTTGTGGAACTATGTGATGCTCATCAATGTACTGAACAAATATCATAGGCCCTATTAGACTATATGGGCAACCTGCAGGGTTTGAATATTCATCCTTGCTATATGAGTTACCACATTACTCACCCACCAATGTTCCAAGCACACATGCAACCTACTGAATATTGTTTTACTCTAAGCAACACAACAAGACAAATATCTTACCCACTGAAAAAAACAGTGCGGAAATACCATTGCATTATAAGTGTGTATTTTTGTATCCTGAACGACCTTGACCCTTAATTGGTTAGTGTTGTAGATTATACCAACTACTTCCATGCTTTAATAGCCTTAGAAATGGGAAAATTTTCTAATAACAATGAAAATATAGCATAATAATCTTTTTTCCTGTAATTTGACCTTAAAATGGCCTTGACCTTGTCCTCAAAATGGTCATTGTTGCAGACAATTTCAAAAACCTTATTCAATTTTTAATATTCACACAAACATTTAGTTATACCAATGAAAATTCTAATGCTACAGCTGATGATAATAGTTATCACAATCCGCTCTCGGACATGATGTACTCGAGTAAAACTGGCTGTTTTTACAAATTATAATATTCTGATTTAAAAATATACCTTATAATAAAGAAATATACACTTACCAACAACGTTCATGCTTTAATAACCTCATACAATTTAAGATAGATCTTAAACCAATGAAAGTATAGAGGAAAATTCATTTTTTAGCATTTTTAGTAGTTTGACCTTGAAATGGCCTTGACCTTGTCCTCAAAATGGTCATTGTTGCAGACAATTTCAAAAACCTTATTCAATTTTTAATATTCACACAAACATTTAGTTATACCAATGAAAATTCTAATGCTACAGCTGATGATAATCGTTATCACAATCCGCTCTCGGACATGATGTACTCGAGTAAAACTGGCTGTTTTCACAAATTTCAATATTCTGATTTAAATATATACCTTATAATAAAGAAATATACACTTACCAACTACGTTCATGCTTTGATAACCTCATACAATGTAAAATAAATCTTAAACCAATGAAAGTATAGAAGAAAATTCATTTTTTTTTAGCATTTTTTGTAGTTTGACCTTGAAATGGCATTGACCTTGACCTTTGAGTGGTCACTTATCCCATCCAATTTGATGCACATTTTTTTATGAACACTTTCCATTGAAATATTCCTTATTATATCTATATATAGAACTACCTCGTTGGAAAATTGATAGTTAGTGGTTCAGCAATTTATGGCAGACATCCTGCACGCCATCTTGGATTTCATCCCTTTCCCCTTATCAAATTTTTGAGGACTTTTTTTCTAAAGTCCGCCAAGGTTTGAACTTGACATTGGTGGTAAAATTGTTTCTGTTGCAATTTGTTTTAGGTTAGGCCCGTTTTGAGCCTATTTTGACTGGACTATAAAGCTCAAGTTCAGGTCAAAATAGCCAAGCTATACGTACTTTATTAACACTCTGTAATCAGCAATATTAGAGTATATAATTCATTAGTGAACACGTGCGGATTTGATACGCAGATAAGATATTGTAATTTGATTGTTTACGTAATTGGTATAATAATGTCAGGTCACAATGCTCCCTACTTGATATTATCGGTTAACCTCATTAATTCATGATAAAATATTATCAGATTCAAAGCGATTTAACCTTAATAGAATTGCTGCACAGGGAACATATTTAAAATGTACTTTGTACAATATTTAATGAATTAACTCCGATTATACATCGATTCAATCTAGCAGTTTGTTATGATGCATTAATCACTGACTTTTCACTACCCGAATTAAGCTAACAGTTCATTGTGTCGTCTTCATAACGGGTGTTATGACGTTACGTCATAGTGAAACATTAGGGAGGCAGCGAAACTGAACATGCACACCTTGCGTTTTATGAATATGTTTGAGGATTTCGTCAGTTTCATCAAATAAAATACGTATGCCAGACTACATTAATGTGTATACTTTATCACCATGTGGACATTTCGTTTACTATTTTATAGAAACACTCGATTCATAAAATTTCACACTGGCCTGATAGTATCTCCACTTAGCAAACCTATGCGCGATACCACTGTTATGTTCATGTGATACAAAGTATCTAATAATATTTTACAGTCTATCAACAAAACAAAACACTAACATTTGCCATTCACTACATACAATATGTTTTATATATATATGCCTATGTTGGGGAGGGGGTTTATTTATTGTTATTTGTTCATTATGTTATTTTGTTTCTTCTTTTCAGTGGACCTTATTGAAAATTGGTATTAACTGTCAAATATGTAATCCACAATAAATAAAGTCGTTATTATTATTATTATAAAATAATCTTATTTGAACTGTTACATGGACGTTATTACACGAGCCATAAATAGCAAATAGTACGTACATACACTAGTACATGTTAGGTTCGCACCCCTTATATCATTACATTATATTTGTCACACAGCTAACTGTATCATTGAAACGAAATAAAATAACAAAAATGAAAAAAGAAAATAATTCTTACATGTTTAGTGTTGCCAGAAATTATTGAGAGTTTTTAAGGTGTAAATAATTTGTTTGAAAATCAAACAATTGTTAATTTGTATAAGTACGGTATTCAAGTCCATTGTATGAATTACTAATGGTTTTAGTTCATACAATGCAATGGTTGTCATGGCAACATGAATTTTAAGCTACAAATTTTTGCATACAATGCCAGTCAGACCCTTTATTTAACGTGAAAGTATTTAGAGATAGTTCATAATTGTCACTGGAAGCAATGTATTGACAAAAATGCAAATACATCGAGAATGTGTATATTCTAAACTAACTGGAGCTGCAAATTGTACCTGGGGTGCAGCAAATTACTGCCGCCCAATATTGGGGTTGCGTTTAAAAATACACTAAGGAAAGTATTAAAATGCATTGTTGGGCACTGTTTTGTTGTTATTCTTATTCTCCATATGTTAATTCATAATAAACAAATAATATGAATTGTACGGAACTTCATACGTTGGCCTTAGTGTGGCAATAATCGCAGTATGACTCCATAATAGGTATAATTTTGGTATATTTTCGTTCATGTTTTTTAATAAAGTAAAACGTTTAAAAACCTTATTAATGACATATTCCGATATGTAACAAAGTATTTTGGATTTAATGTCCCTTAATTTTGCTACTAATGATAATGGATTTTACATTCCTACCCACTTTGTTCATGTTTAGGCATTTTTTTCGACGACCCAATCGGGGACCTTCATGACATTTTACACAAAAAAGTTCCAAACATAACTCACTAATTCTATGTTTTACAAATAATGTACAAATTAAACATATTTGTCCCATTCAACTGTGTACAAATGTGCTAAGTTTGATTCTCGATAATTTCTGGGAACACTGTATACATATAAATGAAACTATATCTGTGTTTATCCATTTCTTTACAACATATTCCTCATCAATGATACATTCACCTGTAAAATGTTCATGCATATAAATCTAACATCATACAGTGAGCAATAGTTCATTGTGAAAACAAAATAACAGATAATGGAATGATCAAGAATTGGATATATTTGATATGGCTGTATTGACTTGTTGAAGATGAAAGCACCTGACTCTGACGACACAGTTTTGGTATAAGACTTGATAAAAAGTTCCCGAGAGTTCTTCCAATGTGAACATCACAATTCTGTATCACTGGTTCCGATGTACAAATTTTGACACCTTCAAAAAAGCTGAAATATATAGCACAAAATAAATGTACGCTGGCTTAGAATGAGAAGGTATAAAAGACTGATACACATTTAAAATCAGCATGACAGGACGTTTCTTGTGAGCCTATTTTCATGAAAATCGAAACTTGTCATGTAATGTTGACCAAACTGAAGTTGAAACAGCATGTTTTACCATAAGTAAAGAGTAATTTTCAGACAGATTTATTCTTGTTTTCACAAAATAACGATTTTGTATTTACTACCATCCCATTCTAATCCATCGATTTCACAGTTCATACTTCAGTTTCCATAAGGAAAGCGAAATGTTCGCAAAAAATTGTATTTGTTTACCCTCGCCACCGGGAGGTCCAATATCGGCGAGCAGCAACATAAACTATGGTGATATAAAGGTCCCGTGGGCCGGGTGTTTTTCTTGTTTGTGTGCAGAAGAAACGCAAATATCTCATTTTCTACGTAGGGTTGCATGGTAAAGTGATTATTTTTGTCAGACTATTGTTCATTTCTCAGGACATACGGAACGTTTGGGTGAGAATGCTTCGACTGTTAACACATTAAACTCACATAGTTAATCTGTTTAAATCTTCACCTGTCATGATGTAATTGCAGAATGTGTAATTTACAAGAACATTCACACATGTTAAGATGAACTTCAGACTATAAAACTGAGGATTACAATGTCATGTCGACTGTACAATCATTGTTGAACTAACGCCGAACAGCTATTAGTTAAAAAACTTTTGAATTGCGAGCCATGAACTGCGTAGGTGATTCATTAATAGTAGGACTAGTTACATAGAAACGCGGATAAACTGAAAATTAAAAAATAACTATGATCTTATTTGAAATGAAACTAAAGGTTTGATTATCTTCTATACAAAGTTAACAACTGCGTGTCGTTTGTCTGATAATACATAATCGAACGACAGATTGCCAAACATCTTATTGTCGTTATAAGAAAAGTCATTTAGCTGAAAGTAGATCATTCAGCAACTACAAATGTAAGTCATGCGGATTTTACACCCAACCATTTTTATGCCGCTACCGTCTGGGCGGGAATATGGATTTGTTTCAGCGGAAACTAGGTTATTCAAGTTTATTTTAGCTGTAACTAGGCCATTCAGCTTTTAACAATTCGAACTTGGGCTTTCGACATTTTGGTAGCAGAAACTTTGTTGTTCAGCGGTTAAGCCCATGTGATTGGGCATTGCCCCATATAATTAAGGATGTGGCGTTTTTACATGTTTCCTGTGCTCAGCTGTTTTAGTTGAGTTCTGCTTTCCATGTTCGACTTTCTATTATCATTCACACAATAGACAAACAGGACTTACGTGCACAGTTTCATTTTCAGTTTTTCCCAGACATTATCAGGTGGATTCATGCTACTTTGGAATATCATATCATTATGGTTTAAACATGATGTTACTTTCTCTCTCTGTCCCACGATACATGTACTGTACATCGCATGTTCTGTAGAGATATAACAAAATTTGGAATCGTAATAACATAATAATTAGTTAAACAATCGTGGTACAACATCACATAATAACATATTGAGAATATTGAATCGATCATTTCCGAGATGGCACATCAGGGCACTCACGATTCTAAATCCAAGGTATTCAATCTCTTGGCCAATTTACAATTTATTTACTGAATGTTTTGAAATTTAAGCTATGAAATGACACAATCTAGTACAAAAACAGTTTTAAACAAGTGTACAAATCAATTATCGGGCTGGATTTCCATCACCTTATCGTTGCTATAGTTATTTTTTCAAAATAATGTTCCTTCACCAATAGGCCATTGTAAACACGCAAGTACATGGACCTCTTCGGGAATTTCGAATTCCAAACGATAGGAGGTTCTCTAGAGAAGCATTGAACATTTGGGCAATTATTAACTTAATTTGTACCAAAGTTCAATGTACGGACCTATATATGTATATGCGCGCAGTGTGTTTCTAGGAGTACAAACTATTGGTTGAGCAAACACTAAGTCAGCTTGAGTTTTCTTCAAGAAATAGTAATTCCTAATATATTATGAACCATGTTAAGTTATGTAACTGCCATACCTTGAAGATTCCCACATAATTGGAACACTGCAAGCCTCCACTCACTGGGTTCAGCAAACTGTGCTATTAAACTTCTATCGCAAGCATTATATAAATTCTCCAGGCATTCTACAGAACGATTAAATGTACCATTCCTGAAATACATAACATTTGCAGTCACACATGTCGTTTAAAGTAGCCGATAAAGGGCCACTTGTGCATCAAATATGACGACTTATCAAGTAAATGCGTGCAAAAATCAATTTGGTATTGTATCTTTAAATATGTCACTATGCACGCTTGTTGATACTATGATTCTAGTCGTTTATAGAGTCATTAGGTGCAACCCGACAAAACCCTTGTTTGTCGCAAACTTATGCTCGTGTCAGATAACACCATCACTCAATGAGTGGACTGTTTGTTTACTTTACGATAGATATCTAGCAATCAACTAATTGCTTTATCCTGATTATATAACAACATGAGGCTGTGGCAATATTATATTTGTGTTCCATCGGGTTTTAGTTTCACCAGAGACAGATTTTAAACAGAACAATACCATGACGGACTGAACTGGAGAAACCGAGTAATTACTTACATGTACGGTACCAATGTGACGTATACAAACAAATGCCAAAATGGACGTCGTTGTATCTTTATTTTCTTATTAATTTTCTTTTGTTAAAACAAAAGAGCCAATCGATAGTTAATTAATACTACTAGTATATTCACGTGTATATTCTAATGCCAAAATCCCAAAATGACTATTTGCTAACACTATATTGATTATAAATTACATGTAATAAAACATGCCAAAAAGAAATATTCGTTAACACGGGTTATGTACAACGTACATAAAACTTAGCCGGTAATTATTGTTATTTTCTTATTCTTAGTTAATAACTAAACATTTGTACAGTTTTAGTCAGATGTTCTTTTGCATGTGTATCAAGATGTAAATAGGAATATGACTACAATTGAACACAAACTGTAAAGAAAATGAAATACTTTGTATAGATACAGATGCGTCACTTTTAATGAATCTTTTTACTTCAAACACTGACATTGTTAGTTTTTGTCTCTACATAAACATTTCTCTTCCTTTTACCCAATTAGCTAGATGGTGTCTGGACGGATATGATATTGCATCAAGTAAACACGCAATAAGATGTGTTTGTAATGAGGATGCGACACGTCTATATTTGGACACTTTAGTTAATTGTATAAAGAAACACAACCTGTGGTACTGTATATCATTAACATTATACACCTTTACTAATAATGTAAATCAATAATTTTCGTTGGGGATTAAATTTCGTGGATTTCGCCGTTCACTTTCAACCACGAAATTATGTTCCATCTAACCATAATTTTGACCACATACTTATTACCTGAAATGCAAAACCACGAAATCTCTTCCCATCGAAATTAAAGGATTTTACAGTATTAAGTATTTTTCTTTTAAACATGACTAAAATGGCATGAACAAAGCACAATATTCATTTTAGTATTCATGTTTAGTTGTTTATCCATCAAAATGCAGTCTATTTCACTGAATACGTGACTAGTGCTGTGTACTTTGGTGTACGTGTACTTAACTGCTTCACATTATTGTCTCGTGGCCTGAAACAAAAAATCGGTGACTTGAACTTATAGCGATTTGTTGACGCACATAGACGTAGAAAAAAATGATTATTGTATGAAAATGAAGTTGTACATGTGTTCCATAAACGTATCAATCAAAACATTCTCAGTACATTTGTAAAAAGAAGCCTGTCAAATATTAATCATAAATGAAACAAAAATCGCAAAAATAACGGCGTGGTTCTGGTAACAATTTATGATTAACTCATAATTAAGGTAGATAGGTAAGAAAACATTTCTTTAGAATAATAATGAATCGATTTAATGGACTTGAAAATCAACTACATGTCCTGACTATTATTTGCAAATGTTTACGAAAAGGGCGAAACGGGGGGTAGGTAGGATTACCAGAACTACATTACTATCGTGTTTTGGTTAGTGCAATGTATTTAGCACTCCGCAACATTATATCGTTCATTGTTGTAATGGTTTTATGTTGACGGAAATCAACAGACATTAGACGTGACATTTTAGTGTTGTATTAAATAATATTTCTGAAAACTAATTGTGCAGGTTTTTAATAAAACACATGCGTGTGAAAATCAATTTAGTATTTTATCTCAAAATATTAGACTTAATACGCTTGTTGATACATGGTGCAAATGTACATGGAGTGTTTAGTCCTTTGGAGCAACCCGACAAAGCCTGGTTTTTCATAAATGCTCGTGCCAGAAAAGAAAGTGTACTTCATTGACTATGGCAAATATTCGAACATGTGCACATGTTGATAAGTTGTCCATTTCTAACAGAAGAGAACATTTGTACCGGCCGATAAAAATTCCATGAACAGTTGAAAAGTACTGATGTCGCAAAAATACCCCGATTGACATTTTAGGTCTTTATATGTTTAAAATTTATTGTATTGAAATGACATAAAATAATTGATATGAATGTTATGGTTGAATAAGCGAGCCATTTTAGTTGCGCCACTTCTTCATAATTTATTGGTCAATGCGCCAATATTGGTACTTTTCCGATATATTGGTGCACCATAATAATGGAAATAGTCCTTGGCGCGCAAGACACTATTTAAGACAAATGCCCTAGTATAGGGTGGTGACATTGTAGATAAGATTCTTTGTCTACGGTCGCTTTATTCGAAACTATAGAAATTATAATATTATTGTCATCATTCAAGTTAAAAAGAACTTTGTGAAATTTGAAATATGAAAAGTGTTAAATTGAATATGTGTTTTATTTAATCAGTTTCAGTTTTAACCAAAGACACGAAAAAGGAATTAAACAAAAAGAAATGCTTCCAATGTGGCATCAGAGAAAATGCGAACTTACTGCAGTCCTCAACAAGAAAACTACAAGAAAAAGTCACCACAACTGAGCCATATATAAAATCAACATCACAAGGCGCTTCGTATGAGTATTAGTCGGTATGCCAGTGGCAAAACCCAAAACAATAGTACGCACAAAATGTTTTTGCATAAAATGGTCCTTTGACATGTACCTACAAAGAAACTGAATGATGCAACTTTGTCATCATTGAGCATTTTGAAATATTCAAGATGGCCGCCAAGATGGCCGCCAAAATATTAAAAATTGTATATATCTTCTATTTTGAAAGTAAAATGGGAAATTTTAAAGATGTACATAGCAAATTATTGTTAGACATTCTAGACAAGTATTCGAAATAAAAAAGAGGGTTGAAAATATTCAAAATGGCCGCCAAAATGGCTACCGAATAGGGAAAATGTGATATATTGTTTTTTATCATTATAAACCACATTATGTTCAAAAATATGTATATATTGGTTCTAAAGCATGTTCCTACTAGGGCAATGGTCAACTAAGGCATTACTGAGCATATAAAAAATTCAAAATGGCTGCCAAGATGGCCGCCAAAATTTTAAAAAAATGTACATATCGGTTCTATATTGTATATCAGCAAAATAATGCTTAAATATATGTAGTATTTTATCGTTATCAGTTCTGGACAAGTATTTTAAATGTATTTTGAACAAAAATAACTTTGATAATAATCAATATGGCTGACAAAATGGCCAATAAATTTAAAAAATGACAGGCAATTTATTTCGAAAATAAGGCAATATGCCCATGTTTTCATAAACACTGAAAGTCAAACATTGGCACCTGATTGACTATGTCTTCACCAGAAAGGTAGACAGGCAATATGTTAACCTCACCAAGACCATGTGTTTTGCTGAATGCTGGACAGACCATAACTATGCTTGTCATCTCTAAGCTATCCATCATCTCAAACCTAAGCAAAGGCCAAAGGAAAAACTAATCTGTAGCGTACAGCTCTCGGCAGCAGATTCTCTGGCGTTCACTTCAGTCAAAGCGATAAGTCCACTTGTCTTGACGGGAGACCCTTGACCACACAATCAAGAAACACTAGACTGATATCTGGGTTACTGCAAGAAAAGCATCGCATCTATTTGGCCTATCAGCAGGACCATAATTCAGAAAAAAAACATGTGATGATATAACAGCCACAGAAGGCTGAGAACCAACCAAACAACCAGCCCAATCAAAGCTAAGAGGCATGCAAGACCAACGGCTTAGTTAGTGACAAGTCCTCATAGATAAAGATGTTTGCTGACACCCATGACGCAAAACGAGTCTATGACACACTAAAACAGTGTATGGACCAAACTCCTCAGGCATCTTACCCCTCCTGAGCTCGGACTCGTCAACATTTATCACTGATCTGTCAAAGATCCTCGATAGATTGGCTGAACACTAAATGACGTACTGAACTGACTCTCCTCCAGTAACGACGACGCCATTGTCCACCAAGCACAAGTGTAAATGAACTTCACCATTGGCAAACCACCAACAATCCAGGAAGTGGTGTAAGCCACTAAACAAATATCCTGTTGAAAGGCACCAGACTCAGATGCCATTCCAGGTGGACTGCCTATGGTACAGAAGTCACTGGAACTGTTCACATCATGCTTGAATCGAGGCGCACTTACCACATGATTCGAAGATGCACCCATAGTACATTTTTTACAAGCGTAAGGACATATCTTTGACAACCACAGGGGCTATCGCTCCTCGACATTGCAGGTAAGCTTCTTGTCAGAATATAAATGCTCAACAGCCTGATTCTACATTGTAGTACGCCATCTAGAAAATGGATTGCTGTCAGAAAGTCAGAGCTGAACAGTAGTCATTACAGCCTGCCAGCTACAGGTAAAACGTCATCAGGACCTAAACACAACCTTCGTTAACCTGTCAAAGGCCCTTGACACCGTCATTTAGGAGGGACAATGTGTGTCAGCACTGTTCAGTCCCATGTTCTCTGCCATGTTGACTGACGCTTTCCACCAGTAAGACCCTGGAGTAATAATCATGTATAGGACTGATGGAATGCTGTTCAACAAAAGCAATTACCAAGGTCAAGGATACCCCTGATGAAGCTATTTATATCCTTTTAAGGTCCCAAGGAATATAGAACATGTACAAACAACGCCTGTGAGAGGGTACCAATTCGGACCTCGGTGGAGTGGAGCATTATGTGTTCGTATTGCTCAGTGAAATTCAACAGTACAAGTAGCGTAGACTGCGAACCAGATGCCTCTCTTATGCTAAAGCGGTCACCCTGTCATAAAAACATGACATATTCAGAAAGTGTAGACATGTGATGCGACCTCTAAGACAGTGATGTGTTCCACAATATGACTAGACATGTCTATAATTATAGATAGTTATAACAAGAACAATAAGACATCATTATAGTTAATATATATAATACATGTATAATATTCATACATTTTTATTAGGAACCTTCATCTAACAAGGCGGTCACGCAATCGGGAAAAATCATAAGTTAGTACATATGTAGATACAACGGTTATGTGACTAGCATCAACTCGAATTGGCTTCAAAACTGTATGAAAACGACGAAACATAACCCAACCTCTTACATCATATCATAAACTTAGGCTTAAACAAGCTAAGGCTCATCCACTCACCAGGCACAAACTATCAAACTATCACATCACATTCCGTATGGCGTACAACATATTTTGGTCTATAAATGAAAAGTCCGCTGTTTGTCAATCGGGAAAGAGTAGTTCTAAGTCATCATTCCATATACTAGTAGTGTATTCTTCAATCATAAGTGAGCATGTTAGAAAGGTTAGATCACAGGTACACCATTCAAGACGCCAGCAATTAACCCATAAGAAGACAATTGTGACAACTATTCTTTGTGACTGCTACCTGACTAACTGCAGTTTGTCAAACATATTCTAACTGGTAACTACCAAAATAGATTGACAAGTCAAAGTAGAAAGGCGGAACACGTGGAGACAGGTCAATTTAATATCTTTTATTGAGCATAACCAACGTTTTGACTATGCAATAGTCTTCATCAGGGTCCAAATAGACGAACAACATCATTGAAATATGACAATGGTCCTTGTAGTGGTTCAGAAAATGATGAATAAATAAAATCTCATCTACAAAAAACAACTTGTTTATTCTTAAAGAGTACAATATAATATGCTTGTGCAACTTGCATGTCTAATTTTTAGCCAGGTATTCAACAGTGAAGGTTGATCTACAAAATGGACTGAACAAAAAATATACACTAGTATGGTTCCTGTTTTCAGATCTTTGGTTTAAACTGTGTTTATTAATCGTCAGTCATTTGGTCTATTCATGTTTGTTATAGGTCACTGCTACCCTGACCTTTGACAAAATTACCCCAACATCAAAAGGGGGCGTCTGCTGACCCATCTTTGCTTACATATTATGGGTCCTTATGTCAAGCTTTATTGAACAAAAACCTTTAAGTCTAACGACTGATGAATCGATGAAGATCACCAACATATACTAAGTACATAACAATAATAGTATACTCCCTCCTCAAAGGTAGGGGGGGGGGGGTAAGTATGATAACATCCACCTTAATAATGACTAACAGCTAATTTTGGATGATATGTTACGTAACTATTAATTATGTAACGATAATTGTTGAATATTTGCGTTATAAAAGTGATAAAACAATAAAATATAACTTTTCTCTGATTTGGCGGCCATTTTGTCGGCCATTTTGAATATTTTAATTCAATATTTTGTCCAAATATATGTAAACTCCTAATTTAACAATAAATTACTAAACATACACGTTTTATACTATTGAAAACATAGACGATTGTATGAATATGAACATTTTAGATTTTTGGCGGCCATCTTGGCGGCCATCTTGAATATATCAAAATGCTCAATGATGACAAGGTTGCATCATTTGGTTTCTATGAAAGGACATGTTAAATAACCATTTTATGCAAAAACATTTTGTGCGTACTAAATTTTTGGGTTAGGCCACTTTTTGGTACTTGGCATACCGACTATATGGAAATCGGAACTTGTCATGTTCACCATACTGAAGTCGAAACAGCTTGTTTTACCATAAGTACAGAGTAGTTTTCAAACAGTTTTTTCTTGTTTTTTTTTTAAAATATCGATTTTGTACATACGACCTTCTCATTCTAAGTCAGCGATTTGTTTGATCGCTTCCTATCACGTGACTTATAATTACGTGAGGTGCAGTGATGATGTATGATGGAAAACCATGACAATACACTGACAACATGCTGTGTTTGTTGACAACAGAATAATTATAATACACGTGACTTGACTTATTGTAGCAAAGAACCAGAACAACATTAAACAGAACAAACTGGATTCAATACAGATACAATGATTTTATACTCGTGTTTTGTTTTTCTTTTCAAAAGTACGTATTTAATCAGAATCTCATGCGATTTATTTGTTTGTTATTTTGATTTCTTTCTGCTATCGGTTCTCAACACGGTATGAGCTATATAATGATTCTAATGACAAACATAATGACATCAACACTCAATGAGTGAATTCTTTGTTTATTTTACGATAGATATCTAGCAATCAACTAATTGCTTTATCCTGATTATATAACAACATGGGACTGCATCAACATGATGTTTGTGCTCCATCGGGTGTTTGTTCCGCACGAGACAGGTGTAAAACAGAACAATACCATGACGGAACTGGAGAAACCGTGTACGATACCAATGTGACGTTTACAAACAAACGTCAAAATTGATATCGTGGTATCGTCATTTTCTTATTAATTTTATTTTTTTTAAATGAAAAGAGCCATGCGATAGTTAACTAATAGTTCGAGTATATTCTAATTACAAAATCCTTAAATGATTATTGCTGAAACAATACTGACCATTAATTACAGGTAACACAACATTCTAAAAAGAAATAGTCGTGATCGGTGAGTACAACGTACATAACACATAACCGGTAATTATTGTTATTGTCTTATAAATGATTATTTTCGTACAGTTTTAATCAGATGTTCTTTGTATGTTTCCATTATTTACGGTATCTATATCTGAATACGAATATAACTACAATTGAACACAAACTGTAGAGGAAATATATTTGTAGAGATACAGATGTGTCACCTTTCAGGATTTTTTTTCAATCACTGACATTGTTAGGTTTTGTCTGTGTTTAAATATTTCTCGTCCTTTCAGCCAATTATCTAGATGATGTCTGGACCGATATGATATTTCTTCAAGTAAACACACAATAAGATGTGTTTGTAATGAGGATGCGACACGTTTTGATTTGGACTATCTAGTGATTTTTAAAAAAAAACCTCAATCTGCGGTACTGCATACATATCATTAACATTATACAACTATATTTAGTATTTGTCTTTTAAACACAAATACATTGGGACGAACTAAGCTCAGTATCTATTGTTTTAACCGTATTCATGTTTAGATATACCCATCAAAATGCTGCCCGTTTTACTGAATACGTGCCTAGTGCTGTGTACTTTGGTGTACTTCACTACTTCACATTGTTTTCTCGTGGCTTGAAACAAAAAATCGGTGACTTGAACTTATAGTGATTTGTTGACGCACATGGACGTAGAAAACATTGATTATTGTATGAAAATGAAGTTGTACATGTGTTTCATAAACGTATCAATCACATTATTGTCAGTTCATTTGTAAAAAGAAGCCTATCAAATAGTAATCATAAATGAAACAAAAAGTCGCGATGTAAGACAAAAATTACAGCTTTAATCTGGTAATAATTTGTGGTTAACACATAAGGTAGATAAGTAAGAACACATTTATGAAAAAGCCATAGAGCTTGTATGTAATTTATTTTATGAGCTATTATAATAAAATTTCAAGAAAAAAAGAACACATTTATTTAAATAATAATTAATCGATTTTATGGACTTGGAATTCAACGAGCTGTCCTGACGATTCGCAAATGTTTAGGGAAGGGAAAAACGGAGGGTAGGTATGTGATTTTGGCCTTTAGAAATACTGAGTGCAATACATAACACACTCTGCAACATTATATCGTTCATTGTTGTGAAGGTTTTATAAAGACGAAAATTAATAGACTTTAGACACGACATTTTAGTGTTGTGTGAAATTATTCTTTCTGAAAAACTAGTTGTGCAGGTGTCCAATAAAACACATGCGTGTGGAAATCAAGTTAGTGTTTTATCTTAAAATGTGTGACTATATACGCCTGTTGATATATGATGCATGAACTGTATAGGGTCATTTGGTGCATTTGTGTCACACACGCTCGTGTCAGAAAGAAAAATGTACTTAAGTACAAATGGCAAATATACGACCATGTCCACCTGTGGACAAGTTATACATTACTAATGGAATAGAGCATTAGTGTCAGTGTATTGTAACCGGCTGATCAGAATTTCATGAGAAGTTTAAAACCAGCACAATTGGTATTTTGGTATTTTGAAATGTTTTGTTAGAAGTGCTCCGTACCTTGTCATAAGAATTCGTGATTTGTGAAATGCATTGATCCATTTCAATTGGATATTTGTTTGAGGGCTTCTTATCACGTGACGAATGATTACAGGAGGTGCAGTGATGATGTATGCTGGTATACCATGACAATACACTGACAACATGCTGTGTTTGTTGACAACAGAATAATTATAATACACGTGACTTGACTTATTGTAGCAATGCATTTAGTACTGATACAATGATTTTATACTCGTGTTTTGTTTTTCTGTCACAAATACGTATTTAATCAGAATCTCATGCGAGTTATTTGTTTGTTATTCTGATTTCTTTCTGCTATCGGTTCTCAACACGGTATGAGCAATATAATGATTCTAATGACAAACATAGTGAAATCAACACTCAATGAGGGAATTGTTTGTTTACTTTAGGACAGATATCTAGCAATCAACTAATTGCTTTATCCTGATTATATAACAACATGGGACTGCATCAACATGATGTTTGTGCTCCATCGGGTGTTTGTTCCGCACGAGACAGATGAAAACAGAACAATACCATGACGGAACTGGAGAAACCGTGTACAATACCAATATGACGTATACAAACAAATGTCAAAATTGATATCGTGGAATCTTCATTTTCTTATTAATTTTATTTTTGTAAACCGAAGAGAGCCATACGGTAGTTAACTAATAGTACAAGTATATTCTAATTGCAAAATCCTTAAATGACTATTGCTGACGGAATACTGACCATTAATTACAGGTAACACAACATTCTAAAAAGAAATAGTCGTGATCAGTGGGTACAACGTACATAACACAAAACCGATTGTTATTGTCTTATAAATGATTATTTTCGTACATTTTTAATCAGATGTTCTTTGTATGTTTCCATTATTTACGGTATCTATATCTGAATACGAATATAACTACAATTGAACACAAACTGTAGAGGAAATATATTTGTATAGATACAGATGTGTCACCTTTCAGGAATCTTTTATTTCAATCACTGCCATTGTTTGGTTTGTCTGTGTTTAAATATTTCTCTTCCTTTCAGCCAATTAGCTAGATGATGTCTGGACGGATATGATATTTCTTCAAGTAAACACCCAATAAGATGTGTTTGTAATGAGGATACGCCACGTTTTGATTTGGACAATTTAGTGAATTGTTTAAAAACTCAATCTGCGGTACTGTATACATATCATTAACATTATACAACAATATTTAGTATTTGTCTTTTACACACGAATACATTGGCACAGTATTTATCGTTTTAACCGTATTCAGGTTTATTTTTTATCCATCAAAATGAGGCCCATTTTACTAAATACGTGCCTAGTGATGTGTACTTTGGTGCACATGTACTTCACTACTTCACAATATTGTCTCGTGGCTTGAAACAAAAAATCGGTGACTTGAACTTATAGTGATTTGTTGACGTTCAAAGACGTAGAAAACAGTGATTATTGTATAAAGGATGAAGTTGTACATGTGTTTCATAAACGTATCAATCAAATATTTGTCAGTACAGTAAAAAAGAAGCCTATAAAAATTAATTATAAGTGAAACAAAGAATCGCGATGTAAGGCAAAACAATATTGTGTTTCTCGTAACCAATCGGAAATCATAATGTTGGTTAGGTAGGTGAAAAATTATTTGTTTTTAAAAACACCTTTTATTAATTATATGCACATGCAAATCAACGATCTGTGTTGATTTGCAGCAAATTGTCAAAACAATGTTAAGTGAATGGGCAAACAATACGGTAGGTAGATCAACCAGGACAACATTACCAGTTGTGATTTAGCCTTAATAAGAGACAGATAAAACAAAGAATGGACTTACTCGCAGAACATGCGCACTGTGTCTGTATCTGTACCAGCCAATACATTTACTCCATTGTTGCCATTGGTAACGTTAAATAAACATTGCATCACATTGGGCAGCGGCCATTTATCGGGGCATTTACAGCTGCATAGATGTATCAAACACAGCTTTAACATGAGTAATATGCCTGAAAGTAGAAAACAATATTATTGTAGCAAAAACAGCTTTAACATGAGCAATATGCCTGAAAGTAGAAAACAATATTATTGTAGCAAAAACAGCTTTAACATGAGCAATATGCCTGAAAGTAGAAAACAAAATTATTGTAGCAAACTTAGATTTAACATGAGCAATATACCTGAAAGTAGAAAACAATATTATGAAACAAGAGTTTAACGATTATCCTTGTATTATACGAGGCTCATCGTATACAAAGCAGAAACTCGGTGAGTTTATCTCTTGTAAGTCGAAGAATTGAAAGTCAAATTTTCAGCTATCCAAACTCTGAGAGACCTATATGGTATCAACAATGAAAAATGTAAAAGATGCTGATGTTTTATACATTTGTATTAAATTTTCCACTGCTAGACAAGTGGTTACATAATTTCGATAACCTGTAATACAGGTTCCATTCATTCTTGTATTAGCTAGACACTATATGTATATAATACAATTTCCTGTTATTGAGCTAATACAGCGTCGTTCGAACTTTTTCCTGCCACGAGGGTCTAGTGCAATAAGCAATTATGAGTTTATTTCTGGTCTCACTTATGTCAGTTTGATGTCAGAACACGGACATGATTAATACAACCATACAATTACCAACCAATCTATTCATTACCTATATTCATTTTCCTGAGGCAATGATAATTATACTAATATTCCGTCTCGCTATTACTGGCTGTCATATGTGGACGAATCATAGAATTCTGAAGCCAGACTGAAAGTAAACAACGGTCACTGGGTTCATTTTCCAAACTCGGTGTGAAAACTGAAACGACTTCCTTGAAAATTATATGAATGGGTAGTATGCTCAGACGTCTTCACAAACGAGGTATAATCATGTGTAGTTTCCGAAATACATTGCAAGCAAATGATAATTTTCACGCCAAATGAAGGTACCATTCATGAAGACAAGCGACGTCATATACAATGTACATCTAGCCATTTCTAGTTAGGAGCTCCTTGGATACAACACTTACGATGCGACTTCGAATACATAACCGGGACGGTATATCAAGAAAATGGGATTGGATGGTTGGTTGAGAAGATTATGCTCCTAACGGTTGATCAACAATTGTTTCCAGGTAATAAACTGGTTTTAGGTCAACTGACTGTCGTATACGACTTGATTCAAGATAGGAAAATGGCACCAAACACATAAATAATCGACATTAATCGACTGATTAATACCATGAAATAACAACGACATCAGCATAACGGAACATAATTTAAATCACATAAAACATTATTGTAAACGTGTCCTCGTAATAATTACTTTCTATGTTATTAATGATACTATCATTATATCATTATAGATTATTTTCCACTTTTTGCAGATCTCTACTATGATATGTAAGTAGTTTATAGTACATCAGAGATGCTTGACGTTATCAGTGTACTCATAAAAAGGATCAGTAAAGATATTCATTCCAATACCATTATGTTTACCACACATGCTATTGACCGATTTATTTGAACTGCTATTATATAGTGAGTTTTTATTTTTTGTTTTAGAGTACAAAATGTACACATTTTCTACGCCAAACACAACCAGGACCCCCAGTGGCGTGTGTCACGATGCGTCACTCTAATATCAATAAACTTTAATGGAAATAAGAGTAATTCCCGGGGATAATTTGATGATTCCTCCATCGTGCACATTTATTGCTGAACTTGAATTATTAACCGGACAAGTGATGCTGACTAAATTACTTTTCGAATCATAGATGTTGACATAATTTGAGCATTCATTGTACAAGTAATTCCTCTTTATATTGTGCCTTTGTCCTAACAGTGGAAATGTAACAATAGTAAGTATGGTACAGATGCCTACATATCACCAATGACATGTTGCGATTGTTGTGTTCATTTAATATCGTATACTAATATACATGTACGTAGATGTTAATCATTCACAATATTGCACGTATTCTTTGTTTGTTTAATTGTCATTACTAGAGGGAAAATGGTAGTTTTTGCTAACTGCAAATTATGAGCATATACAAATAAACAGAGAGTTTTAATATTGGGCTGGATTCGAAAGAAGGAATAGTTCTTAAATTACCAGTCATTTGTACACGTTACCATCCCAAATGACGGACACTTACCATCCCCAATAATATGTCAACAGCTTCTTGTGGGGCATAACATTAATTTTATGCAATATGGAAATAAATGTAACGTATCAGTTATATCAATATTTCAATTATCACTTTTGGAGTAACATACACCGTCACAAGCATGCAGCATGTATCCTAATAAAACCGTAAAATTATACAAAATTAAACTAGCCTGGAAGAACACATTTAGGTAATGTTTGTATAAAATCCATGTTTTTCTCGTTTGAATGATAATTGTACTAATAATACTTTTTTCCTCCAGTGATGGAGAACACATAATCTTTTCTGTAGTAAACGGTTTCATAAAAAAATGAAAGGCTTACATGAACTTAAAACTGCTTGATTTCAACAAATAAAATAACATTTTCTTTATTTAAACATATAGATCTAGCCAACTTTCAATCATTATTGTTTTGCTCTTTGGATATTAATTTGGCAAATAGATTGCTAATAATATGAGAACCTGACAGTTTAAACAAAATGAAACTTCATCTTTAAATATTTTAATCTTATTCTTTTCGAACTAAAGTCAACTCATAAGATCAACGAACTATCATGAACGTTTAACATTAACAAAGCCAGGTATAATACTGGTAGCTTGTGACATGCCGTCTACATGTATATAAATAAATAAAATAATAAATAAATTATACCGACCTTGTTTAAACATATTCCGTAAAGTAGTTCCCTTATAATACTTGTATTTGCATTCATGTACATATAGGCACTACCATAAACATATTATAACTTAGCTTATATATCACATATCTATCAAATAAGAAGTTTAAGATGATTGTCGGCAGATATTTATACTGACATGTTATTTTCAACAATATGTTCAGATTTGCTCAATACACATTGTGTGGCGCTGACAGTTGATAGTTATTGAGAAAAACAGACAGTGTTTTAGTAACGGAACAAAATCGTGTAAACCATTGCGATAGAAACACCATTTAAATGATTTCCATGTCACCCATCAATTTCATTTATTATAAACATAGTTCGCTATAACATGAGATCTAGTAACATGTCCAAAGTTCTTGGCATCGACCTCGAACCTTTTGAGAAGAATATGTACTACGTGGTATATAGGGATGTACTCCCGGTGAAAAACAAAAGCATCAGTAGGCAGGGGCGTAGCTGGGTATATTCAGAGTGTACGCCCGTTGTAAGATATATTTTGGGACTATACAGAAACAAGTATCACGTGATAAAATAAACTAATAAAGGTTTTATGCGAGCGAAGCGAGCTAGAAAAATCATAGTGACTGATCACCTTAAGCAACAGACCACATATACTTTTCTTTACTTTATGACATTCACTAATTACAGTACTGATCGAGCGAAGCGAGTTAGATAAAATACTGATTTCCTGAGCAGCAAGCAATATATACACGTTCTCTTCTTGGTGGTATTCACTTATAACAGTTCGGAGCGAGCGCAGCGAGCTAGAAAAAAACACTGTTTACCTGGGCAGCAGGCCATACATACACGTTCTGTACTTGATTGTATTCACTTATTACGGTACGGAGCGAGCGCAGCGAGCTAGAAAAAACACTGTTTATCTGGGCAGCAGGCCATGCATACACATTTCCTCCTTGATGACATTCATTTATTACTGTACTGAGCAAGCAAAGCGAGTTGGAAAAAATACAGTTTACCTGAGCAGCAGCCCATATATACACGTCCTCTTCTTGATGACATTCATTTATTACAATACCGAGCGAGCAAAACGAGTTAGAAAAAATACAGTTTACCTGAGCAGCAGGCCATATATACACGTTCGTTACTTGATTGCATTTACTTATTACAGTACTAAGCGAGCGAAGCGAGTTAGAAAAAAATGTTTAACTGAGCAGCAGGCCATACATACACGTTCTTTACTTGATTGCATTTACTTATTACAGTACTGAGCGAGCGAAGCGAGCTAGAAAAAATACTGATTATACCTGAGCAGGAGACCAATACATGCAATTTGTATGCTCAGTAAAGTATTGAGGGAGCGTAGCGAGCAACAAAAAAAGATTATTTTGGCAGGCACGATCTCTATCAGATGGTTCATTTTGAAAATAATTAGCGAGCGAAGCGAGCTCGTTTTTTCTAAAATATGTCCTGAATAAAAAAAGGAGAGCCTCCAACATAAAATTTAATGCCTAACCCTAGTGAGGCATCGATTTTTATTGCATTTTTAGTCAGTTTATTTTTTCATTTTTCTAATGAAGCGTACGCCCGGGCGTACGGGCGTATGCCTGGCTACGCGCCTGGTAGGTTGGCAATTTGTGTATTTGGATAATACCTAACGTGCTCCCGAGTTTATGCTTGGTCCCCGTGTAAAAAATGAGCTTTGATAGGCTATGTAGAGTTCTTAGACATCTTGTGATATCAAGCATCGGGAGGAAAAAATATATAAAGGTCTGTAAGATATCCAGGAAGCATGGCTGGGTCTCGTAGAATGAACGGGGATCCCTGGATCAGACCTTAACTTTTGTGAAACAAACCTTTCCTTAAACCATGCCCGATTCATATGTTTTATTTTAACGTTTAGATATTCACCCTAACAGTTCTTTCTCGATGTGCTTGTTCGAAAGTTATCTCCGATGCATCCCTTAATTGGGTGGATAATTCTTGATGATGTGGTAACTCGGGAGAAATTCTGGGACACCCGTAATTCATAGTCAGTATTTGGGAAGACACTCTGCGATGCATTGGTGGACATTAATCCGGTAATCCCTGATGCTAATAAGATCATTTCTAATGGATCCGTTCCGGATTTATAAAACACAAAATCATTGGTGTCTTTTTATCCCTACTACATCAACGAAGATGTTGTTCCCCATTGGGACCTAGGTTTAATATCATCGTCACTCTTCATATTTATCAATAAGGCTGTGTGGAAACTATACAGATCTTTAGATGTTTACAACTTGCCCAAACAATAAATACTTGTGATGGATACACCAGACAAGAAACACATTGACAAATTAGAAAGTAACAGTGAGCTCAGTCGTTTGGAAAAGTGTTTTATCCGTTGAATGGTGAGGTGAGACATTATATGGTCAGTGGTTTGTTACGTTACCCCAGTGAAGCATACCAATATGCTAATTTTGTCCTTACGATCAGCTCTATAAATGCTGTTTCGTCTCATGTCAAAATATATAACGTGTAAGAACGTTTCCACCTTTTCACATACCACCATGTTTCTTAGTACAATGGCATGCCCCGAGAGACATATATGTTATACAAATTAGAACTATTTCCATATACTTCAATGCCTCTCGTGCGCATGAACTAAGACTAAATTGTCACAGGATCCAGCCAAATGGATAGATGGAAATAACTAACTTATCCTGACCTGATATCAACGCATAATTATACTGCGTATAAGCGAAAGACAGAAGTGTCAATAAAGTGACATATCATTGTATCATTTGACTTTTGGTTAGTTATATACGTTTCAATATGGTTGACGGGATTGAAGCTGAAACTGAAATCAATTTTAACTTACCCAATCTATGCATATTCATTTTCATTAATGGAATACGTGTATTTATATAATTTCATTTGTAACATAAACGTCTCGTACAACATTTTGTAAATTATATTTTGGTGATATTTAATTGAAACGAATTTAGTTATACAGATAGAAATAAGAACTACCACGCCATATGTACACAACAAAATTGCGTTATAACCACACTTGTCTGTAAGTTGTTAACTGAATAGAGCACTAGACATATACCAAGTATATTCCAGAATCCATTTATTTTTTCCTCACAACAAAAGTGTTTTGATAATTATACACACATTTGGTAGTACATTTTAGATCTCTACGCAGCTATACTTGAGACATTACTGAAAGGTATTGTCTATTTTGTACTGTATCTATGTTCGTGTAACATCCATTGACTGAAAAGCGGTTACTGTTATACATACATCGACGAATTAGTTAGATGTTGTATTTCAGCATAGACTCATTTTCACCACCAGTTACTCAATCATACATTTTATGATGCTGTGTTTACCGCTTACCGTGGTCACAATAGTTCAACTAGAAACAGCGAAAACTTCGGGTGGTGACATCTTGAAATTACAATAACTCACATATGTGATTTGTCGTCTGGAGAGACCAAACATGCGCAGATAAAAAACCAACATAAAAAAACTACGTTGCCATATATGCCCAGTGTGGAAAAATCCAACTGAATTGTGTCGACCTGTCATGTTTGTATAATTTGATCCAGTTAGATTGTGCCTTATGGTACATATTTATCTTTAATGTTATAATTTACATGTACAAGTGACATAACACTCCTTTAGCGGAGAACCAAAGAGCTGGATGGAATGAACTTCATTATTTTTCTGTAATTAGTATGATATCTACTTACATATCAAATAGAGCATTCCAAATGTAAAGAACTGCTGGGGAGTGAGCATCGATCGGACCTTAACATTTCACCTTAGGATAGACAGTTATTAGTACTGTTATAATAATGATGATGTTTATTATTGCGACCGTAGACGGCCAGTGACATTGCGTATTGTAAATACAATGTGCTCTGATGTAGGCATATACGAAATACATTCCACACTTCCAGGTAGACATATTGTTGTAGTCATGCTTAAATAATACAAACAAGTCTATTTGCAGATATGTGTCCGTTCAACTGACTGTCAATGTACAACCGGTCATTGAGTCGCATCGAATGTTACAATGGGAACCTCAATCAATTACAGTAAATTGGCTTATAACCCTTTAAGATATCCATACATGCGCATAGGTAAAATTGATCAATATGTTTTTTCCTGCTCCTGTAATGACGCAGACGGACATCGAGCCAACGATTCTTCGCTCACAAAACACGTCACGCACATTTGGGGCATTATGTGTCGCAGTATATAATACCTTACCATTGGGACATCGCTTGTATGTACTGTGTTTGTTTCCAGCATGTGTGACTAGGTGCAATCGCCGCTTCTCTTTGGGTTAGAAATGTCTGTTTCAAAATTACAACATATAACATATACCCAAAATGTGGGACGAGCAAGTTGAATGCTGTGAGCCATACGGAGACACACTGAAACGAGTTATATTTCCTCCTTATTGGTTTGAGGTAACAATGCATTTTTAACTAAAAAATAATTCAATTGTCTTCAAATTATACGGCAATAGACGTCTGCTTCTTATCAAATTATATCACGAACCTATTTGTCTACATCAGTGAATCGTTTTCATAATGACGTTTACAGTGTTTAGGCTCAGCGGTTTTTCGTATTCATTTATTTCCTTTTTGGTTGAAAGCAATATCCGTTGAAGACATTCATACTAAAGTGAGTAATTGTGAAGTTCTTATTGTGTAAGATTCGAGCTCGACCAACTCGATCTGATGACTGAGTGACAATACCTACGACCAATACATACCTTGTTATAAATTGTAAAGAATACAATAATACATCGGTAGTATAGCTAACTAATATTCGTTGTACGTTCATTAGGTTCATTTATTTATTGTAAATTGACGTCATTGTATCTGGGGTTGGAAAACCACATTAATTATATCAGAATGTTACTGCTACTTAGCTATACGACATCATTACCGACTGGCACTGTGTGTTATTGTTACTTAAAGGAAGTTGTATCCTTTGTTATTTGTACGCTACATTTACAAAATATCGCTCACATTTAAATAAACTCATCAAAACGTTAATTAAAAATCCACAAAAAACTGGTACGTCTATAACCATTGTCAGATTCATCCTGTTTATTTCCTGGCGTCAGACACTTGATAACTACACACATGTTCTTTATCAATGATAGCCAATATATTGTTGACGCAAGCCTCAATTCATCAAGGCGTAGTTACTACGACAACCTATTGGCCGCTCCAGCAACAACACGTCAATTCACGTTGTCAATATGAAATCAGTTCAGAAGCGTTATGTTATCAAGCACATATTAGTTGCAATGATATGAAACTTTTTTTCTGGGAATAACTTTTCTGTCACGGGGAGGTATTTAATCGTTGAATGCGGCATTTACAATAAATGATGTCATTGTTGAGTATTCATGTTTCAAATATATTATGTCGTCATGGTTGCATTAAGTCGTTATAGCCGTAGTGACGATTCGGTTCAAATAAGAGTTTCAATCAAATGTTGCTTTCGGCTTTTAAGGTCCTATATTTATGATACGCCACTCAAATATCTTGATATGCTTCAGCAATATTTGTTACAAAGGAAAACGATCAATTTCCGCGACTACTTTATCACCCTCCATCGTATATTACTGAACTTGACGTATATCGGATATGTTGACTAAATTACTTTTCATATCATAGATGTTGACGTTATTAAGTATTCTTGCACAGCTAATTCATCTTCATATTCCATCTTATCAGTTGAATTGTATCAATAGTATCGTAATGGCCGGAGGGCGTACTTGCGTACATACTTTTATTTACAATAACATGTTGTTGTTGTAATGTTCAACTAGAAACCAAACTATATTGCAAATTTCATGATGTATGAAATATGTTTCGTATTTGTTTCGAATGGCAATTTTGAACAAACAGATATACACAAACAGTACCTTTCCGCCCATCAAATGCCTTCATATATAACACGCTTGCCTGGTTTCGAGATTTGGTATTCCATTTGTATTGTAAAAAATGACTGCACTGTATGTTTATGATTTGCTGCAGTTACATGTTTTATACAAAATATAGGCCTACCCGAACATGTATAATTGTAGACTGCATTTGAAAAATAAATCAACATTTAATGAAAACATTTTTCAAAATTCAATAATGTTAATGGCGCAAGTTTTCCGACTCTTTAACAGACAAGTTCTGCTCCTGGAATATTTGATAATATAAGAAATTGATAATTATGTACGAAAACATTTATTTTATTTTTTCCCCAAAATTCAAACAAAAATATAATGGATTTCATTTCTAATATTAATAAAGCCATTTATATTTCTGCCAACTTGATTATACAACATTATACCGACCTTGTTTGAACATATTCCGTAAAGTAGTTCCCTGAAACCTCTTGTATTCCAATTCATGTACATACAGGCACTATTAAAACATATTGTAACTCAGCTTATATATCACATAGCTATCAAACAAGACGTTATAGTTGGTTGTTGGCAGCTATCTATACGGATATGATATTGTCAACAATATGTTCCGATTTGCTTAATACACACGATGTGGTGATGTCGGTTGATATTATTGAGAAAAATAGACAGCGCTATAGTTGTGGAACAAAATATTGTAACCCGTTACAGTAGAACCCAATTAAAACGAATTCCATGGCACCTATCTATTTAATTCATTATACATGTAAACATATTTCGCAATAAAATGAAATATACAAGTAGTAAACAAGCTCGTGGTGCACATGTAAATTAATGAACCTCGAGGTGCTAGGTCTTGCGAGAGTTCTGATACATCTCGTGATACCCGGCTTCTGGAGAACAAATGTCTGTAAGATATACCGGAAGCATGACAGGGTCGCGTAGGATGTACGGAGCTGCTTCCATGGATCAGAAATTTCAAGGGTTACCTGCAAGACTGCTGTAACTGCTTATAATTAATAAGGACAAAAAACAGTCTTGCAGGCAATCCTCGAATTTTGCGAAACATGGTTTTCCTAGATAAATCCTTGTGAAATGTAAACTCGGGAAGCTCATGGAGGCCCGTATATCGGGACATCAAAGTCATTGTTCGGGACAACACTCAACGAAACATTGGTGGACATTAATCCGGTAATCCCTGATGGCAATAAGATCATTGCTAATGGTACCGTTCCGGATTGATGAAACAAAAACCTTGATATGAGTTTTTCTACTACATCAACGAAGATTTTCCCCTTTGGGACCTAAGTATAATATCATTGTCAGTCTTAATATTTACCAATTAGACTGCGTGGAAACTATACAGATATTTAAATGTTTAAAATTTGCCCAAAACCTTTCAAGAGGTTTAGATGATACACCAGACGATGAAAATATTTCCGAATAAGAAAGGGAAATAAATTCTGACGTTTGGATAATTGCTTTCATCTGTTGGATGGTCAGGTGTGACTTATCCCCTATAAATTATATGGTCGGTGGTAAGCCGGGTTTCGCCAGTGAAGCAAACTAGTGCATGTATGTATTTCTGTATTCTAATGTTGGTCTTAAGGCGGGGACATGGACTTTTAATGGACTTTTTTGGCGTATTTGAGGGCATTGCTCAGTGTAGTTGTGTTGTGGTGTTACTGCTTTCTGTGCTCGGCTAGTAAAGTTGAATTCAGCTTTTCCTGTCCGATTTCCTCATACGTTTTACGCTCTGTTCTATAAATCCTGCTCTTTTTCATATTAACATAAAATATCAAAACGTTTCCACTCTTTCACACAGCAACATTTTTCCCACTTAATTGGCATGTCCCTAGGGCCATATATTTGTCATACAAATTATAACCGTTTCCATATATTTCAATGCCTCTCGACAGTCCCTCGTGCGCATTAATTACGACTAAATCTTCACAGGATCCAGTCCAATGGATAGATAGAAATTACATACTTATCCTAACCTGATATCAAAGCAGAGTTATGTATCATTACATTGCTATGGGGACTATGTCACCACCTATTACGCTATAACTATACTTTGCTGTACTGTGTTAAATAAAGAGAGCCTAGACATACTTAAGTATTCCAGAATACATTTATTTTATCTTCACATCAGAAGTGTTTGGATAATTATGCGCACATTTGGTAATAAAACTGAGATCTCCACACAGCTATACTTGAGATATTAACGAAACGTATTGTCCATTTCGTAATGTATCTCTGTACGTGAAACATCAGGAATAATATAACAAGTAACATACATCAAAGATTTGGAATTATATTTTATTACATCATAAACTCGTTTTCACCACTAATTACTCATTCTATTCGTTATTATTCTGGGGTTTAAAGCTTATCGTGGTCACAATTGTTCAATTAGAAACAACGACACATTTCAGTGGTTAAATAACGGGCGAACAAATGCTACGTATTTTGCATTTATAGTCTGGTTTACCATGTGCCATCGTGAAATTCGTCGAATGGTTTGATATCTTGCCCGGCATGCACAGATAACCAAACTACATAAAAACTTAGTTCACGTTTAACCCTGCCTTATATGCCAATCAGTTCCTGTTAGATTGTGTCTTATAATAAACATGCATAGTTCATGTTATCATAAACATGTACAATAAACTCCTTTAGCGGAGAACCAAAGTGGTGGATGGAATGAACGACTCATATATCATTTTGTAATTAGTATGATATCATCTTACAAATCATATTGATTTGGACAATTGTAAGGTACTGCCTGGGAGTGAGCATTACTCGGACATTAACATTTCACCTTAGGATCGACACGAATTAGTCCTGTTATAGTATATGATGATGGTTATTATTGCGACCGTAGACGGCCAATGACATTACGTATTATAAATACATAGCAGAGGTAGGCGTAAACGAAATAAATCCCACACTTCCAAGCATGAAGCGTTTTGTTGCAGTTATGCTTAAATAAATGTCTATTGTCAGAGATGCGTACGTTCAACTGACCGCCAATGTACCACCTGTCATTGAGCCGCATCGAATGTTACACTGGGTACCACCAAGGGCAACTACATGGTACAGTATATTGACTTTTGACACTTCAATGTATCCATAAGTAAACATACGCGTATGTACACTGAATTATTGTATGGGATGCCTGCTCAAGCAATGGTTGCAGATGATAATCGAGGCAAAGACCTCTTACTCTCAAAGCACGCGCCCAACCTCTAGTTCATCAAACAAATATAGGGAATTCGCGCACGGAACGCAGCAGTACTCAACTTAACCAACCGAGAACAGAAAACACGTTAACTTACAACTTTAGTTTTAAAAAGACCAAGTCCCTGTCGTAAAAAGGCAGCATGACATACAAAGAAATACCAAAAGCCGCTGACCCTAAGTGACCAAATGAACCGCAGCTAAGACCCGACCCAGTTCCCATAGTCATCGCTGTAAAAGAGCAAAGTGACCTAGTTTCATATAAATAAGCCAACATGGAGAACCCAGTCCGGGATTAATACATGCATATATCATGACTGACCTCTAACAACAGAACCTTGTAAACAAGTCTAAGTCGGCATTTATGCTGTGTTTGACAGTATATTTAAATACCCTGCTTTTGGGATATCGCCTGTATGTACTGTGTTTGTTTTAGCATATGTGACTAGGTGCAGTCGTTACCTCTGTTCAGCTTAGAAATGTCTGTTTATTACAACTGTCTAACAACATATAGCGACAATGAGGGAAAAGCAAGTTTAATGCTGAGTGCCATACAGAGACACACTGAAACGAGTTTTATTTCCTCCTTATTGGTTTGAGGTAACTATGCATTTTCCAAATTATACGATAATAGCTGTGTGCTTCTTATTAAATTATACCACGGGTCTATTTGTCTACATCAATGAATCAGTTTTACACAGATGTTTACAATGTTTAGACTCAGAGTTTTTCATGTTCTTTTATTTCCCTTTTGTTGAAAGCAATTTCATTTGAAGAAATATCTAGTAGAGTCAAGTCAGGAAGTTCAAGATACAAACTGTATATCATAGTTGTTGACATTATTAAGTATTCTTGCACTAGTAATTCATCTTTATTTGTCTTCTTATCAGTTGGTTTGTATTAATAGGATTGTATGGGCCGGAGGCGTACATTGTCTTATTTACATTTCAATGTTGTTGCTGTAATGTTCAACTAGAATCCAAACTATAATGAAGATTTCATGATATATGAAATATGTGTCGTGATTGTTTCTATGTTTAATTTTGGAGGAATAAAAGTTGAATGTTAAAACAGCGTATCACTATTATATACAAACAGACAAACTCAAACAAAATCGTTCCATCGATCAAATTCATCATTGAAAACACGCTTGCCTGGTTTCATGATTTCATGTTTCATTTGTATTGTAATTGCACTGTTTTATTTGGGATTTGCTGTGGCAATATGTTTGTACAAAACTATGGGCCTACAGGAACATGTAATTGTAGATTGTATTTAAACAATAATTCAACATTTTCTTTGACAACATTTTTAGAAGAGAATCCGACTCTTCAACATAAATGTTCTGCTCCTTGTATTATGTATTAATTTAATATTTTTGATAATTTAACAAGAAATTATTCATTCTATTTGTTTCCAAAACTCAAACAAAACATCAGTGACATATCATGAATAGTATTTTAACAGATAGTACTGGCAAAGAAGTAGTGATGACCGGCCGCTAGTAATGACCGGACAAACAGTCTCCTCGCTTTGTTTAGTATAATAAATCGTATATTTTTGTCTCATAACAATCAGAATAATGTTTAAAAGGATTCTGGTAGAAAAAAATTATCGAAATCAACAAAGCATTACTTATTTATCAAAAATATCGTCCGCTGCTGCGATGTTGACATTAGCAGCACCGGGGAAAATAATTTGTGTGTGCGCATGCGCGAAAGAGCGCGTGTGCCAATGATTTTCTATGGTCAAATTATTAAATCGAATATTTCATGTTGAGACCGTGGCCGATTGGTAACGACGTAGAAATATTTTCCAAATTTTACTTTGAAGGCCCGTGTTCGAATCTCCTCGGCGGCTGATTTTAAAAATTTTTTTTTTTTAAATTTCAATCCAACACTAATTTTACCGCAATTAATAAAATGTGTCGGATATCGGAAAATTAAACATTTTAATATCATGTCCATACATTTTGAAGACTTTCAAGTCGTTTGAAAATATTTTTCTCGATTTTTTTATCAATAAACACGGTACGGTATATTATTGATTTTAGCCTGTCTCAGAACGCCTCCTATCAGGAAAACATTGTGTGTCACGTGTTGTTATATCGTAAATCATGAATATTTTTGCATGCATGCGAAATAAGGACACTGTTCTAAACATTCCTGGCCATATTTTTCAAAATATTAATCGAGAAATATTCGTAACAGACTGTCCGGTCATTACTTCTGTACATCGTTGAAAAGGGCGCCAAAAGTACACATGTTTCGGCCCCAAATTTGGTAGTTCACGTGACGTCATATTTTTGGGTAATCTATTTTTAGCAACGACCTTGAACACAGGTATGTGTCAACACAAATGCTTTTGAGGAAAAGTCGATTTTTAAGTTCATACGACGTTTTTTAGGCCAATTGTGTCCGGTCATCACTCCATTGCCAGTATAGATAACATAAAATATATTTATTAACGTCTCACGAATGTACATGTTTGTAGAAATATACATATAAAATGTAGAGACATGCACAAAACCACTCAATATGAGTTATGATAGACAATAAGGATATGGACAAAACTTGTTAATAGAAAATATACCGACCTTGTTCAAACATATTCCGTTAAGTAGTTCCCTTAAACTTCTTGTATTCCAACCCTACACTATTATAAACATATTATAACTCAGCTTATATATCACACAACTATCAAACAAGAAGTTATACATGGTTGTCGGCAGATATTTATGCAAATATGTTATTGTCAACAATATGTTCCGATTTGCTTAATACACACTGTGTGGTGATGTCGGTAGATACATGTAGTTATAGAGAAAAGTATAGTGCTGTAGTTATGGAACAAATTTTTTTAACCCATTGCAATAGAAACACAATTAAAAATTAATTCCATGCTACCCATCAATTTCATTTATTACAAACATATTTCGCTATAACATGAGATTTAGTAACATGTCCAAAGTTCTTGGCATCGACCTCAAACCTTTCGAGAAGAATTTGTACTACGCGGTATAGGGATGTACATTTGTTCTCCCGGTGAAAAACTTAAGCATCAGTGAGTTGGCATTAAATTTTTTTGTGCATTCGGAGAATACCCAACGTGCTCCCCAGTTTATGCTTGGGCCCCATGTAGATTCATGAGCATCGAGAGGCCAGGTTTTGCGAGAGTTCTTTGCCATCTCGTGATATCAGGCATCGGGAGAAACAATGTCTGTAAGATATCCCGGAAGTATAGCTGGGTCTCGTAGAATCTATTCTATTATAACATTTAGTTATTCACTCCTTACAATACTTCCACAAAATGATGATAGTTAGAAAGTATTCACTTAAGCTTCCTATAGAAACGGTGATAATTCCCGATGACATGTAAATGCCCAATGACACCCGTTCACCGGGAGTCAGACCCAATAATTCATAGTCATTATTTGGTAAGACACTGACTGATGCGTTAGTGAACCTACACCAGTGTATTCCTGGTGCCAATAAGTAACATTGCTAATGGTACCTTTTCGGATTGATGACACAAAAAAATGGTGCGAGTTTTTCTACTACATCACCGATAATTTTCCCCTTTGGGACCTAGACATAATATCATTGTCAGTCTTCATATTAACCAATAAGGCTGCGTGGAAATTATACAGATACTTAGATGTTTAAAACTTGCCCAAAACAAAGAAAAGTGTTTTAACGGATACCCCAGACACGAAACACAATGCCGAATTAGGAAGGAACAGTGAGCTCAGTCGATCGGATAAGCGTTTCAATCCGTTGGATGGTAAGGCGAGACTTACCCCCATAAAGTATATGGTCGGTGGTTAGTTATGTTATCCTAGTGAAGCATACTAGTATGTTTATATTGGTATTCTAATTTTGGACTCACGTGCTGCTCTATAAATTCTGCTATTTCCCGTGTTAACATATGTAACGTGTAAGAACATTTCCACTTTTTCGCACAACAGCGTGTTTCCCAGTCATTAGCTTGTCCTGAGGGACATATATGTTATACAAATTAGAACTATTTCCATATATTTCTTCGTGCGCATGAACTAAGACTAAATTACTACAGGATCCAATCAAAGGGATAGATATGTATTTTCCCGAACTTCTATAAAAGTGTCAATAAAGTGACATACTTTACTGGGTTGTACTCATAGGGCGAAGAATGTTTTTAATGAACCAAGACACCATGTCACCACCAACTACGTTATATCCACAATTGTCTGCAATGTGTATAATAAGCTTATTCTAGAATCCATTTATGTCGTTGTTACACCAGAAGTGATTGGGTAATTATGCACATATTTGGTAATAAAATTGAGATATCTACGCATCTATACGGTGGGTTTTAGCGCTTACCGTTACAATACTTCAACTTGAAACAGCGAACACTTCCTGTGGTTAAATTACGGACGGACCAACGCTACCTGTTTTGTTTTTAGTCTAGTTTACCATGCTCCGTCTTGAAACTACTCGTACTCAAATTTAGGGTTTGGCGTCAGGATAGAAATGGACTGCAAAAAACTTAAATCCTCGCTAAACAAAGTTACAAATGCATAGTCTAGCAATATTCAACTTTTTTTTTCCTTAATTTTCTGTCGATCCGTCATTTTTGTTCCATACGTTTCAGATTGTGTCTTACAATTGTACACATGCATATCTAATGTTATGATACGAATATACATAAAACTCCTATATCGTTCTGTAATTAGAACGAAATAGTATATTACATATCACATAACAATTGTAAAGTACTGCTTGGGAGTGAGCATTGCAAGGATATTAACATTTACCGAAGGCAAAATGTGTGTATTTTTTAAATATGATGATGATCGTTATTATTGCGGCTGTAGACGGCTAGTGACATTACATATTATTGTAAATGAATATCAGATACGAACTAAATTCCACACCTCCAAGTTGGCATATTATTGTAGTTATGCTTTTCATTATAAATAAACGTCTATTTTCAGAAATGAGTCCTTTTAACTGACAGTCCATGTACCACTGGTCACAGAGTCGAATCGAATTTTGCACTGGGAACCAAGCGCAGTTACAGTAAATTGGCTTTCACATACGTACACATAAGTAAAATGGATCATAGTGTGTTATTGTTGCTCTAGTAATGACGCAGACGGGGGTCGAGCCAAATATTTCACTCTCAAAGCCCGCCACAAACCCAATCCCTGAGCCACAAACACGAGCTAAATCACGACCGACCTTTAACGTCGACATGTGTTTCATTTATTCTGTGTGGCAGTATGAAATAGCCTTCTTTTGGAACATTGCTTCTGTGTACTGTGTTTGTGTCTAGCATATGTGACTAGGTGCAGCCGCCACTTCTGTTGGCTTAACAATGTCTATGTAATGTTTAATACAATGTCTAATAACATATAGCGGTAATGAAGGAAAAGTAAGTTTAATGCTGAGAGCCTTACGGGAAACATTGAAACGATTTTTGTTTCCTCATTATTGGTTTGAGGTAACAATGCATTTTCAACTAAAAATAATTCAATTTTCTCCAAATTATACGGAAATATACGTCTGCTTCTTATTAGATTATACCACGAGCCTATTTGTCTACATCAGTGAATCGGTTTGACACTGGCGTTTACAATATCTAGGCTCAGCGTTTTTCCTATTCCTTTATTTCCTTGTTTGGTTGAAAGTAATTTCCGTTGAAGACAATTCTAGTAGAGTAAAGTCAGCACTTGTGAGGTTCAAGATGCAAACCGTACTGTATTTGACTCGAACTCGCCGAACTCGATCTGAAAATTGAGTGACATTACCATTCGACCAATACAAACATTGCTATCTAAAGTGTATATCACGGTGTATACCCGTATCGGCACCCTCTTTGTGCAAAACGCTGTATCGGCACCCTCACTGTGCTGGCACCGGCACCATCTATGTGCTAAAAACAATGATTTTGAGGAAGGAGACGGATAAAATCATTTATTTGGTCACAAATGCAGATTTGTGCTTATAAAACGATAGCCCACGGAACAACCGAATGATTAGCCACTTCATTTATGTTATTCCATTTGTTTTAACATTTGCCAAACGTTCAGACTAAGATGGAATGTTGACATAGGTACTTGTTCAAATATACACGCAGTCATATTTATGACACTTAAATGCGATTTTTCATCAATATAGGAAATATCTTGCAACTCAGATGGAAAGACCTTGAACCAATCTGGCCTTTAAATGCTTTAATTATGGTTACTCTAATCAAATAACGTAAATTCAGCCTACTTTCTGTTTCGTTGTGGCACCGGCACCCTATCGGTGCGTTGCAGATATTTGGGAAAATAACACACAATAAGAGGGTGCCGGTGCCAGAACAGAAAGGGTGCCTTTGCCACAAATAAACCGAAAGTAGGCTGTTGTTTGCGTGATTTGATGAAAGGCCAGTTTGGTTCAAGGACTTTCCATCTGAGGTGAGAGACATTTCCTATATTGACGAAAAATCGCATATATACGTGGGGTTATCCAAAAGTTCGTGGACTTTTGCTCTAAAACTATTATCCAGAGCCAGATCAGTATGAAAATTACCATACAGTGACATTGATCTATTATAAACAAATGCCTCCAAACATTTTTATAGAGTACCATTTGTATGAAGAGTTACACGTTGCCATAGTAACACAAAAATGCGTTAGCGGCGCACTGCTGATTTGTTCCAGTAAAATGCGTTACGTTATTGTCGATTTTTACAGAGTTTCTTCATTTAAAAATACAAAAATGCGTCCTCATGTTGAGCAATGTCATACCAATATTTTGGTATAATTTAAAGGCTGTATCGTATATATTCGTCATTTTATGAGCATGAGAGTTAATGCTTGCATATAAAATTCAATGTAAAATATGACGTCACAAGATATCATTTACAGTCGCAAAATAATTAAATTATGTATACAGCTAGGAAACCCGCAAGGAAGAAAAGAATTGTTTGGCAAATTAAGCATGAACTCTTCTGCATTGTATTCAATTGTTTTTAAATGGCATAAATAGTTAACAGACAGTCAGGGTGGTGTGACAGACGATGCATGTTTATATGTACAAAACTGACGTTCAACGAATGAGCGTTACGTTGGTTAGAATCGACCATCTTAGGTATTAGAGAAAAAAGTCCACTTGTAGAGATAGAAACGACACAATTCAGTACACATCGACATTACGAGTGTGTGTGCATATTATAAGTATACAGCTGATTACGGGAAACAAAGAACAACTTATTTACAGCGTTTACGAGATTCATGAAATGATTAAGTCGAAGGGCGACGTCGTACGTCATTTCTGAGCGTGCGCCGGGTATGGCTACTACGCATGCTTACAAATGCTATATTTATGTTATTTTTAATTATATCCGTATGATATTTGGTATACGTGTTCAATATAAATCAATTTTATAGGGACCATAGATTCGTAGCTTTAAGTTAAATGGTTTTTGAATTAGAGCAAAAGTCCACGAACTTTTGGATAACCCCACGTATAAGTGCCAAATTCACGACTCTAGTGTTCATTCGAATAGGTATTCCCGGTCAACATTCCATCTTAGTCTGAACTGGTGGCAACTAATATAACAAATGGAACAACATGAGGGCAGTGTTTAATTATTGGGTTGTTCCGTGGGATATTGTTTTTTAATCTCAAATCTGTACTTTTGGCAATATTAATGATTTTCGAACCTCTCCTGTCGACTGGTATCCTTGAAAACCATTGTTTTGCACAGAGAGGGTACCGATACGGGTATACACCGTGTATATGATACTTTACCAGTTTCAATTTGATGTCATTGTCTCAAGTGTGGATCACATTAATTTAGTTATCATTAAGTGTCTTTTATCTAGCTATACGACGCCATTACCGGCTGCACTGGCTTTTATTGTTACTTGAAGGAAGCAATATTATTTGTCGCCCTTTGTTGTGCGCCATACTTAGTGTAAATCATCGTTAATTAAACATTAATAAACAGCTGGTGTGTCTATTACCATTGACAAATTCATCCTGTTTCTTTCCTGTCGTAATACAATTTATAACTACACACATGGTCCTATCCAATTATAACGAAAGCATTGTACGAGGTGGGCGAAAGATTCAATATACCAATACGTGGTTATTTCTTCGCCAACTTACAAAAGTGCCGTTTCACTATTAATACGTCAAATCACGTAACCAACATTATAGAAGTTCAGGAACTATATCACACCAATTACACGTTAGTTGCAATGACAAGAAATGTTTAATTTATGGACATAAGTTGGCTTTTCCGGGCATGTTTTTTTAATAGTTGAATGCGTCATTTACAATAAATGATATATATATTGTGACGTCATTGCGAGGTTGGTCGACTTAGCCAAAGTAACGATTCGGTTCAAATGAGATATGTAATAAAATATCTATTTCGGCTTTTAAAGTTCTGTATTTATGTTACACCAGATATCTGGATATGCTTCAGCCATATTTGTTACAAAGGAATAAGAGAAATTTCCGCGACTGTTTTATCACCCCTCCATCGTATATATTTATTACTGAACTTGAATCATGTCTGATACGTCGTCTATTACTTTTTATATTATAGATGTTGACAGTATCAAGTATTCTTGCACAAGTAATTCATCTTTATTTGCTCTCTTATCACTAGGGTTGTATTAATAGTATTGTATGGGCCGGAGGCGTACATAGAACCAATAAAATTTTGTTGTTTTTGTATTCAACTAGAATCCAAGCTATATTGAAATATGTTTCGTATTTGTTTCGATTGGCAATTTTGGAGGAATGAAAGTTGAATGTTAAAACAGCGTATCTCTATTACATACACACAATCAAACAGAGACATAATTTTTCCATCCATTAAATGCCTTCATAAAAAACACGCTTGTCCGGTTTTATGATTTCATGTTTCATTTTTATTGTAATTTTACTGTTTTATTTAGCGATTTCATGTGGCAAAATGTTTTATACCAACATAGGCCGAACATTGTAGATTGCAATTGAAAACTAAATAAACATTTTCTGAAATCATTTTTGAAAACATTTTAGAATGTTAATGACGTAAGTTTTCCGACTCTTTAACAGAAATGTTCTGCTTCTTTTATATTTGACAATCTAAAAATTTGATCATTCAACTTCGAAATTATTTAATTTTTTTTTCATTAAATTCAAACAAAACATCAATGTCATATTGTCATGGATATAATTTTAATATTAACAAAGCGATTCATAAAACTGCCAACTTGAGTACAGAAAATATACCGACCTTGTTTAAACATATTCCGTCAAGTAGTTCCCCCTACACTTCTTGTATTCCAAGTCATGTACATACACGCAATATTATAAACATAGTATATCTTAGCTTATATACACATGTATCACATAGCTATCAAACAAGATGTTATAGAAGATAGTTAGTAGATATTTATGCTGATATGCTATTGTCAACAATATGTTCCGATTTGCTTAATGCACACAGAGCCGTATTGTCAGTCCAATAGTTATTGAGAAATGATAGACAGTGCAGCTATTGATATAAAACATACTATTGTAACCCGTTACAGTCAAAACTGGATTAAAACTAATTCCAGGGCAACAGTAAATTTATTTTTGTCAAAACCATAATTCGTAATATATTGATCTATCACGAAACATGATTGGGTGGTATCACTTAGTACTTTGGTCCTTTGAGCAATCATTTCATTCGTCGATGAACTCTCGATGGAAATAAATAGGCATTTGGGAGGATTCAGGGACAACTTTTCTAACGTCGGAGAGAGAATTCATGGTTGTCAAAAATTTGTGCCTTCGGGACAACATCCGATGTGCACCAGCATTCATGTCTTAGCCACCAATGGTTTACTCCCTATGGAAATAAATGTGCTTCGATAGACATCGGTACGTGGTTTTGCCAAACATTGTGACACTGGGTATCTGGGAAAAGCATTATCGAGAATTCCCGAAAGTTCATATGGTCTGGTAGAATGCACGTGGTCGCTTCTATGTATCAATAACCTTTCACCGGGGTACTTGACCCCGATCTCCGGCAATATCTCAATATGAGTCAAATCTCATCACATTGGCAAGTGTCTTTGTTCTACTCAAGTAATTTTCGTATACGGCTCGGCTAAAAATTAGCATTCCAGACCGAAAGGATATTCTGAGTTTAATAAAATAAATTTTCAATAGCTTCAACTGCAGATTTATCTTTAATTCTGACTCTGGTTATATTTATTATTTTCTTCCTTAAGTTGACATAATGTGTGTAAAATGTTTCACACAAGTTTGTGTTTCCCAATATATTCGCATTTCCCAAGGGGCATATAAATTTCAGTATTTCTATAATTTCCAATATCCATTGTGCGCATTTGGGAAGCAAATCAAACAGATAAATCAAAACTACATACTTATTATCCTGACCTGATAAGGAAGCAGAATCAAATTGCAAAACGTGTCATTTGAACGAAGTACCATTTTGTCATTTCTGATTGTTGAATGACTGATTTGAGCAACCTAAATGTCATTTGTTTGCATTAAAAAGAATACAGAGCTGTGGTGTTCATGTCAGAATATTTTCATTGATGTCTTGACGAATAATATAATTCCTTCAGACTGTGTTCATGGTAGTATATTTTGCAGTAACTAAAGCCAAAATATTGGCAGGAAATCATGGCGAATATGAGAAAAGACTTGTTTCATACACCAGGTGTTTTCACGGATCATTTGTTTACATGGACATCTAAGTTTTCATAGAAAGGTTCACTGACCCATGACGTTTTGTATTGTCTTCTTCTAATATAGTGACACTCAAAGTTTCAACAACACGAAACTCTATTATTCTATGATTTCATTGAAATGTCTGATACAAGACAATCCTTTAAGTGGGAAAGGGTTTCCAATACGACTGTCCTGACCGTTATTATAACTATTATCATTTTACATGGATAACCTGAGGAAACATTACAGAATATACTCCAGTGTTTAAGTGTTTTGATAATTATGCACACATTTGGATATAAAATTGTGATCGCTACTTAGCTACACTTGAGACATTGCTGTGTGGACATATTGTCCATTTTGTACAGCTTCATTTAAGTGCTTGTAGACACCGATGACTGGAATAAAGAAACAATTATACCTGACCTCAAGATTTAGAAAAATCTTTTATTTGCTATCGACTCCATTTTAACAGCGGTTACTCACTCAACAAGGGTCAGTCAAAACATTAAAAATTTAATTAAACCCTCAAAATGTATTTAATATACTATTAGAGGTGTTTGATAACATATCTAGAACATAACAATTACAAAGTTCTTCTTCCGAGTGAGCATTGCTCGGACATTAACATTTCACCATAGGATTGTCAAGAATTAGTACTATAAAATAATGTAATTTTTGCAAGGTAATGATTGCGGACATAGACGGTCTTCGACAGTATACTTAACGTATAGTAATGGTAGACATGTACGAAACCAATTAAATAGATTTCAGTATGATGAATGTTGCCGTAGTGATGCTTATAATATGCAAATGTACCCAATTAAAGTCTATATTTAGAGACGCGTGCGTTCGAGCGTACATTTACCCCTACCCAGACCATTGAATAGAACATCGGTTGTTACACTCGGTACTTAAAGCCACCACCGAACATTGGACTTTGACCATTCAAGGTACCAATTCATTTAATTGCTTGAAGTGGAGCCTTGATGCTCTAGCGCTGACGCAGACGGTGACCGAACCCGATACCTCTTGATCTCTAAGTACAGGCTTGGCTGTCTAAGCCATTGCTCTTCACTTTATATGGCATTGAGTAGCAATGCACTTCCAGCTCAATTAAATACTTGTTCAATTGTCTCCAAATTATATGGAAATACGTCAGCTTCTTCTTCAATTATACCACTAGAATGACCAGTATATCTGCATCAGTGATTCAGTTTGCACTGATGTTTAGGCTCAGGGTATTTGTTTCACATTTAGTTGAAAATAATGCACGGGAAAACATCGATAGAAACATCAATTCAGGAATTGTAAAGTTCAAGACCGAACCACACTGGGATGGGAATAGAACTCGACCAGCTCGGGACTTAGTGACTTTTATATTCGACCAATACACACCAACATATATTGTATATGATCATGTGCCAGTAGTATAGCTGAATTTTCATCTTTGCACGTACGATTGGTTCATATATAAATTGATGTCATTACATCTAGGGTTGGCCAATCACATTAATTATCAAACCGTATCTGTTGTCTACCTAAACGGCAACATGACCGACTGGTTCCGCCTTTTATTGTTACTGGAAGGAAGCAAAATTTGTCTCTCTTTTTTATCTGAACACCTTATTGACAACACTCGCTCACGTATAAAATCAACTCACTCAAAGTTAAAACGTTCATTAAAATCCACAAAAACCGGTGATTTTATTATCTACGTTAGATTAATCCTGTTTATTTCCTGGAGTCATACAATTTATAACCACACACATGTTCTTTACCAATATAACCATTGTATTGTACAGACTTTACGCCATTTATAATACGTAAAGCTAATTATGAAGGTCTGAAAAAGTTTTGATTATTAAGAATAATCATGGTATTTTAATTAAAAGAAGGTAAGAGAAAAAGGATACTGAAAACGCAATAGTAGTTTCTGTTGAATTAGAATAATACTTCGAAAGTTTAATGAAGAGCAATGACACATTAAAAGTATTCGTTGCTAAATACAAGCAATCTATAACTGCATGTATAACTAAAATGTTTTCATCTATCAGTCGTAAACAACACACACTTAAACACAACTATATATTTAGAACACATTGTGTTATTGACTAGTCTTATTTGAAATATTCCAATTTCTGGTAATATCATACTTCATGTTTGACACGTCGTTATGCATAATTGTCGTTCCATGCTTAAACTCAGATATCGTTGCAGGAATTAAGAAATAATCAAGAGTTTGTGAAGACAATATGATGAATAAAGTTGTTTGAAGTTTGTTAGTGGAAAATATTGTTTTTTAAGGAAACCACTTTGCTATACATGTATATGAGTTTATACAGGAATACCAAGCCCGAATAGTATTCAACTTTAATTCTGGTTGGTATTCATGTAACCACATCTTTTCGTGTGTATTATATGTCCCTGTTCCGAAGTAATTCGCGATGCTGAATAGTCGTGGTAGAAGAAAGACCTATTTATCTTGTCATACCAATATTGATACAGATCACGAGCATGAATGTTCGAAAACTTATCAATTTCACTAATAAACCGATAAAGTATCCCTCGCGAAAAGTTCTTATTTTACATGTAAATAATAAAATCGGTCACGAAAGTGAAATAATACATAATATATACATACAATATATTCAAACTCAATGAAAAATACTAGTATATGTCAAATTCCACTACATGATAAATGTAAGTATTATACATTTAACGTCGTACAATTTCTACAGACGTGTCAAGGCTATTAGATCTAATCACTGATTTCCCAAGACATCGATTATTTGATTCCCACACCCCCTGTCCAAATGAGGTATTATTATTGCCTGCGAGCTAATCCATCGTCAGTATTATAAATCTCACTCTATCTTTATGAAATATGTCTCTTGTAATATTCAATATTTGTCTGATATCTGAATGTTCATATACCAGCGCCACAAGCAATTCTGTTTTGGTGACCACTTTCTTGTGAGTGATAAACAAAAGCTCATGGTTTGTTAACTGGAATGAAGTTAAAACTGTGTCACATGAGTCCTGCATAATGTGCTCAGTATAATTAAGTACCATCTCAAGCATACCTCTATTAAACATCCACCTACTTTAATGGTGTACTATTGAATGCATCAATTGATAGACTGACTTAGACAGATTTCATGTATTTTGCAAGAATCTTTATTACTAGGTTTCATTGATAGTAACATGGTCATGTTATATACGGAAGACAGTGGTGAATGTCAGCTTTTCATGAGAATATATAAGATCAAGCATGAATTATGGTATTAGATTGTAATTGTTATCACACTGGTAGTGTGAAACACGTTAGTTTGATGTTTTGGCACTAGTTCAACTCAATTAGGTATTAACAATATATACGCATGTATGTCTTTATATAATATACATACCTTCTGCATGTAGTACATTATTGAATTCCCGTAGTTTGGCCTCTTGTTAATTATATTGACCAGTTACTGTGCATTGATAGAAATTTCCTGCTCATTTTACGATGCACTTTCTATTTGTTTTGTTTAGAAAAAGTAAGAGAACTAACTGTCAGACTTTTAGTTGAAATTACTTCACGAATACTTCCTACTGACATCACAGTATCGAGTCATTGTTGTCTGGAAGAAAGCGGTGATATAGTTAACAACATTGCCGCAGCTTTAATAATTGAAGTTATTATACCTGTAAAAAAGGATTGTCTGTGATGCAGTGTTTAATCACACATTTTATATTTGGTATTGCGATTGTAATTTACATTGTCTGGCTCAACAACATTGTCTGATAAGAACATGTATCACTTGAATAATATCCACAATTTCATCTTTTCCCTCATGTTCTTCTCAATATGTTGACCACAACTAACATCAGGTATATGTTGTATCTAATATCACAGACAGTCGGTGACTTTCGTTCCTCCATCAATATACCACAAGTATTCCGAGATGAGAGAAGTTTTAACTGACTGTGATACAGGTATCGTCTTCATCAGGTCTTCATCTACAGGCTCTGATTAACATCGAAGTATCAAAACAACTTGAAAGGAAAGAGTCCATAAATTTACAGACAGTTTCCGCCAGAACGCCAATACGAGTATCAGGAAGCCACACTCCTTATGTACGTTCTAGTTATCTTAATATTCTAGTCTTCAGTGTATGATTAAATAAAATAGTAATAACTAGTCTTTGTTCAAATGTTCGAGGTTATGCTCCTCTTCAAGAAATCTACTTAGAATTACGTCTTATTAAGTCGCACCCATCTTGTTACATCAAGAGATAATGATACTGCTTGCTACAGCATGATCATCTCTATCAGAATCAAACTAAAATTGCTTTGCATGTTATGTATTCTGTTCTGAATGGAAATGTCTCGACGACAAAATGTTGGTTTCAGATGAACACCAATTTGGAAACGAAAACTTGGTAGACCAAAGACAACTTGGTAAATTACATTGATAACAAAACATACAACACTAGCTGACGATGGTTTATCGTTGAATGGCACACAGTAAATCGCCAAAGACTACTTCAACTGGAGCAAGATCATGACAGTCGTTTGGTTAACACGAGGAACAAGGTGTAAGAGTTAATATAAATTCACCGCACATTTATTGCACATTTCCAGATACACAGTTTAGGTCCCTTGTACAAGTATATTGTATTTTATCTTTATATCGACCATGAGCTACAGTGATCAGCTAAGAGCTAAGTGCATATGTCAAATGTATTTAAGTTGTTATGGTGCCGAAAAATCTCTCGATGTCGTATGTTGCAAAAGGCAATTTGATTTACTCCTCAATTATTGTAATTGCCAAGCAAGTTCTGTCACGATTACAGATATTAGATGCATATCTACATCAAACAGATGTCATAGAACCTGATTATTGCATTCCTTAATTTAAATTGTGGGTCATATTTGCGTGTTTATTATTCTCGATGGTGTCACGGTACAGCTTATATCTGCTCGGCTCGGCTCCCGATAGACGTTGAGATTAGATGTTACATAGAAAGTAGTCTAACAGCTATTTAGGTTAATATCGTTTATGCTCGTGTGATAAGGTGAGCGTCTGATGTGAACGAATTATAAATGTGCAGGCATGACATTAATGAGAGATTACAGTAATCTACATCTTCCGTAATGCGGAGGCACGCTACAGATTTAGATTCTCTGATGATGTGTTCATCCTAATCGTGTTAAGCATAGTAGTGTTTGAGTACATTGACGTCTACGATGGTTGTTTCGATTGGAATGCAATAGAAGCCCCCTAGGCAATCTTCCTTTATGCATATATTTTCCACTTCACAGTACAAATAGGAAACATACAACACGTGTCTTTTTGTGTAAATGTTTTCGTTTTGTAGGTGACCTTTTGCTTTTTCGTTTTTCAGCAAAAGCCTTCATCTTAACTTTGGAAAGAACATGCTCATTGGGACATCAGTAACTATATAAAGTCATAGATATGACCTGTTCGGTCACTGGACGTCACTGTTTTGTTCTATCTTTATGAAACGTTATGCTCAAACGTTATCTGACTGCGGGGACCTGGGTATTTCATTTTCTCGTTCCGGATATGTGTGGGTATTGTACAATGTATTTGTGTTATGGGATGTTTTATGTTTTGTTTGCTCGACTAGTTAAGATGAGTGCTGCCCCTGTCTGATTATCTACTAACTATACTAGAGTATATTTTAACAACATTAATGTTTGACTGACTGGGACAGCAGGCTGTGTACGATAATGAATCACTGATTTTCCAAAGTTTACTTACATTTTAGGAGCATTTCATATATAGACCACCAATCTACAAACATTTGTGTCAAGCACTCACAGTAATCGTCAGTAAAGTGAGGATATTGAAAATATATGTCATCATCATTTACAGATATGAAATCTGTCAAGCGGTCTACCATACAGTATTCATTACAGTGACTAGATTTCCGTCCCATGACATTTGAAACAATACAATTAATTCCTGCCTGACATGGTCCTTTCTATGAAGCGAGGTACTAGCGGTATGTCATGTTTAATACATCTTAATGATAAGAATCTATTTCCATATCGCAAATAGTGTTCAGGTATTCCCCTTGGAGTAAAGTACAATAAGGTTTTATGTATGGTACATACTATCTTTAACACATGTGTGATGAAGGCACCATAATAATATTGATGACATAGAGGATATTTGTTGATTTTGGTGTAAGACCGAATTTTATTTCACTCGTGATCACAGAAATCAATATTTTTACGAGTGGCGTAGCCACGAGTGAAAATAAAGATTTATGTGATCACGAGTGAAATAAAATTCAATCTTACACCAAAAATCAACAAATTTTCTGTTTATTATATGCGTAATTAATCATATTATTAATATTTTACAATTCCCTCTTGGAACCTCACCCCATGGGGCGCCCCAAATTCAGTTCAACCTATTCACTTTTTAAACAGAAGTTCCACTGAAAGTAGTGCAACTTTTTGCTGTAGTATTTTTCTGCAAAACATAAAACAAGATATGTGTAAAGTTTATAAATAAAACAAATATAATATTTGACGAACACAAAATTATTTTAATGTTTTATTGAAAGCGAAATTACTGGCATTTATTAAATTTGATCGCGGAGTAATTTCAATGTCAACAAACAGTTTTGTCATCCACCATTGTGAATTCAAGTCACGATGCCGGGAATTTTTAATCATTATCACGTCATAGACTTATTTTTTTATGTCGCCAGTCTGATTAATAAGGGGAAATACTCGTACTGACAGTTAAAAACGGGAATCGACGTACAGAGTGACTTTATCATGGGTGTGTTCGTAAGACCTGTGCAGAACACTGTCCAAACTGTTCCTGTTCCAAGTACTTACGAACAGAATAAAACTGTTCCGAACAGTGTTCCACTCCAAACGACTTACGAACAAAACGGAACAGGAACAGAACAGGAAGTAACAATAATAAAAATAATTTTAGAGAAATAATATTAAGAAATAAAACTTTTAAGGTGGCCGATATTGTTAGTTTCAGCCGTTATATTGGTGGAAGAAAAATGCCACTAGAAAATTTCCCATTGTAAAAGTTCGGTCATTTCCGTTTTATCCCGTTGACATACTATTGCCAAGGTGATCAGAATAACACATTTCGTGAAGTTTCCGGTTGTCTTGTTGTTGTTGTAATCACGTGACCTGTTCTGGCTGCACCACCTTTTATTTGGGAACAGATAGAACAGTTCCGGAACACTGTTCCGAAGTGTTCGTAACGCTGTTCTATGTTCTGGAACAGAGAATAGTACGTTACGAACACACCCCATGTGTTTTGACGTCATCACAACATCGAAAAACAAGAACGACATGTTGATTTTTTTTGACGAGATGCGATTTTTAATCTCAAAATGCATTTAGTATGATCAATTGATCATTTACAGGCAGTGGATTCTATATGCTCTGATAAATTGTAGGTTTGTGTTTATTGCCTTTATTTGAATTGTTCAAAGCTCGTTCAGATTTTCAGATTCGCCTTTTAAATACGGAACAAAAGATTTCATTCTGAGACCTTGGCATGTCAGTCTCAGAACAGAATAAGCCTTCCAACTCTCCAATAAATTGAAGTTTATAAAAAGGATCTATCCTCTTTCTAAAGACCCTACTAGGAAAGCACTTACATAAATAGTGGTTCTTTCACCTGACTGTCACTTATTGAGGATCTCGATTTGCAGTATATCTAGGTTCATTTTATTCCTCACAATAATGAGGTCACACAGGTGTAAAAACGAAAAAAAAAACGAATTTTCGGGGAAATATTTTTTTTGAAAATTTACATTTTTCTTTACTGTACTGCATACAAAAATAAAATTAAATAAAAATTTTTTTTTCGTTTTTTTTCGTTTGTTTTTTCGTTTTCAATGATACAGTTACCTGTGAATGATGCTCGAATGAATGCCAAAAAAGGCTTCAAATCCAAAGCCATTGGTATCAGATTCAGTTAAATACTCCATTTTTGACAGGTGTCAAGTAGCAGACATAATCAAGGAGGTAAATATGTAATTAAACAAACAATACAGGGAGGTAACTTATTTTTTCATTGAAGAAAGTAGTTCCGTCAAAAACAGTGAATTATCAAAAATGTTATTTCATTGTTATTTGTCATTGTTATTTTCACTGAAAATCACCATAATCCATCGAAAGCATATAATAAAGAAATATAATACAATGCTATCATATAGACCATAGACTATATGTCCTCACAAAAATTCTATCACACAGGCAGATGGTAATTACCAGGAAGAACAACGCGTACTAGTTGTTTGTGATACAAACACAATAGTCACAAATTTGTATTTCACATAAGTCTTGTTTTGAGAATATACAAACATATAGAGTAACCAATGGCATGGCTATAATGGAGGTATACATGCACAACAACGTCATATACATAAATCACCCGTTCAATCAATAAAAACCACAAACCAAGCCACCGTTAAAATAATTTTATTTATTGTCTCGGTATTGTGTCGCATAACACTATACTACGTATTTAATCATCGGATCTACCCCTAACAACAAAGTATGTTTCCACTCGGCAATTATCTTACTGACGTCCGTATTAGGTAATAGTGATATTTCATAAATAAAGTGTCAGTGTTGTTTTCAAATAAATGTTCAACATGGCCATAGAAGAAGTTGACAACAGAAATGCATCACGGTATTTATTGCTTCGGACAGACAGTGTAATTATCCAAGGATAATATGCAATCTATTGTCTTGGAGGTTTAGTCATCCTCCAGGACAATACATTAGCAAAATTATTAAACCTTACACAACAACACATCTAATTGGCAAATATTGTAAATTATCTTTCAGGATGTGTTTGCTTCATATGCCAGGAGGTGCACACTATTCTTCCAGTCGTTTTACCAGTTTTCCTAATACATTTCATATTTACATCCGCCCACCTGTCTTCATTAGCTTCCCCACTTTTGTTAATTCATCAATTATAAATGATAACAACAAATATGTCTGATGAGGATAAAGGGATTTCTGAGATTAGTATTTTAATCAACTCGGGAATACCGAGTGTTCAAGACAGAATAGCAATGCATATTGTTATGTACCAGTATGCATTTAACAAACCACATGAGTACGGATATGGTCACTGAATATTTGAAGCCAGCAACAATTTTGAACAGGAACTAATCTTCACTCGCTTAAATAGTATAACTAGCAAATATTTTATGAATATGACCTTCCATTACTTTGTAGAAACGCTGTGTGTGTGAATACTAGTATGTGAATGTATTGGCGTCCAAGTGCTAATTGAGATGACTCGCATATTTAGATAAGATCATTATCTCCCGTAATTGCAAGTTTTGTCTTTAATCCGAAAACATAAATGAATGTGATTTTATTGAACACATGCCCGTAGTTTTTATGTTCATCTAATGTAAGAAACATTGTGTTCAATTGATTATAATGTCATATCTAAGAAATAGTTGATGAGCTGTTCCAAAAGCTCACGTTTTTCACCATGTGACAAGTAAAATGAAAACATACATTCATGTTTATACTCGTACTTATTAGATAATACGTCGCGCTTTTCAAATAATGCCTCTAGAAGAATGTCATTGCTTTATAGAGCACCTCACGCAAGTCGTGTCGCAACAAATGTGGTCACCAACCTAATAATTAGTTTGCTCTGAGAAGATGGTAGTTGGCAATATTGCGGGTTTTACAGACATACAGACAAGCCAATTTTATCTGATCTAAGGTTATATCCAAAGCCGTTCATTGCCCCAGGCATGTTTATTCTCGAAAATAGAGAAAAGACAATAATACTTATAGTGGGTTTGAGTTGATTTGTGTCTAATTTATGTACAACTAAAATGTGACTAATGCCATTTATTACATGTGAGAAAAATGATTCATGTGAGGTCAAATCCACAAAGACTATCGATTTCGTCATATACTAGTAAGAAGACAAATATGTGCTGTTACAAATGCAGCGAAAACAAATTTTATTGTTGGTATTACCGTTCCATTACATAAGAATAATACAAAAAAATGACATGTCGTTTCCATAACATAGTTATTATTGTAAATATTCACAAACAGTATGAAATATAATATGAACTAACTGGAATTTAATAAATATTAAATAACCGCTAGGCTATATTTGTATATATACATTGGCCCCAGTTGCTATGCATTATATGTAATCATTGTAAATTGTAATCTTTATACAGAACACAAGACAAATGCATTCAAATTATCATAATTTGTTTCAAATTCAATAAAATCAACGACGTACCTATACTGTACTGTGATATTGTATGCCTACTATAAGATGTTTTATTTGTCCAGGAATATAGATAATTTCCAGCCTACCAGGCCTACCTGACCTAACCATGTTTGTCTTGCGTCCATATCCGCTTGGAAAGTCGAAGATATTGCATAAGCGACACCGTATGACATTTAATGCGAACTAGGTTTTATATTCACAAGACCCACAACAAATATCACACAATTGTGATTCGCAGCTTGCATACTGTGTGGACATCTCCGACTCGCAGCTCATCCGGAATATGATTTCGCAACTCTTTTTATAATTTCGATCGAAGAAAATTTACAAAAACATTGAAGTGCTCAACTTGGATGGCGATTAATCCGTATCAATCCATATTAATAAATATGTGATAGAACTCCTTCGGTTTGGTTACTTAGCGTCTAAAGTAAACTGCAGCACACGATGTTTTTACTTTGTTTTGTAAAACGGAACGGTCTAAAACTCGTCGCCCCGCGCCTCGGAGTTTTTACTTCCCTTTGTTGATTTAATGTTTTTGTTTCATTTCATAGAACAGTTTTTTGAAGGTTTAAGAATACAAAAGAAAAACGTTCGTTGTGCTAAACCGTTTCGAGATTAAGAATTTTCTTATTTTCCAAGACTATTCACCTCGGAAAAGTGCCTGAAAGTTTTGACCGAAAATAATTTTTTCTGAAAGCATTAGTACCTGCAGAGACTCGACGAAGATACACACGTGCACATTATTGGTATAGGTATTTACAATAGCCAACTTCGCTAATGAATCCCCTATTAACCAATCGAAACATATCTTTTACCACCATTGTATGACGCGTTCTGAGAGCACACCCGTAGCTTAATCCCGGTACTATTTATTAAACTAACAGGTTCGATGCAACACATATGAAGTTACATAGCCAGGTATTGTATTGTGAACTACATGCTATCTTATTGATGCCATTTACATATTCATGATCGTGAGATGAAATGTTCAATAAAATGAAGTATTAAGAGTATTACATAACTAGACATTTTGACACACTTACAGACAGAAACACTATTCTGAGTTACCATAGAAATATATTTCTTGTAAGAATGTTTAGATGCTCAACAATATAGTTTAAGCATCATTTACAGATATAGTATCTGTCAAAAGGTCTGCAATATCTATTGCGATGACTGGATTGATGTCTCATGTCATATTTCCTTTGGAGTAAAATACAATAAGTTCATCTATATGGGACGTATGTTTGTTGATGGCGCCCTGTTACATTTATAACATAATCATAAAATGATTTTATCACATAAAAGTTGGACAACATGTCTTCACCTGGACTATAACATACAGACAAATACAATATACAAACTATACCGATCAAATTGCTTTGAATGTATATAGTATTTCAATCTACAATGACAACAAACGCAATACTGACATTAACCATTTTGTGTTTATACACACATATATGGTTACATATATCCCCGAATTATAATTCGAGATTTTATTTATGCAACAGCACAATACATTGCAATGTACATTAGCGTAATTGGGATAACATACATAGCAAAGACGTCATCGTGGCAATTGATGAAAATATCCGACAATGTTCAGGTTGTGATTGACAAAGGTGATCATATGTTTAATGTATCCCATTATTAAGACTCTCTTCTAGCTCTCATTGCTCGTCTGTCTTCATTAGTTTCTCTGTTATTATTAGTTCATGATTCAGAAATACTTATCACAGACGTGACTGCGAACTACAAACATTATTCACTTAACAAACCTAGCATGGACAAGGATATCATGAGAACTGAATGTCCTTGACATCACATAACAAATTGTCTAATGTCAACTATAGCTTTGGACAGGAAATTAGTGTCAAGGACATAACACTAAACAACTCTCGAACGTTTTATGGCTGTTTTGTATGGATGATATTTGATGCTTACATGTTGAACTTCGTATTTTTGTTGCGCTTGTGTTTAAATATTGTATTGCATGTGCTTAAGTAATGTAAGAAATGTGGTTATATTGTTCAATGGGTTCACATTCGGTGTATCGCATTGTTTACGCAGCTTGTCTTTCAAACGAATTTAATATTACTGCTCTTGTTAATAGTTGGTTCAGAACGTCATAAATGACTCTTTCAGACGGCGTGCATTACGGTATATAAAGTTTCTTACAAATACGTATTATTAGTACGTTACTGACTGATTGTCATCCGAGCGACTATGGAAGCATAGCTATATTTCATGAAAAGGCAATCACCCAAACTACTTTTTAAGAACAATGAATACAAACACAAGCTAGAGAATATTAATAGCGTCAACGAAAAACGAATGAATCCTTAGTGTTAACTATTATGGTACCCTATTTGGCATGGCACAAAAATAACACAATAAGGTACAGAAATAAATGTGATACATCATGCATATGGACATTTGAATTGTATGAATAGCTACACGGAGATCTGTTTTCTAAGGAACAATAATGGTAAAGTTTTACCGAATCTTCGAAAATAAAATACGAAGTGGAAAGTTGGACAAGAGGATGTAATAATATTGTTTAATAAGTTCATTATCTTCTTTAATTGCAAGGTATGTGTAAATCAATAACATTTTGTGAACGTGGTGTAAAGGTAATGACCTAATTAGTAAAAGCAAATACGAAGATTCACATTCTACAGTTTTAAGTTAAAAGTACAAGCAGATGAAATATATAATCGATAATGTTCGCTATGAAATCAAATCAGTGAAATAACCAGGTCACGCAATATTCTGACGCATCTATCAAACAGAGTAATTATTAACTCCGAAAAAAATACAAAATAGGTCAATGACTCTGTCATAAATAAAATTCTAATTATTGCAAAGAGTTATAAATATGTCAAAAAAACGAGCTACTTTCGTCATGATACTTGATCGTGTGCGTCTGTGTTAGTTATATTTTTGGTATTTAGTATTTGGCAAATTCTGACACAAAAAAAGAAAGGTTTATACATTTGTACGTCGTACAAATTACTACAGACGTGTCAAGGCTATTAGAGCTAATCACTGATTTCCCAAGACATCGATTACTTGATTCCCATACCCCCTGTCCAAATGAGGTATCATTATTGCCTGTGAGCTAATCCATCGTAAGTAAAATAAATCTATTTTCTGGAATACGTCTCTTGGAATATTCAGAATTTTTCTATTATCTGATTGTTTATATACCAACACCTGAAGCAATTTTTGTGTGAGTGCCATTGGTATCTGACGATATCAGATGATATCGAGCATCCGTGTACACATGGTATTCGATCTTAATGGGTCATATGTTTAGAAACACCCTGTATTGTATGAAATATGTTGTTACTAGTTAAACTCAATTTGGTATAAACAATGTTTATCTTTATTTAATGAAGCATATGTTTACCCTAATGTACCCTATGCATGTAGCACATTATTGAATACTCGTAGCATGTGCCTCTTGATATATTTACTGACTAGTTACTGTGCATTGATATAAATTTCCTGCTGATTTTAATTTCTTTTAGTTTTTGTTTAGAAAAAAAGCAAGATAACTAAATATAGGTCTTTCAGCCGAAATGATTGCACAAAACATTTATGCTGAAACCGTAGTATCGGGTCATTGTTGTCTGGAAGAAAGTTGTGATATTAAAAACCACATTGCCACAGCTTCAATAATGGATGATATTATACCTGTAAATAATGATTGTCTATGATGCAATGTTTAATCATGAATTTATATTTGTTATTTCTATTGGTATTTGCATGGTCTGACTCAACAATATTGCCTGATGAAGAAATGTATGACTTGAATAAGATCCGCAATATCATCTTTTCCAGATATTAGTCTCAATATGTAGACCACAGCTGATATTAGGGATATATGGTGTATCTAATATCACGGACAGTGGGTGGCTTTCGTTCCTCCATCAATAAACCACAACTTACCCGAGGTGAGCTTAGTTTTAACCGACTGTTATACTATTTATACAGGTAGGTCTGTATCTATAGCCACCTGCTGGTATCGACCGCGAATCTACATGGACGTATCAAAGGAACTAGAAATGGTATTTGTCCATGTTCACATTCTTCAAGTTTGTAATACCAATACCAAGACGTCACACTACATCAGTACTTTCTATTTATTTTAATATTTCTAGTGTCTAAATAGGAAAGTTATAAAATGATACAAACAATTACGACTCTTTGTTCAAATGCTCTAGATATGCTTTTCTACAAGCATTTAATATGGAATCACGTGTAATAAAGTAACACCCATCTTGTTTAGAGTTAAGAATACAGGTCGTTACGTCATCTCCGTCGGAATCAGTCTGGTTTATTCAAGTCGTTAGGGCATTAATGGAACAGTCTTGGTGGAAAAAGGTTGCTCTCCGTTGAATACCTATTCGGTTTAGGGCAACACTTCAAATTGTCCAAGGATAATATTCAATATGTTATTTTGTCGTTTTAGTCATCCTCCGTGCCCAGGAGTTACACAAATTCTTCCAATCATTTTACCAAATTTCCTAATACATTTCATACATACATCCGCACACCTGTCTTTATTAGTTTCCCGGTTGTTGTTAATTCATGAAATGATAACAACAAATATGTCTAACATGAAATAAGGGATTTCTGAGATTAGAGAGTTAATCAAATTCGACATATCGTTGAGATGGTGTTCAAAATACATTTCATGTACCAGTTTTCATTGAACAAACCATTCGTGCACGGATATGGTCCTGATATATATATTATAGTGCTGTTGTCACGGATACTGATGTGATGTTATGAACATGCCGCTTTGTGTAACCTGATTTTCGACGCATTTCATGACGTCGGCATGACGTTACACTCGGGAATATCGATCTTCCGTTGCATTTTGCCCTTTTACTCAATTATACACCGATACTGATCTCAGATTAGAGCATGTCGCCCAAGTATATAAAAGTAAGGTTGCCTTGCGAAAATTAATCTGTTTAAGTGGTTTAAAAGATGTAGCGATGAAAGTAGAAAGATGCTAATATCGGTAGGGTAGACGTCATGTACTGTGTGATAACCGGCGCTGGAATACATGAATTTATCAAATCTTTCATTAACTGACCGAACCTTTTTATGAATAAAAGGACATTAAGTAAAAACTAAGTATTCTGGTAGGCAACAGAACTGTTCAATCCAGGTTTGTGAGTTTTGAATTCTTTAGACGATCAAAAAGTGGCAGAAGTTTTGACGTTTCATGACGTGTTAATGTACAACCACAACACAGCTACACGGTGCAATGTCCAAATGCAAGCTTTTTTATATATAGAAATAGACAGCAGGGTTTTTAAGATTACTTTTTAGTGTTTTTGAGATTTGAGAAGTTACTCGACCTGGGAATATTGGTAATGTGGTGTACAAAACAAATAGTCAAAACATTATTGATATGCACCAGTATTCAATTAACAAACCTGACATGAACATGGAACTCATGGAAGCTGAACGTCCTTGACGTGACATAGCAAACCGTATGTGGGGAGCGGTGGCCTAGAGGTAGGACGCGCGCTTCGAGATCGAGAGGTCCCGGGTTCGATCCCCCTCTGGACCACTGGTTAAAATCTCTGGGCAAGACCCACAGCTCCACTCCACCATGGTGTAAAATGGTACCTGTGAGGGCAGTGTCTATTCCTGGGCGCCGCAGATCGATGTTGGCTGCCACACCACAGGAGAGAAATAGTCTCCCCAGGGAGACACGAGTGTAGGTTTCCATATGTAGCCCAATGACCATGGGAGTTAAAATGTCAAAGGGTGCTTGAGCGGCCTAACAGCTGTAAAAAGAACCCTAAAAAATTGGTAACTTAACTTAACTTTTTTATGTTGTCAATAACAGATTTGGACAGGAAATTTGCGTCAATGACATAACACTGAGCAACTATCGACCGTTTTGTGCGTGTGTTTTGAATGAATGACATTAAATTTTGTTGTTAATATGTTGAACTTCTAATTTTTTGTCAGACCATTGTGTTTAAATATTATCTTGCAATGTTTGCAATGTAGTTTTAATTGTTCAATGGGACGGATATTATATTCGGTGTGAGTGCCGCATCGTTTACGCAGTTTGTCTTTCAAATGCATTTAAACGATAATGCCTCTGTTAATAGTGGGTACAAAGCGTCATAAATGAATCATTCAGACAGCGATAATAATAATTATATATAGAGGATCTTACATGAGTGTCTTTTCATATTGAATTTATTAAACGAGTTGGATAAAAGTGATAAAATACGAGGCTCTGCCGAGTATTTTATTACTTTTATCCGACAAGTTTTATAAATTCAATATGGAAAGACACGAATGTAAGATTCTTTTTATCACATAAACAATATAAGCCATTTAAATGTAGAAAACTAGAAATAGTAGACCCGCTTCCCCTTAAGAGAGAAGAATATTGAGGTGAGTAATGCGGTTAAGAATAAATGAGCATCTAAACATAGTGCAACACAGTGACTGTATTTCAATTACAATGTAGAAAACGAAAATGAGCCGAGACGGGTATATTTGAACGGTAATAACGTCTAGGACCTTTTTAGTAGGCCCTATCAAGTCTTGAAATTAGTTAAGTAAGGGGAACATACTCGTACTAAAAACGGGAAACGTCACGTACATTGTGACGTCATGTTTATGATTTGACGTCATCACTACTTCGAGGGATGAGATGGATAAATTTTAAAGAGATGCTATTTTGAAACTCAAACTGCATTAAAATTGTGCAGGAAGTGTTAGCCTATGCTTTGTTCAATAAATAAATGTAGGTTTGTGTTTATTTATTATATTTGAATTGAAATGCCTTTGTAAATTCTCGTTGAGATTTTTAAATTCGCCTTGTGCATCGATCTGACCTCTACCGCTGACGAAAAAAATTGCGGTCGGCCATGTTTATTTATTTTTTTGACAGCGCGTATGAATACATAAAAATAGTGATTAGCCCCCCCCCCTCATTTGCATACTTATTCTATTGCTGAGCAGTGTAATATCGTTTTTATGTAATGGGTTTTATTACACTCCCACAACGTGATTTATGTGATAAAGATATGTATTTCAGATAAGATACTGGCTGATTATCACCATAGCGACTATGGACGCATTGCTATATCTCACCATCCCAAACTACTTATGAAGAATGATTTAATTATAACGCGAGGTAGAGAATAATCAGTAGAGTCGTGGAAAATGAATGGACACTTTGTGTTAACTATTGTGGTACAAAGTACCCTATTGACATGGTAATAATAGCACAGTCGGGTACAAAGATAAGTGTGATACTTCATGCATATTAAAATTTGAACTGTATGTAAAGCTAAACGCAGATATTGTTTTTAGGGAAAAGTGATGGTACGAAATGGAAAGTTGAAAAAGAGACTGTCATAATATTGTTTAATCAGTTCATTACCTCCCTTAATTGCAAGGTATGTGTAAACACGGGAACATTTTGTGAACGTGGTGTAAAGTTGGCTATCTAATTAAAAAAGCTAATATGAAGTTTCACATTCTACAGTTTAAAATTAAAAGTACTTGAAGCTCCCGATAATGTTTGCCAAGAAATCAAAACAGTGAAATAGCCAGGTCACGCAATATTCTGACACATCAATCAAAAAGAGTAATTATTGACTCCAAAATATACAAAACTATGCCATAGACTATGTCATTAATCAAATTCGAACTAATGCAAAAAGTCAAGGCCTGCAATTCAAACAATCTTACTAAATATTCAAAAGATTTGGTGGTGAAACTGATTTAACAATCTGATCGAGAATTCGCAACGATGCTGCAATTTAAATACAATCAATAATAACAAACCTCCAAGCTTACATACCATTCGCTGTCTGTTAACTAATTTTGAGTTTTAAAATACGCCATTGTCATTCCAAAAGAAGTTTTGATGGCGTCAGGATGTACTTGGCATCAGTCAGCATGTTGCATTTCCATTTTTGTAAAGTGACGATACGTGTATATTCCCCTTAAATGTACCACACAGATTGATGGATAGAATATATAGAATAAAACAGGTCTGAGACGTGATAATGTTAACAAAAATCCCAGGTCGGCTGCGATTAATATGCAAGCTTCGTCGTCAACACTGAATAACTTGGTTGAACTCGGCACCGGCTTTGCTCTTTAAGTGTTTATTTGGCTTATATGTGGACATTGCTCAGGGTAGTTGTGTTGTGGATGTTTCTGATTTCTGTTGTCGGCTTGTTTGTTTAAGTGCTTGTTTAAGGGCTATATTCTAACGTAATAATAAAATACTATCTAATTCCGTCACGTGAAAAATGAAAGGTTTATACATTCAACATCGTACAATTACGACAGACGTGTCAAGGCATTAAGAGCTAATCACTGATTTCCGAAGACATCGATTACTTGATTCCCACACCCCCTGTCCAAATGAAGTATCATTATTGCCCGCGAGCTAATCCATCGTCAGTAGAATAAATATCACTATATTATCTGAACTAAGTCTATTGGAATATTCAGTATCTTTCTCATACCTGAATATTAACAGACCAGCATCTCAAGCAATACTGTTGTTATTTTGCGGAATACTTGTGTGTGAGTGACAAACCAATGCACATGATTTGTTAACCTGAATAAAAGTAATTCTGTCCTGAATAAAGCACTCAGTATCTAACCCTAGCCCAGTCTGCTTTTTATATCTCAAATAAACCTCTATTAATTATCCGCCTGCTTTGAGGGTGCTTTATTGAATGCATTCATTGTCAGACTGTCTCAGACTAACGTCAGGTTGTACATGTAGGTTATAGTGATATTGTATAAACAAAATATCAATAGTGTAAATTCTAGTAAATTCTAAGATGGCCATAAGAAAAATTGACTACAGAAATACATCCCTAGAGTGTTTGGTTTGGAGCGACTGTACAATTATCCAAGCATAATGTGTAATCTATTATCTTTGGTATTTAAGTTGTCCTCCAGCTCACTACATTAGCGTAACTGTTAAACCTTACATAACAAAACATTATTGTGGCAATTATTGAAAATTATCTAACACTATTTCAGGGTATGTCTGCTACATGTTAGACTATCCTAACACTGTTCCATGAGTTATATAAGATTCTTTTAGTCTATCTTTGTGTCCAATGCATTTCCCATCTGGCGTCATTGGCTTCCCCACTTTTGTTAATTCATCAATTAGAAATGAGAACAACAAATATGTCTGACGTGAAGTCAGGGATTCTGAAACTAGTAAGTTAATCAACTCGGAAATACCGTTGATATAGTGTTCAAAATAGAATGTCAATACATAATTGCCATGTATCAGTATTCATTTAACAAACCACATGTGCACGGATATGGTCACCCAATGTCCTTGGCGTGATATAATCAAATATTTGTTGTTAACAACAGTTTTGAACAGGAAATAAACACCACTGGCCTAAACAGTATAACTAGCAAAGGTTTTGTGAATACGACCTTCCATACACTCTGTGGAAAAAAGCTTTTAAAATGTGTGGGAATATGTGACTGTATTGGCGTCCATGTGCCAAGTGAAATGACTCGAATATTTAGATTAGTTCATTATCTCACGTAATTGCAAATGTTGTCTTAAATCCGAGAACATAAATGGATGTTATTACTGTGCATTGCTTCTATGCTCACACAATATCAGAAACATGATGTTAAATTGATTAAAGTGTCATGTCTAATAAAGAGTTGTTAAGTTGCTTTTATCGCGGTAACAAAGCTCACTTTGCACCACGTGACAAGCAAACATACTTCTATTTACACTTACTTATTAGATAATTAATTGCCCCTCTAATATAATGCCTCTAGAAGAATGTCATTGCATTATAAAGCATCACACTTCAGTCGTGACGCAACAAATGTGGTCATCAACCTTATAATTAGTTTGCTCTGAGAAGAATCTTCCGGGTTTAAAAGACATACAGACAATTTTATCGCAATTAAGGTTTTCTCTAAAGCCGGTAATCGCTACAGGCATTATATGGTCGAACATGGAGAAAATAAATACTTTTTATGGTGTGTTTGTGTTGATTTGTGTCTAATCTGGATAAAGACATATTTTTTACAATCATGGTATGTCACTGAGTCCAAAGCAGTAGCTTATTACCGGTACTGTGAAAGCGGATTGTCTAACCATATATAGCTCAATGAAATGTGTCAGGAGTATTCATAACTAGACATTTCTGAAAGACTTACAGGAATATTCATAATTCGAGTTACCATAGAAATATATTTCTTGTAAGAATGTTTAGATGCTCAACAATATAGTTTAAGCATCATTTACAGATATAGTATCTGTCAAAAGGTCTACAATATTTATTGAGATGACTTGGTTGATGTTCCATGTCATATGTCCTTTGGAGTAAAATACAATAAGTTCTTCTATATGGACGTATATTTGTTGATGGCACCACGTTAATATTGATAACAGAATCATACCACAATGCTATCATATCTGTAGAAGCTGGACAATATGTCTTCACAAGGACTATAACATACAGACAGATACAATATATTAATTATACCGATCAAATAAATATATTCATGACACTTATATAAAGACTCAATAGCTATAAATCTGTGCTTTACACATGTCTGGCTCATTTTTACGTTAATATGAGAAGATATAACCGTATGCTATTGTGGAATGCCAAGAGGAAATAGCAAATTGACGATTGTAACATGCGAACACATTCTCTGCATGAATGTAATATATATTGTTTATTTCGAGAAACGTTAGGCGTTATGCCCATCAGTTTACACTCAATACAATACATATACAAATACAATTACAAAAGTATACTAGCATACTATCATTCACGCACACATCATGCATTCAGACAAGCACACCCACACATTCACACACGCGCACACACACGCACACGAACACACATGCATACACATGTCACAGGCATAATTATGCATATTTTTGTCATTACATAGTGCACAGAATTCTTCAAATATATATATATGCGATTCAAATATTGAACAATTAAATTCTCAAATTATTACAAATTTATATGCCTTAAGTGCGGAGAAGATAATGCTACTCATAATAAGTATCCCCTATTTCTTAATTCAAAAGAATGAACATTGAAAGGTTTTTGATAACAGTTTTTTTTTCTGAGGTTAATAATTCAATAAATTAAGGTATATTGTAATTTCTTCTGTAATACTGTTTTATATGCTGTTTTCGCATATCATAGTATAAAGGGCATTCAAACAGGAAGTGAAATTCATCTTCAATGACATTACATTCTTGACATTTTCTATCTCGGAAAGGTATTTTATTAGGCTTGTGCCATCGCCCCGCTTCTATTTCTATCCTATGTGAAGATACTCTTAATTGTGTAAAAGATTTTCTGAATTTTTGAACATGTATCATATCAAGGTAAGGTTGTAATTTAAAATCAGCTAACAGCACATAACATTTTGCTCTGGTAGAATTTTGGAGTTCAGATTTCCAATTTTGAATAAAAATATCTTTCAATCGTTGCCTTAAAGCAATTATAAACATGTCTTTGTCTCCCACCCCTTGAAACAACCACGAATCATTAAAACCTAGTATTTTATATATGTATAGTCCGACGATGAATGCGCAAAAAAGAAATGAGGAAATCGGACAGGGAAGGTAGCACTCAACTTAACAAGACGAGTACAGGAAACAGTAATGTGAGAGTAATGTCCACAGGCAAGCCTGTTTAACAAAGAAGAATGGACTGTAAGGCATTTTTGCGACTAGTTAGTTAATCGACCTGGGAATATTGTTAACGTGGTGTACAAAACAGATAGTCAAAACATAATTGATATGCACCAGTATTTAATTAACTAACCATACGGATATCATGGTTAAAGAACATCCTTGACATGACATAAACTGTCTACACTTACGCACACTCCCAACGCAACACCTATATTCGTCATGATTTCCCGACTAACAGTAAACGGATCTAGTTCAAATTTTGGCTGTGAATAAACAAATACTCGTAGAATGTATGCCAGATTTGTTTAGTAAATACGTTCGTCGAAAGATGAAAATAAACCGAGATAATGAGCGTCACTGAAAAATGAAAAGTCACAAAAATGGCGACATGTGAAAATACTGCATGACGGAACTTTGGGTCCCATAGCAACTAAAACACAAACAATACTGCAAAATAACAACGTACAAAAAATACCACTATCATCAAAGTCTTCGAATTTCAATATTATTTTTAATTAATGGAAATGAGATGTGCATGCTACCAATGAGACGACACCCAAATCTACAAAACCTACAAAAAACAGGTACTTTTTAGGAATTTTTGAACGCAACCCAAATATTGATCAAGAAAAATGATTTATCGATGTTGGAGATTTATAAATGACGTGAATAGACATGCAAAATGCTAAGAAACACTAACTGTAATATCATTAGTTGATCATTTTACTGTGATGAAACTTTAACTAAAAAGGCCACCCAGTATTTCAACATTTTTCATGTCTTATTTCTGTGACTTTAATTTACAGTGATGTTGATTGTTGGAAATTGTTGTTAACTTGCCGTGGTTTGATTTTAATAACATCAATAAGATATGTTTGTATGCAATTACATAATTTGAAATAAATCCCTTCATAAACAACTGGGCAATTTCGATAAGTATAGGTGTTGCGTTATGAGAGTGCGTATGTGTACATGTATTGTCTACAGTATTAACTACAGCTTTGGACAGGAAGTTAGCGTCAATGACATAACACTGAACAACTATCGAACGTTTCGTAGCAGTTGTGTATGGCTGTCATTTGATGTTAATATGTTGAACTTCGTATGTGTGTTGTTAGGCCCTTGCGTTACAATAGTGTCTTGCAATGTATGCAATGTGGTTTATATTGTTTGCAATTAATAGGAAGGATAGCACATTCCGTGTGGATATCGCATTGTTTACGCTGCTTGTTTGTTATAAATGCATTTAAACATTAATGCGTCTGTTAATAGTTGGTACATTATGTCATAAATGAATATTGCAGACGGCGTAAATTAAGGTATAGAAACTATCTTATAAATACGTATCTTAGTTAAGTTGCTGGCTGATTATACAATTTCATAGCGACCTTGGAAACATTGTTATGTTTCAAGAAAAGGCAATCATCCTAAACTACTTATTATTTAGAATGATATATGTGACGTGGACTGCAGAAATCAGGCCAGATGCGGTAACGTCTATTTTTAGAAAAATGACGTCAAAAACTTGCGCTGTTTTTTCGCGGATTTTCTAATTTATTAACTTATATTTTCAAGTGTAATTGTATAACAAAAGTTCTGCTTTAGAAAATAAACAATTAAGATATATTTGCAACATTTCACAACCACTTCACGAATATTTTAGTGTAGTCTAGCCATTTTAGCGATAGTTATTTCCCTTTTACTCTGTAAAGGTCAACAAACCAAAATGGCGGACAGTTGATTGTTTGTGTTTTGTTGAGTTCAGTTTGTAAGGTATAATGATGAGAAATGACGCTGATGTTGGTTTGATCTGGTTGATATCGAATTATAAAGCTCGTATTTGGAGGTAAGCTTTGAAAGCGAAAGTTGACTTTAAAATACTACAAAACAGTCTGTTTTTATGTGGATAAGTCCATTGTATACTCGATTCTTAATAGCATAGTGCAAATTTTATGCCTGCAGATAATGAGTTAACATGAGGATTGTTCATGGCTGATTTTATGGATGCATTCATGTTTGTTGACATATTTCCCACCCACCTTACTTTGCTGAAGTTTGCACACATCAAGTAAAATGACTGTCATTTGTCTTGATTATTTTAAACTCTTTGAATGCATATATCCAACTCACCAGTACATCCTGAAATTCAGTAATGATCAAACACTACTGTTTACTAGTAAAATAGGTCTGGTTTAGACTGTCTGTACTGACAAGAAAATTCATTTGACACTTCAGCTTCTGTAGGCTTCCATCCCTACAAAAATCTATGCGGCTCAAATTCACTAGGCCAATTTCCTGCCGGCTTTCTTAAACGGGTTTACTTCAAGTGTGTACGGCTCATCCTGACTTAACCGCGCACCCAAATAACTGCAAATCTCTACAACAATGTAACAATTTGGTATACACATGCCTCTAGTAGCTGTTCTACTTATAACTACAATGTAGTAGGCCTACTGAGTTAAGTCTGAGTACTGGGAAATCCTTGATGCATCTAACAGTGAGATATGCCTGTTCTGTGGTTAGTATTTACAGTTTGACTACATGTAATAAAAGGCAAATTATAATTAGTTATATTCTATATGAATGATGATCTTCATAAAATTAATTCTCATTTTCAGGATGTTCAATAATTGATCTTTAACAACATGTGTGGACAAACCATTAACATGTCAGTTATGTGGCGTTTACTGTGGGGAGCCTGAGTTTGGACAGAGACCTCTATCTCAGGTATACAACTGATCCAATTATTAAACTTCCAATTGTAAATCCTTCATATTACTTATTCCACTAATTATCTGTAGTGGTTACTGGACCAAGGATATGTATACCAGTTGTTATACTGTAGACCTGACTGCTGATCATGAAGTGGTTGATCCACAGAACTATTTCAACATAATATATCATGATTATGACAGTAGCTGATATTATGCCAGTAATTTCAGTATCTGTTATCAATAGTGAACATATCAATAATAATTTTCAAATTATTTTTATGTCAATTCCTTTTTAAAATAGAATATAGGCTACTATAATACATATCTTCTATTATTCATGAATAAAAAAATGCTTGCTAGACTCTATTTGAGCAGTGTCCATTAATTTGTAAAAGGCTGATGCTGCACAAATATATTAATTGATTGGTTTAATTATGAGTTCTTTTGATAGAATTTGCATAAATTTGATTGCAATATGCCCAATATTTGAGTTGCTTTCATTTTATCAGGACTATTAATTAATGGATATGATACCCAGCATAAACTGTGTACCAGTACTTTGCACTTTAATGCATAATATTAGGACATTAAATAAAAAAATCTTATAATTTCTTTTCAGAAAAGTTGATACAGAGACCATATGGCAAAGAAGTGAAGATAAGAAACATTCCAGATGATTATTATAACTCAATTAGTCAGTTTTGGAAATCAACAAGTCATGACTGGAAGTTAATTCTACCTGAATTGTCATACATGATGAAAATCATGTACATAACTAACATCTGAATAACTGTAATTGTTAAAGAAACTACATGTATTTTAACAATTGTAACAATATTACTTATTTTCTGAAAGTTTAATTATATTCTGTCAAGTGAAGCTTGTTCCAGTTATGAGTTTAGATTTGTATATCATTCATGTATATGATGTAATAGCCTTGCATTGGTATCTTATCTGTCTATGCAAATGTTGATGTTATTTCATGTATTGTCTATTGATCATATGAATTAAGGCATTTTATATTTGTTTCTGCTGCTACTACTGGTTAAAAATGAATTGTTTATCAAGCCTTGTATCATTCTGATGTTACTGAACTGTAGTTTTGTTGCTATACAATAGTTTGTCATTGAAATGGGATAAGAAAACAATTGAGAGAGCATTTCAGTACAAAAAACACATAAAACGGCCTGTTATACTTTTGCAGTTGCTATGCAAAATGTTCTATTCCACCAGTTGTCAAGGACATTTGCATGATTAGAAATGCATGATAATTTTATACAGTACTGTTATGATAAGATGATGTGTAGTTCAGCTTGAATATCACTTGTATATGTAGTGTATACCATGTTTGAATGTTGTTCTCTTAAACATTTATATATAGAAGGTAATTTATGATCCAGCTTTCTTTGAAAATGCATCAAAAGCTTCATAATTGAACATGTAAATCTACAATTCAAATGCATTATACTGTCAAAAGTATTAATTTTCATAGTGTACTAACTTGACCTTAGAATTTTTTTAACTTAATACCTGTAGATTCAATGTATTTTGATATTTTTGGTCAAAATTTAGTTTCTATCCGTTGCTAGGCAACCAAAAATGTCATTATTTACAAGCAGATGTTAAATATTCCAACTTGTTGTTAAAATAATAATAAACAAAAAAATGATAACAAGTCTTGTGTGTTTATTGCTGTACTATAGCTACACTGTTTTAATGTCTTCTTATTGTATTTGGCATGGAAAAGTCATAATTTTGCACTAAGGCTGTGTTACTTAGTTACAGCATTTTATTTTATTATAATGTAAATAATTCAAGATAACAATGTGAGCTTATCAGAATCTTCATATTTTATAATTTATTACAAAGAAATGAGTGTATTTGATCTGAAAATCTAATTCACAGCCACATGTATAGTTATTGAAGTACTGTTGCCATGGTAACTATTATAATATGCAAAATATTTCCATAGTAACCATGTTTTAAAAAGATTGTTGCTGTTCAAGCAATATATGAACTTGTTGATGTTGCATGGCATACATTTAACAAAGAAAAAGCAGAAGATCTTGGATTTTCCTTTTGAAGGATTTATAGGTTTTGTACAGCCGTTTCACCTTTTTATTGTGTTTTCGGCATCAAGTGCACGTGAAGAAAATGCTGTAAAACCGAACATAATCACCGGAATCATCTGAAATTTTGAGAATTTATTCTTAAAAGGCTATTCTTCAAGATTATGAAGAAAACTCAAAATGTGAAATTTTAGCATCTGGCCTGATTTCTGCAGTCCCTGACACATATAAGTTCGCGAGGTAGAGAATAATAATAGAGTCAGCGGAAAACGAATTGACACTTAGTGTTAACTATTGCGGTACCCTTTTTTTGAATGGCTATAATTGAAGAAATAATATACAAAAGTAAGTGTTGATCATGCAGAATATAATTTGAACTGTATGTAAAGCTAATAGGAGAACTATTTTCCAGGGAAAATAATGATGAAGTTTTGATTTTTTACTGAACCAACGATATAAAATACGAAGTGGAAACTTGAAACAGAGGCTGTCATAATAATATTATTCAATCCGTTCATTATCTCCCATAATTGCAAAGTATATGTAAACCCAAGAACATTTTGTGAACGTGGTGTTAAGGGGATTACCTAATTAATAAAAGCAAGTTTCTTATTCTACAGTTTTCAGTTAAAAGTACATATACATGAAAATTGGAGCTCTCGATAACGTCCGCCATGAAGTCAAAACTGTGAAATATCTAGGTCACGAAATATTCTGACGCATCTTTCAAAAAGAGTAATTATTTACTCCCAAAGATGCAAACTAGGCCAATGACTTTGTCATAAATCAAATTCTAATTATTGGAAAGAGTCTAGGCATGCAATACAAACAATCATACTAAATATTCAATTGATTTGGTAGTACAACTGAAACATAAATATGCCATGTACATGTATTGGTTTTCATTGGCAATACTGTTTGAAGAAGAAAAAAAACGAGCTTCTGTCGTTATAATACTTGATAGTGTACGGAATAAGTCTAAATGTTTAGAAATCATAGAATAAAAAGGTCTTAGACGTGATCACGATTACGAAATTCCCAGTTCTGCTGCGATTAATATGCAAGCTTCGTCGTGAACACTTTTAAAATAACTTGGTTGAACTTAAACTTGACTATATTCTAACTCAGTAATAAAACACTCTGTATTTGTCAAATTCCACCATGTGAAAAATGTAAGTATTATACATTTTACGTCGAACAATTACTACAGACGTGTCAAGGCTATTATAGATAATCACTGATTTCCCTAGACATTATTTAATTCCTACACACCCTGTCCAAATAAGGTATTATTATTGCCTGTGAGCTAATCTATAGTCAGTAAAATAAATCTCACTCCATTTTCTAAAATATGTCTCTTGGAATATTCAATAATTTCTTATATCTGAATGTTCATATACCAGCACTTCATGCAATTATTTTGCTGTTTGGAGAAACATTTTTTTGAGTGACAAAAAAAGCACATGCTTTGGTAACTGGTATGAAGTTATATCGGTGTCACATAACTCCCGAATGAAGCACTTAGTATGATTAAGTGTCAATATTTGTTTTATTTCGTGAACAAATATACACCTGTTATACATCCACCTCCTTAAAGGGTGCAATAATGGATGCACCCATTGACAGACTGACTTAGACAAACTACATTTATTGAAAAAAGTATAGGTTGCATTGATAGTATATGGTCATGCTATGTATACAGAATACAATGGTAAAATTTGCAATGTGTATATAGGAATATCACATGAAATCGAGCATGAAATATTCATTGTATTAGATTGTAATTTTGACATATATTGAGAAACACCCCGTATAGTTTGAAAGTTTTATATGTTGGCTCTAGTCAAACTCAATTTAGTATTAACAATGCATACTCTTGTATAATACCACATTATGTATTTTCTAGTGTACCTTTGCATGTAGCCCATTATTGAATTCCCATAGTGTCATAGTTTGGGTCACTTGTTGATTACACTGACCAGTAATTGTGCAGTATGAAACATGGATAGTTTCCTGTTGAATTTATAATTAACTTTTTTATTAGAGTTTGTTCAGAATAGAAGCAAGATAACTGGTCTTTCATCTGAAATGACTGCACAAATAATTTCTGCTGAAACCGTAGAATCTAGTCATTGTATTCTGGGAGGAGACAGTAATGACGTCGCGTCACAAGTTGGAGCTATTTTGCGTAACGTCAAAAACGCCGTTATTTTAGCTAAATATGACGGACATAAGGCGTACAATTGACAGAATAACTAAATCATGGGCGCACAACAACCATAAACACATAAGTTGTGTAACTATGTGTATAGGGGGGTATATTCAGCATCCTTCGGAATTACATAACTTAGATTTAGGCAAAATTACTTATACGTAATTAACCATATTGATGTAATGTGTGCATTTATCCCTTTGCTCTTTGTACAGTTTAGACTAGCTTGATGTAAGTTCTATGAACACAGAATTCAAAATAAAAATCCCTTGATGAATAAAGTACTGTGTACATTTCCTAGTATATAAAAAAAACATTTTCGAACCAATCTTTAAAATTTCGATTTCAATTTTGCATTGAATTATCGAAGCTACAACATAAACACATAAGATATTTTGACGTTACTTAGTACGTAATTTTGCTGGTGGGACATTGTGTGTCGACATTGAAAAATACTAATAACTTCATCGTATATTGAACGATTTTGATAAACAATATACTATTCAACATCATGGAAAAAACGTATTTTATCATTTCAGTGACGAATATTGTTTTACAGAAAATTTCACGTTCGATCAAATCGAATTTCATGTTTAATTCAGTTTTTAGTTTTAAGCACAGGGTGGGACATTTTAGGTCGACAAAGAAAATTTGAAATTATTTTTGATTTCTTGACTCAAAATCTAAAATGAGTACCGTATTTAATAATATATGAAACACGTATTTTTTATAGGAAATTTCAAAGAGAAATTATTAAAAATAAATATTGCAGAAAATTTTTATCAGAGTAATAACAACTTATTTTCCTGTAATTTTGAAATGTCTACACAACTGTTCCCGCAACACAGAATCAAAATATTTGACTTTATGATGATGTCATTTTCTTTTACGTTAATGACATCAACTTTTAACTTTAAGAATCATTTTTGCGTAAAAAATATAGAAATTTTGCGTATGGTTTTTGCTCTCCACACATTTTTCTTAAGCCCAACGAGATTGGATGTTACATCTCTACAGTGATATTTCACCGTATTCTGGTTCTTTCGAACCCTGAAAGTGTGGGATTTTGTAATGAAACTCAAAACATATACATTCAGGTCGATTGTGCTGATTTTCTTCGTTCGATTGATATATAACATATTATATTTATTGAAACAAACAGAATTACATTTGCACCATTTGGCAAATAAATTACGCGAAATTGAAAATAGCTCCAACTTGTGACGCGACGTCAATATCAAAAACAACATTGCCGCAGCTTTAATAATTGAAGTTATTATACCTGTAAATAAGGATTGTCTGTGATGCAATGTTTAATCACGCATTTATATTTGTTCTTGCTATTGGAGCTTGCATCGTCTGGCTCAACAATACCGCCTGATAAGAATATGTATGACTTGAATATCGGCATTATCACATTTTTCCAGATTTTATTCTCAAAATGTTCACCACAACTAATATTAGGGATATGTTGGATTTCGTTCCAACATAAATAATCTGATGTGAGATAACATTAAACTACTGTAACACTGTTTATATGTCTTTATCTATAGCCCCTGTTGGTATCGACCGCGGATATACCTGGACGATTCAAAGCACCGATAATTACCCATGTTCCAGAATACCAAATGAATATCACAATATTGTGTACACTCTAGTTATGTGAGTAATGCTACTCTCTAAATAGTATTAAATGATATAAATAAAAACTACTCTTACTTCAAATTTTCGAGATCATGGTCTTCTTGAGTAATTGTAATTGTTATCACATGTAATAAAGTCGCACCATCTTGTTATAACAAGTGCAATTAAAGTAAACATGTGGCTACGACATTTTCGTCGGAATCAAACTGAGATTACTAAGATGGTTATGTTCTTAAGACAACTTTGTGAATAATATTGATAACAGATGTTGTGTTGAGAAGACACAGATACACATTTTAAGTTCTTTGTGTTCTGTATCATATATATCCATATCTACCATAAGCTACAGTGATCAACTAAAAGCTAAGTGCACATGTCAAATGAATTTAAGTTGTTATGGCGCGAGAAATCTCTCGGTGTCGTATGTTGCAAAAGGCGGTTTGATATACGCCTCAATTATTGTAATTACCAAGCAGGTTCTGTCAGGATTACAGATATTAGATGTATATTTACATCAAACATATGTCATAAAATCTGATTATTTTATTTCCTAATTTAAATTGTGGGACATATTTGCGTGTTTAATATTCTCGATAGAGTCACGGAACAACTTATATCTGCTCGGTTCGGCGTCAGACGTCGAGATTAGATAACTTATAGAAAGTAGTCTAACTGGTATTTAGGTTAATATGATTTATTCTTGCGTGATAAGGTTAACGTCTGATGTGAACGAATTATAAATGTGTAATCTACATCTTCCGTAATGTGGAGGCACGCCACACATTTAGATGCTCTGTTGGTTTGATTGTCCTAATCGTGTTAAGCGTAGAAGAAGTGTACGAGGATTGTTCAATTTGGAATGCAACTGGTTTAAGACGGTTAAACCATCAATGACCTATAGCGCTCTCTGCATGGAGGCAGAAGCCCTTAAGTAAATCTTCCTTTACGCATGTACTGATGTACTGCCCATATACAATACAAATAGGGAACGTACACCAAATATTTGGCCAACTTACCTTTTCGTGTAAAAGTGTTCATTTTCTTGGTTCCCAATTGCAATTTCGTTGCTCAACATAATCCGTTTTCGTATCTATAAAAGTTACATGTGCATTGGAGTCAATCGAGATCATTGACTGGGTCAAGTCAATGTATTTGTGTTACTGAGTATATGATTTTTTGTGTTTTCTGTGCTCGGCTAGGTAAGTTGAGTGCTGACTACCTCGTACTAGAGTATCTTTTGGGACAGCAGGCTGTACGATTATGACTTTCTTTGAATCACTCGTTTCTGACGGTTTACTTTCAGTTTAGGAGCATATTCAATATTGACCAAAACCACACAAACACATATGTCAAGCATTCACAGTTATCGTCAATGAAATTATAAAGATAGTATATTGAAAAAAAAACCATGTTAGCATCATTTACAGATATGACGTATGTCAAACGGTCTACAATACAATAATCATTTCAATGGCTAGATTGACGTCCCATGACATTTGAAACAATACAATTAATTCCTGTCTGACAATGGAGCGAGTTATAAGCGGTATGTCATATTAAATACATCCTAATGATACGAATCTATTTCCATATCACAAATGGTTTTCAGGCATTCTCCTTTGAGTAAAGTTCATATGTATGGTATATTATTTGTATGAAACATGTGTGATGAGGGCACCAAGTTAATATTGACAATAAAGCAATGCTGTAATATAGAACATGGACTATATGTCTTCACAAAGGCTCTATCACACAGGCAGATGGTTTTGAGTATATACAAAAATAATGTTTCATCAAGTACGAGAGGTGTTCAACTTATTTATGAACAAAACATGAACACCGATTTTGCAATATTGAATGAAAACAATTAAAATATCTTTTTTAAACCATGCGAGAAAATGTTTTAAGTTGAACATATGATCATCATACATTGTATATGTCATTTGGTTAAAGCTTAAAACAACAATTTAGTAGATGATGTTGTTTTTCCGGTTTTTAAGGCAAAATGGCCCTTTTATAAGCATCAAGAAAGTGTAAGTAAATTTTTATTTTGCATTTTTAATGAGAACATCAGTAATGTTTGTCGTAAGACGCGTTATAAAAGTTCTGTTTCCAGTAATTGTGAAACGGCACCAAAAATTGAAAATTACCCAACATTCCCAAAACTAACACTATAAAGTTAAATTAGTTTTATGATATCTATGATGAATACATGAACAAAACGTGTAATAGTACAACAGATGGGAGTGTCAATAGAAACTATCAGTGACATTATTTCGAAACAGTTTAATGCATAGTTCTGGGAAAATGCGAAGTTCCTACGCTGAAAATCAAGAAAAACATGCCTCGCAGCCAAAAGTCTTGGAATCTAGAAATGCGAAATAAACAACATTATTTGGAAAAATTGTTTCATTATGGGGAAGCAATGCTGAATCTTAAAGAATGTTATGATAGCTTATGGTATGCTATTTTAGAAAAGGTCACAGGGATAGGGAGAAGTTCATGTTTGTCCAGCTTTGTGTGTTCGCGGCCGTTTTCATGGAAAGGCATAGGGTTTGTTATTATGGAAATACGCACATCAAAATCAATATCCAATTGACGAAATTGAAGGCTGTGGTCTATGTACGAACCGTTTCAAATCAGGTTTTCAACAAAAAAGTGTTACGTATCGTTCCTAGTGACAGTAGTGACTGTTCCAAGAACATAGTGCTTCGTCCAGATTCAGCTTCAAGTCACCATATACAACACCAAATAAAAAAACTTATGAATGTAACTTTGATATATATTATAACCAAACAGTGGGTGTCGAAGTCTTCTCATGCTTTAACAATATAATTTTCCATCTGGTTGATACTTAAACAACGATTAAAGAACGAAAATGTAAACGTAATTATTACTAGTTTCGGACCTTCAAAACGCAAATAACAACACCCTCTACCCTAATGTTGTTTATGATTTAACCGTAACGTATTGGCAATTTACAATTATTATATATACTTCTTGATACACTACTTTACACAATATAAAAGTTTTTATTCAATTTCATTGTTAGAGTAACAAAATATTGATGTTCATTTTCTGTTCATAAATAAGTTGAACACCTCTCGTACAAGACTATAATGGATGTATACTTTGATTACCATTTCAACTAACTAAACCACATACTAATCCACCATTTGCTTTATCATTGTTTCAGTATCAAGTCGTACAACACTGCATTGCGTATTTTGTCTGTAGATTAACCGCTATCAATAATGCCTGTTTCAACCCTGCAGTCATCTTGCTCACAAGTCCGTTTGTATTAGGTTATAGCGATATTGTATGCCCAAAATGTTCACCATAACCATTGGAAATCTTGACAATATAAATAGTTCATGACATTCCTTTTTGGTTTGAAGCAAAAGTAAAATTGTCCAAGGATAATATGCTATCTATTATTGTGGTGTTTTAGTTTTCCTCCAGTGCAATACATTAGCGTAATTATTATACCTTACACAACAAAACATCTAAATGGCAAATATTGACTTATGGTATTTCAGCGCGTTTTTGCTATATTTTTAGGAGCAATACAATCTTGTTCCAGTCGTTTTACCATTTTGTGCGATGCGTTTACTATTTTTATCCGCCCACCAGCCGTCATTAGTATCCCGGCTGTTGTTAGGTCATGATTAAGAAATGGTAACCACATATGTATCTGTCATGAAGCCAAAATCTGTATCTTTATATATAACAAATGAAGCAAATATTAAGCATACAATTTGTGAAAGATCTTATACAATTACACCCATGATCAGAGAAAATTGTATATTGATTTCAAATAAGATTCGATCTTACACCAAAATCAACAAAACCATATCTCTCTTAAATGCAAGTTTAGTGTGAAATCCAAAAACATAAATGAATGCGATTCCCTGAATGCATGCACGCATTTTTTCAATATTTACCTACTGTTGGAAACATAATTTGAAATTAATACTTTATGCTAGTATTTTTTTTCTGGCGTCTCAAAATTTTGATTTCAAAAATATATACATTTTGGAGTTCTCATAGTATCGTTTACCATGCAATCTTAATGATATAATTAGAATTTTTAACGTATTTGCTGAATGTGTATTTCAGGTATTTCGACAAGCTCAGTGGTTACCTGAAATTATATCATGCATCAAGTCGACGAGTTATACACATACTATGCAAACAATCATACTGTACTCGGTATGTTTTAGTGTTTCTACGAAAATGAACACATTAATATTTAAATTTTCACCTTTTGAAATTGTGCAAAGAAACTTGCAATTTGAATGAAACAAGCTATTGATAATCTGACGACGGCTCGGACGACTAATATTTACAAAAAATTACCTATTCACCGTGTGACGAGTAAAATACAACAAATATATTTACTGAATTGATGACATCTTGCGCCTAGAAAAAATGTCATTGCATTAAAGACGTCACATCCCAGTCTTGCCGCATTAGTTGTGGTCATCAACCTTATAATAAGTTTGCTCTGAGAAGATGATAGTTAGCAATTTTTTAGGTTTTTTTTCAGACACTAGCCAATTATGTCTGAACTTTGGTTTTCTCCAAATCTGGTATTCGCCCCAGGCATGTCAATGATCGAAAATGGAGAAAAGACAGAAATTGTTATAGTAGGTTGGAGTTGATTTTCGTCCAATGTGGATATACAACTTAAATAGGATTAATACTGTTTACATGAGGCAACATTCACAAACACTATTGATTTCGTTATATACGAAGACTAACATGTGCTGGTAGAGGAAAAGAAAGTAACCTTTTTTTGTAATACCGTTCCAGTACAATGGAAATAATAATGAACGTTGTTAAGAATAATTGTACCAAATGTAAATGTTACCAATGTAAAAGATCCCCATCACCATTGCTGTTTCTACAAGAAAAGACATGCCATTTCCACCTTTATTATTTAATACGGTAAAACACACATAAACAGTGTGTCATTTATTAACCAATCGATACACATCTTTAACAACCTAGAGGTCTGAAATATGCATTGCAATTACTGGACTGATGTCCCATGATATTTGAAACAAATGTATTTATGTTCTGTCTGAAATCTATTTATATTTCTAAATGGCTTCTACACATTTCCATTGGAGTAAAATACAATAAGTGAATCTATATGGTGCATTATTTCTATGACATATATTTGATGATAGCACTATGTTAATATTGATACATATTGTAACAGAATCATCAAACGATGCTATCATATAGAAGCCGGACAATATGACTTCACATGTGCTATAACATACAGACAGATACAATGTAGTAACCGATCAAATAAATATATTAATGATATTTATATAAAGGCACGATAGCTATAAATCTGTGCTATATTCTTGTCATTTTGACGTTAATGTTATAAGACATAACTGTGTTATTGAAGAATACCAAGGGAAAATAACAAACTAACTATTATTACATGTGGGAACGTTATCTGCATCAATACAATAGATGTATAGACCGACGGTGATAACGCAAACAAGAAGTATGGAAATCGGACTGCGAAAGCAGCACTCAACTAAACCAGCCGAGAACAGACTACAGTAATATCACAACACTACTACACGGAGCAATGTCCACACGCAAGCCTTTTTACAAATAAAAATGGACAGTAGGGGATTTTTTAGATTAATTAGTAAACCAACCAGGGAATATTGTTAACGTGGTGTACAAAACAGATAGCCAAAACATAATTGATATGCACCAGTATTCCATTAACAAACTTAAAATGGACACTGAGAACTGAATGTCCTTGACGCGACATAACAAACTGTCTACTGTCAATTACAGCTTTGGACAGGATATTGACGCCCATGACATAACACTGAACAACTGTCGAACGTTGTGTGTGGATGAAATTTGATGTTGATATGTTGAGCTTCGTATTTTTGTTGTTAGTCTTGTGTTTAAATAGTTTCTTGCAATATATTCAATTTTTTTGTATTGTTCTAAGGGAAATATATCACAAATGTGATTACCTGATTAATAATAGCAAATACAAAGCTTCACATTCTACAGTGTTAACTTAAAAGTACAAGCAGATGAAATTTGAAGCTCTCGATAATGTTCGCTATGAAATCAACTCCGTGAAATAACCAGGTCACGCAATATTCTGACACATCTATCATCAAGAGTAATTATTTTCCCCAAAATCCAAAACTAGGTCAATGCCATAAATCAAATTCTAATTATTGCAAAGTGTTATAAATATGTCATGTACATGTATTGGTTTTAATTAGCGATACTTTGGAACAAAAAAAACGTGCTAATGTCGTTATAATACTTGATCTGTCGCGTCTGTGTTAATTATGTTGTTGTTAGGGTCATTTTCTTGCCGAGCCGAATGCGCCTTTTAATACGAATATTTCCACTTACCTAAGGGTTTAGATTTAGGGTTTGAATATACAGAATAAAATAGGTCTGAGACATGATCACGATTAAACACTCCCAGCTTGTCTACGGTTAATTTGCAAGCTTTCCGTCAACACTGACTTGGTTTAACTTGAACTTGAATAAAAACTAACTCAATGATAAGATATTATAATGTGTCAAATTCCACCAAAATCTAAATGATAGGATTATATATTCAACGTCGTACCGTTACTTCAGACGTGTCAAGGCAATTAGAGTTAATCACTGATTTCCCCAGACATCGATTACTTAATTTCCATAACCCCTGTACAAATAAGATATTATTATTGCCTGTGAGCTAATCCATCGTCAGTATAATAAATCTAACTCTATTTTGTGAAATATATCTTTCTTGGAATATTCAGTATTTATTCGTATATACATATAGATATACCAGCCCTTCAAGCAATTATGTTGCTGTTTGGTGAACAAATATTTCGTGAGTGACATGGGTTTATGAGAATGTCAGATGTGATCAAGCATCCACGTACACTTGGTATTCGACTGCAATGGGGACAGGTATTGAGTAACACCCTGTATTTATTCTGAAATATATAGTTTGATATTTTGGCACTAGTCGAACTCAATTTTGTATTAACAATGTATATTCTTATATAACACCACGTACGTTTTTCCAAGTGTACCTACTGCAAGTAGCACATTATTGCATGTCCGTATTTTGGGCCAGTTGTTCCTTTTATTGACCACTTACTGTGCGGTATGACCCAAGACAAACATTGAAAATTCATGTTGATTTTACTATGCACTTTCTATTAGTTTTTGCTCAGAAATAAAAGTAAGATAACTAAGTAGAGGTGTTTCAGTTGAAATTACTTCACGAATACTTACTACTGACACCACAGTATCGAGTCACTGTGGTCTGGAAGGACGCTGTGATATTAAAAACAACAATGCCGCAGCTTTAATAATTGAAGTAATTATACCTGTAAATAAGGATTGTCTGTGATGCAATGTTTAATCACGCATTTATATGTTTTATTCCGATTGAAATTTGCTTTGTCTGGCTCAACAAGATTGCCTGATAAGAATATGCATGACTTGAATATGAATATAACACCTTTTCCAGATCTTTTTCTCTGATAAAAGGGATATGTCGTATCTGATAATGGCTGGCGTTCCTTAATCAATTTGACACTAGTTATAATGTTAAGGCCATTGGCGTTTAGTTCCTGTTTAAAACAGTTGATAACTACAAATAGTTTGTTTTATCACGTCAAGGACATTGAGTGACCATATCCGTGTACATGTGGTTTGATAAATGAATCCTGGTACATGTAATTTATTTACTGACTATCTATTTTGGGCATCGTATGAACTTACCAATCTCAGAAATCTCTGACTTCGCGTCAGACTTGTTGTTATCATTGCTTAATTATGAACTAACAACAGCCGGGAAACTAATGAAGAAAGAAGGGCAGATTAATTTGTGAATGCTTCGGCAAATTTGGTAAAACGACTGAAAGAATAATGTAGGAAACACACCCGAAAGATAATTTTCAATATTTGTCACTTAGATGTTTTTTTTGTGTAGGATATAATAATTACGCTTATGTATTGCGCTGGAGGGAAGCGAAAACACCAAACTCATATATGGCACATTATCCATGGACAATTGTACAGTCGCTCCAAACCAAAAAGAACGTCAAGATGTATTTTTGTTGTCAACATTTCCCATGGCTATGTTAACCATTTACTTGAAAACACCATTGACATTTATGTTTTTGAGATACGGATCTGTCAATAATTGCCGAGTGGAAACATGCATTGTTGTTAATGGTGGATCCTAAGATAAAATAAATAATGCGACTTGATACCGAGACAATAAGAAAATGGTGGCATGATCATGCACTTGATAAAACATTATGTGTGTATATACTCAAAACCAGACTTATTCAGTCCACAGTATGTCATTCAATGCAGAGTGAGTATAGAAGTGTGGTTTGCACCCATTTGGTCCATTGTCTATGTGATAGCCATTTACGTATTCCATAGCTTACACGTATGTGTGTTGTATATACAATAACTTATGTACGTATTTGTTCCTCATGGTTACTATCTGTCAGGGTCATGAAGTCTTGGTAAGGACATTTTGTCTATAATCTATTTGATAACATCGATGTATATTTCCTTCATCACACATGTTTCATACATAAAATATACCAAACAGATAACCTTATTGTATTTTACTCCAAGGGAAATGTTTGAACACCGTTTGTAATATGGAAATAAATTTATATCGCATAGATATATAAAACAGTGCTAACTGCTAATAACTCGCTCCTTAAAAACCATATCCGACAGGAATTAATTATATTGTTTCAAATGTCATGGGACGTAAATCTAGTCATTTTAATGAATATTGTGCTGTAGACCGTTTGGCAGATTTCATATCTGTAAATGATGCTTACATATGTTTTCAATATCCTAACTTTACTTGCGATTTCTATGAGTGCTTGACACAAGTGTTTGTGGATTTGTGGAGATGCTTCTAAAATGTAAGTATTCTGTGGGAAAGGAGTGATTCAAAGAACGTCACAATCAGTCGTACATTAATGTGGTTAAATGATACTCTATTATGAGGTAGTCAGCACTTAACGTAACCAGTCGAGCAAAGAAAACATTTTAAAATCGCGTGACACAAATACATGGTGCAATATCCACACATATTCGAACGAGAAAATGAAATACCAAAGTCCCCGCAGTTAGAAAACTGTTTGAGCCTAACGTTTCATAAAGATATGCCAAAACAGTGACATCAAGTGACTAAACAAGACCTTCAATGACTTTACCCAATTACTGATCTCGGATGACCCAACTGAACATGTACTTTTGCAAGATACGAAGAAGGATTATGTTGATAAAATCGCAATAGGAAACCTACAAAAAAAAAACACGACAAGGTACGTTGGCCAAATATTTGGTGTAAGTTTATATTTACATTGTACATTTGTATATGGACAATACACCAAATTCATGCGTAAAGGAAGGTTGCATTTTATCGGCGGGGACTTGGATCCTTGGTTGTTTCTTCGGCTTATACGAGGGGTGTTTCATAAATAATGCAACTGCCCCGCATATGCGCGCTGTGTGCTGAATTAGATAGAATTGTTCATTGCATTCGTAAAAGCTATTCTTCATTGACATTCTCACATAAAATCATCAAAATACGTTGATGTTTAAAGCCTGAGACAGCCTCTATTTAGGGTCCACTCGCACCCACTGTGCCAAATTTAGCAATGCAGAGATAAACAAATCATGACGTTGTCCAGATTTGAAAGGCCTTGAAGTGATGTTTGCATCGTACGATTTTATTGAAACTTGCCATGTGTCTTGAGTAGTGTCTTATCCATACTTTGCACTGCTTGTTCATGCAAAAGCGACCGAGATTTCCAGAATAGCCTGCATTTTCTAAGAAAAACAAAATCCACCAAAAAACAACCCATTTTTTGAAAAAGTACCTTTCAAAAAGACTGAATAAATGTTGAATATATTAGATTTTTTCTTTATTTTATACATATTTAGAAAGCTAAAAATATTTTCAACAATATTCTTAATCGCTACATGCGTTATTTGCACGTACGACCACAATGTTTCGACTATGAAAAGCTACACAGGTAATTTTCATAGCTTAATTTTAATAATTTTTAGCCCCATTGAGAATCTTTAATTAAGCAAATAAGTTCTTTTCGAGTACATAAATGGTTTAAAATTGTTCTTGCTGAAAAAAGCATATATTGGATTAGATTTTTGAAATTTAACATATCACATAAAACCCAAACTTGTTATTATACGCTACAAATAATGATAAGCCAATTTAGGCATGTACAGTGGCTGTAACTGAGGTCTATAAACTGCACCATAACTACCTTAATATTTGATCGAAATGCCTGAAAATTTGCCAACTAACACTAGAAAGTTTGCTTAACACATACCAATTTACGAAACTACAATAATAGACCGCAAATAAATTTTACAACCAGAGTTGCATTATTTATGAAACACCCCTCGTATGTGGGCATTGTTCATTGTAGTTTCTAGGACTAAGTAATATTATTTCCCACCCTATAACTAGGTAAAGTCGTAGTGCCTTCTTAGGTCGCATTATGCTAGGTCACTGTCTCTAGTGTTTTAACCTAGGTCTCGCCCCGGGGATGTTGTGACTCATTTGATCGCCGTTTTGGCATGGGTTTCTGTAGGCACTGCTCAGGGTGATGTGTCGTTGTGTTTCTGAGTGCTACCTTACCTGTTGGATTTTCTCATACCTTTTTTGACTAACGGGCTTCTGTCTCAGTACGTGACACATGTCATTGTGTGTCTTAAACCATAAGTATTCCAATTTGACAACACTTGTATACTTCAATGTGCTCAAACTCTTCTACGCTAAACACGATTAGGATGAACAAACCAACAAAGCGTATAAATGTGGAGCGTGCCACCACATTTCGGTAGATGTAGATTACAGTAATCTCTCCTTAATACCATGTCTGTACATTTATAATTCGTTCACATCATACGCTAACATAATCACACAAGCCTAAACGATATTAACCTCAATAGCTGTTCGACTATTTTCTATAAGATGGTCTATAGGAAGCCGAGCCGAGCAGATATAAGTTGTTCCGCGACTCCACCGAGAATATGAAACACGCAAATATGTCCGACAATTTAAATTAGAAATGAAATTATCAGGGTTTTATGACATATGTTTGATGTGAATATGCAGACAGTATCATTAATCCTGACAGTAACTGCTTTGCCATTACAATATAAAATGTAATTGAAGAGTAAATCAAACCACCTGATGCAAGATACAATAAAACGCTTTAAACACGCACCAACTATGAAATATCGGCTTTAGTGATGAAATAAATTATGATATAGATAACAGAGTGACACATAAAAGTGAAGGTCGCAATTTCAAATGCAAGTATAAGAGCCCGCTACATTGATGCGTGCATGTGGTATCTCCTCCTCAAGAATAACTTGAATTACTTAATAGGATATAATTATACATATAATATTGTATTTGTCGTGATGTTTCCCACCATTCAAGCAGCGCTTAACTTGAATTATAAAATTTATGTTTTGTGGCGTTGGCTGTCTGGCTAACGTCATTTGACTGATTCAGTACAGATATGCTTAGTGTGCGAACCTTTGATGGTGTCAAGCCTTATTTAAACTTTAAGTTTTGGTTATGAGCATCAGACTGTCAGAATATTTCCCGTGGTGCTTCTACGACACTTCAAACCAATACTATAAACGAACTTGAAGACAAACAGTGGGGTAATTAGGCTCTAAACGGGAGAAACTCATTGAAACTGCACTTAAATGATTTACCTTTTTATTGACAATTGTAAATAGAACAATTATGAAAATGCAATAATGTACTTTTGGTATATTTATTGACACTCGGCATTCTTTTGACACTGTGTGTAGCCATACGGAACCAATTACAGTGACACCGCCTATGTAATGTTGCCCCCTAGCTCGGGCTCAATACCTTTAGCTGGTTTCATCGCTAGGAATCGATGTTCTAAGCCCACAATCGTTGTTTGTTGGCAGCTGATTCACTTGGAAGCGAAAGCAAAAGCATCCGAACAAATATTCGAGCATTTCGCAACATAAAGTACCATTAGAAAATATTGTTTCTGTTTTCTTTTAATGTGTAACAGCGTGCAGTTGAAAGCCAATACTGATACGTTAGGTCGACGCGATCGAACTGCACGTGCAAAATCCAAAAGGTTCTTTGGGCGACGAAAGTAAAAAAATGTTTTCTGTCATTAGGTCAGGATTATGAACTGAATATTAATTTTAGCTAAGAAAGGTTTGTGACAAAATTTAATTATTTTTAATAGTGGTGCGTTTTTAAAGCGTTTGAGTGTACAACATCGAGAATTTGTTCGGTATCATAACGGTACAAATGCATTGGACATATGCACTTAGCTCTTAGTTGATCATTGTAGCTAATGGTCGATATAGAGATTAGATTCGAAATACAATGGACTTAAAATATGTATACTAGAAATGTGCATTATGTTTAAATACATATTTTGACTCTCTTATAATTCTCAACATCAACCTGTATTCAATGTTTTCCTCGTTATTGGTAGTCATATCCAACTATTTGTCCCATTTGTATTGAATGTGTTTTCAAGTCGACCACAGTTACCTTCCCTTGACTGGTGTTATACCGGTTTTAATCTGATCGATCTTATCTCAATTGCGTAATCGCGCAATGCTAAACCAGCGGGTTGTCGGAGTGTATAAATCTATAATATATATAATGTATATCATTTGCTGGAGGGGTTTTGTGCGTTCAGTTACACTTTGGTATTTTTGACATTTTGTATATGATGCATACCAGGATCTTTTTACGGGCATAGCTCTGTCATTATGAAATTTTGTTCATGAGGTAAGTATCATCAGGAACATTTAAATGCTTCCATGGTATCATTCAGAATTCGTTGATCTTGTGTGAGGAATCTAACAATTATGCATTTGTTATACTAGTAACCGCAATACATGTGACGATATGTATACATGTACTTATTATTATGCATATTCGATGGATGATAAAAAAAACGGTTACTAGTCACTATATAATGCTTGAGTATGTGTGCAATATCACAAAGTACAGTTTAAATGAAATTTAGCCACCACTGCTGATTTTTCAAGAATGTTGTACGGTTGATTGTTCAGTTGCATCTTCGAGCTATAGACCATACAATTATGGAATTGGTTTTTTAATATCTTGAAAAATAAAAAAGTTATGACAATTTTAAGTTCGTGAAATAGAGCGTTTTTTTTCTTGAATTAAATAACGTTAGGTGAATATTCGCGCGCTCGCGGACCCGACAAAACTCAAATTTTCCCTCTAATTGTCACAATATTTTATTTTCTTTTCAAGATATCGGGAGGAAACATTTGTTCAACTTATATTTATTTTGGACAAGTGCTTTCAAAGTTATGAAGAGTTGAAACATTTTATAACAACATGATATAAGGAAAGGTGTACAGTATCACATTGTCTAGACGGATTTTTCCTCACCATTTTTGACATTTAATTTTCAATTTACAATTCGTATATATTCAATTAGGTGGTACAACGTGTCAAATAACCAGTTTATTTAACAAGTGTCATAGGAATGACATGATTTTTCATTTTTATGTCTCACCTGTTCGATAATTATAATTTTAAACTAGCGTGAGCTTATGACATTTCACTTTTAATTATTTTAATGCATGAATTACTTTCCAAATCGGCAATAAAGTCAAAGTTTCAAATCTCTAAAATCATAATAAAGTCTCACCTGTTCGATTATTATAATTTTATATTATGCGTGATGACATTTCACTTTTAGTTATTTTAATGCATGTATTACTTTCAAAATCGGCAATAAAGTCAAAGTTTCAAATCTCTAAAATCATAATAAAGTATGTATACAGGAAATATAGCGGTTATACAAGTATAACGGTTATAACCCTACAAGCGAATGTACCACTTTTATTACCCCACATGCTGTGACAATCGCAGCGGGGCGCGTCATAAAACAATTAACAATGTGCAAATTAAATATGTGTATCACTTTTTTACTTAAAAAAAATGATACCTGTTTTAAAAAAAACCGTAAAAAGGGGGCAGATATAATTATCGCATTTCTTATATCAAAACACCAATCTGACGGAAAGAAATTAAACTATTAATCAAGTTTGCACAAAATATATTCCCCGAGAAACAAAAGAACTACGGACAAGAAAGTAAACAAGTTTGATATCAAATCCGTCCATTTCCTTCTTTGTTCAATGTGAGTGATAGTCATGTTAAAAACCTTTAAAAAGGGGGTTGATCCCATAAAGATACAATTATGAAATTTAGTGCATTATTTTGTAGACATATCAAACTACAAAATATGTTTGCACATAAGAAATCTATCTAATAGTTTTTTATCATATGGACAATTTTACGTGGAGTCCCCATGCCTTCCAATGGTAAAAAAATTGTCACTTGTGCGAATACAAATGGGACAAATAGTTGGATATGTTACGATTCAGAAATAATGATCGCCTCATGATGTCTGTCTGTAATGAAGTAAGGGAACGTTGAACTTAGTTATTTAATCGACCTGGGAATATTGTTAACGTGGTGTACAAAACAGATAGTCAAAACATGATTGATATGCACAAATATTCAATTAACAAACCAGACATGAATACTGATATCATGGGAGTTGAACGTCCTTGACGTGACCTAACAAACTGTCTATTGTCAACTACAGCTTTTGACAGGAAATTAGCGCCAATGACATTTTTGTACGTTTGTTTTGTTTTGTTTTGTTTTGTTCCGATCTACCATGCATTATTTGGATAAGTCATGGTATATACTATTATGGACATGAACTCCCGCGTAGTGTATAGAGAGTAATAATAAAGTCAACGTACTGGTGAAAACGAATGAACAGTTAGTGTTAACTATTTTGATAATCAGTCGACAAGCTACTACGATAAAATTAAAATACGATAGTTTGATACTTCATTCATATAAAAATGTACTTTTAATTAAACGGAGATCTGTTTTCTAGGGAAAAATGATGGAAAAGATTTAAGGTTTAACTGAAACTACAATAGAAGATGTGTAGTGGAAAGTTGAAACCCAGGCTGTAGTACTATTGTCTAATCAGTTCAATATCTCTCTCAATTGCAAGTTATTTGTTAAATACGAGAATATTTTGGAAACGTGATGTAAGGGTGATTACTTTGTCAAACCTATTCGATATAAACAAATAAAGAGTTTTACTACATTTTTAACCTAAAAGCACATAAAGATGAAATTTGAAGCTCTCTAATTAACGTTCGCCATGAAATTGAAACAGTGAAAACTACAGGACACGCAATATTCTGACACATCTATCAAATAAAGTATTTACTCTCAATAATTCCAAACTAGGTCAATAATTCTATCATAAATCAGATTCTAAGCCTTTTGTAAATATATCTGGCATGCAATACAAACAATCAATATGTTATCGATTTTTGGAAGTACATGTAAAATTAAAACATTGTAATGAATATCCAATTTGGCGTATTCAATACCTGGATAAGACTATTATTCCTTCCCTGTCGGATCTGTTATTGTCCTCTGATTTCCTCATACCTTTTTGTACCAAAAGTCACAGTCTTTGTCCGATACCGACTGATTCATCCAGACCGTAAGGTAGGTTTGAAGTAAACACATTGTTTAACAAAAACAGCATTAACACTGCGGTATAACGTACACCGGATATTGCTAGCAAGATGAGTAATATTATCAATTTTCGCGACCTTCTAGTGTTGACAAGGGTAAGTTCAGAGACGATTTTTAGTTTTCTGAGTGTGTTTAATGTACATTTTATACAAAACCATCTCCTCCATACATTTTCCTAGCCTGTGCAACTGGAAAATGCAAGGGTGATTAAAAGAGCAAACTCGTATCGTTACTCACACAGAAAGTAAGCGCGATCTGTCGAAATTAGATGTTTTTGTTTATATTTTTCGTTAAAATACTCAACTTGAATCGAGCGAATTGTCGTTCTTGTCACAAATATTATATTGCAAAGTAAACACATTGTTTAACAAAAACAGCATAAAACGAAAGTCACAAATAACACACTGATTACAAGGACAAACATAAAAAATAAAGTATTTATCCATACAGCTACATGTACATAGACAATATTTTTATAATACCACGAGAGCTTCAAGTTTGATCTTGTTTTAAATAAGAACTGAGGAATACGAGAAAACATTAAATATCAATTATTAATTAGACAATGCATGGAAGGGCGCACCAATAAAACGTTTGATAGTTATTACGGTTATATCATTGTAATTAGTGTCCTGTTCAAAGCTGAAGTTGACAACATAATAGAGATGTGCACACTCAGACCTATATGGATATCTATCAGTGTTAAGCGTTAAAAACAGAGGGATTGTCTCAAATAAATTTGGTTAAAGTATAAAGCAGACCAATTTAGTAGTAGTCATACATACCTTTGATTAAACCCCTAGTACATTTAACCGATTAACTGATATATAACCTCACATCCATCAAATGGTGTGCACATCTCTATTGTGGGGTTATAAGATATTATCACGTCATGGACACTCAGTTTCCATATCCGTGTCCGCGTGTCGTTTGTTAATTGAATACTGGTACATATCAATTACGCCTTCTTACGGTATTCTCAGGATTATTATGTACCTAACGTCCCTAACGTCATGGAAAACATTTCTGAGCTGTTCTGTATCATGAGCTAACAACGAACCGGGAGACTAATGAAGACAGATAATTGGAAATGAGAAGTGAATAAGAATAGCAGAAACTTACTAATAAAATGTGTTCGCCAATTACAGAAAAGGGAACCCCACCCCGAAACCTTGAAATATAATTTTCAATATTTGTTGCGTAAGCTATCAGAATTAAGGTCATTTATTGAGCTAGAGGATAATTATAACACCAACATAATGGCTTGTATATTATATTTAGAACATAGTTCAGTCGCCCCAAACTAAAAAATGTTTTGATGTATTTGTAATGACAATTTCTCATCTGACGATCATTTACTTGAAAGCAACTGAGACATTCCATGTAAACGAACCTTTCAGTGAGACTATCGGTATGAAGACTGGGAGAATAAAGACAAGTTAGGGAACATTATTATTAGTGGTGGGTCCAAAGACAGAATATTATCACGAAGTGCAATGCAATACAATTTGATACCTTAATTATAAAGCAAATAATGGCTTGGGTGTTGTTTCACTTGCTAGAGATAGTAATAAATTTTACAACATTGTGGTACATTGTACATGTACGTATATATCAATCAGTTGCATTCACGTGGTCACTGGTGATACAGTATATTTTACATACACAAAGTTAGATTTACGAACTACCTTTGATTGTCTAAAGACAACCTGGCGGAGTAATACGTGATTGGATAAACCAGACAGCTTACTAGTCGAGCATCAAAAATCTATATCAAACACATACACTTATTATGCTCCTTACTTGTTAATTCTTGCGTTCTGCGCATGATAATCCTTGACACAATACCCAGACTCTCTATAGCTACAATTAATTAGTAATTTTGTTATCCATATTACTATGGCGCCATCAACACGCCTATACCATAGAAATAATAATTATGCAACATGCAACTGTTACCTATTGTATTTTACTCCGCTTGAACACCATTTGTGATATGAATATAGTTACGTATCACCCTTTTGTTAATATCGTTTTATAGCATATATATTGTAGACAAGAAATAATATTGTTTCAAATATCATGGGACATCAATCCAGCAATTTCCATGAATATTGTAGTGTAGACCGTTGGACAGATTCCATGTCTTGCATTTTTCTATTAACGCTGATAACGTTTTCGTCTGTACAACAGTTGAGCTATTATTACTTTTCTTTTTGATATTCCACAAAAACACACAGTTATGTCTTATCACATTAACGTCAAAATGAGCCAGACAAGTGTATAGCAGAGAATTATAACCTATTGTGTCTTTACATTTATTTGATCAGCATAGTTACTATGTTATATAATTATGTCTGTATGTTACAGTCCTTGTGAAGACATATTGTCCAGCTTTTATATAAGAGTATCGTTTTATGATTCTGTTATCAAAACGGATATGGTGCTATAATCAAATATATGTCATAAAAATCATGTACCGTATTGACGAACTTATTGTATTTTACTCAAAGGGGAATATAAACGCATTTTGTGATACGGAAAAAATGTATCGTCCCTGTGTGAAACAGTGCTAATATCTTTCTAGAGAAGCATCAGTCTAGCCATTAAAAAGACATCTGTTTTTGTAACAACAGTTGGTTACAATTACTTGTTGCACAATTATTCTTAATACCAATTATCATTCTTTCTAATGTGCTAACTTGAACCGTTATACCATGTGGGTTTGGCATCAACCGAATTACTTGTTTCTTACATGGTATATACAGTATCAATTATATTTCAGTAAAAGTATCTCTACGTTGAACAAACATCCGCTAAAGGCTAAAACCTTATGTTAAAATTATTGTATTTTCTCCATTTTCGATCGTAGACAAGATGGGGTGAGCTTTGGGAATAAACAAAATTCAGATAAGTTTGGATAGACGGTATGTCTATAACAATCCTTCAAATATTGCTAACAATTACCTTCTCTGATGTAACTCATTATTAGGTTCGTGACCGTAATTGTTGCTGCACTACAGGAATGTAATGTTCTGTAATACAATGACTTTTTCTATATTTATCTATTCACTAAGCTGTTTTGTTACATAGAAGCATGATAAGATTGGGTGTTCGCTCTTCGTCCTTACGTCGTCCGATCATGGTTGCCCAAAATGGGCGCTACAAAGATCCGAAATATGTTAGTTATTTATAGTATGTTTTACCTGATTATACGGACAAGCCCAAATTGTGGTTTCAATAGAAAATAACTCTTAACATCAGGCAGCTTTTGTTCGATATTTAATACAGGTACGTGGGTATATATATCCAAAGCCTTAAGGTAATGCCATTGCTGCTATCAAATCGTGTATAATGTCAGTAAACCATGACATGTTTTACACCGTAACTTCAGTCTTATTTAAATCCGATGAACAAAGTTCACAACAATGCACAGGCTAGTTATTGGCATATGAATATTTACATGAGAGACACTTGCGAACATCGCCGCCACAAGTCCGACGTCAACGACGTCACAATGACGTTACTTGCTGACACCTACTCATACAGCAGAAGTTCATCACTGGTTATTTCTAACGACTCCTAAACCATACAGTCATTGCAACGACTTTTAAAAATGTTCAACTCACCCGACACTTACTCTCTGTGAATTCCAAAATATTTGTAAGTGTCCTCTGGATGGTTCCACAATCAGTTACTTACTGAACAGACGTCTTTATAGGATGGTCATTATACCTGCATGTATGTACTCTGTCTGACGTCAACTATTTATTTTAACAGTTAATGTGCATTTTACACGGACATGTGATAGACAATCAGATTGAATAATGAACGCAAGGAACACGGAAGGCTTCCCAAAATAACGGGCAATACCAGTTACAAACAATGGGGTCCCTCATACACAAATAGAAAGATCTCACGCGGTTCCTGGAATGCCAAATACGTTGTACGAGGACTTACCACACAGTAAATGGAAGATCGCACTATAAAAACGTTGATAGTTTTTGCTTCATGAAATCGATGGAAATTTCTAGTCCAAAGCTGCAGTTGACAATAGGCTGCAAGTTCTACTACTAGCGCGTTAGGTGTGCGTATTAAGCCAAGTCCATATTCTTACGGACGCCCAGTCCATTAATTGAATACTGATGCATGTTAATTACCTCTTGGCAATCTGTTTTGTACACCATATTAACGATATTCAACGGTCGATTAACTTAAAAATCTCCGACATTTCTTACTTCATATCAGACACACATGTGTTGATTATTTCTTAACCATGAACTAACAACAACCGGTAAATTAATTAAGTCTGGCATACGGATGAAAATTAGAAATCTATTTGTTAAAATGGTAAAATGATCGAAGAAAAGTGTGTTACTCCTGTGAGAGTGTCAGAATACTGGAACTATTTTAATAACACGTGTTCGTCTGTTGTAATATTAACAACATTGTTACAACTATGATGTTTTTGTTATGTAAGGTATCATTACGCTTAGTAATGATTTGTCCAGGGAATAAATAAGACATCACATGATTCATGGGCAATATTGTGTTGTCGCTCAATACCTCAAAAATACCTTTGTTGACAACCTCTCCTATGAACAATGTTGAACATTTACCGGAAAACAACATTGACATTTTTCATGATTTATCGCTATAACCTAAGACTTGTCATCAAAACAGGCGACTGAGAGATAATTGCCGAGTGGAAACGGGCATTATTGTACGTGTAATAGGATCTGATACGTAGCCTTGAAACCGCATAATATATTTGTCTGTTGTTTGATTGCGTGGGATGACACTTTATGTATATGGCAGTGTGAAGTATAGTAAACATCTATTATGTGCATGCTCTTGGTGGTACGATAACTAGCTATACGGTATTTGTACACCCACTAAAAAGGTATGAGGAAATCAGACAGGGAAGGTATCACTCAACCCAACCAGCCGAGCAAAGAAATCAGAAACCCCTAGACACAACTACACTGAGCAATACATTCACATAAACCAAAGAAACAATTAAAAGTTAAAGTCCCCGTTGAAAAAAAACCCAGGATGACCCAATTTCACAAGGAAGTTATAGAATAGCGGTTATTGCATGAGACAGAATGCAACACAGCCAATACCCGGATTAAGTTCCCCAAGGCCCTCCCCGCTGCACGGCGACTAACCAAGACGTGTAGGCCTTGGGGAACTGTTGTTACTGATTTCCGTGTTCGGCTGGTTGGGTTGAGTGCTGCCTGTACTGCCCGATTTCCTCATATCTTGTATGCATACTTCTGCATTATGGTTAGTGAGTTTTTATATACAAATAATTTAAACACTTACATGTTTTTATTTGTTCCATATAGATACTAAACATTTCTGCGTGTTATACAAATTGTCCAGGTTCTGTGTATGTATCTACTACTGATTAAAAATATGTAATAGATATTACTTTTCAGTCATTAAACATACGCATGTATATCTTATAAATATGTATCACCCAGATAAACGGTATCCCATGGGAATATTTGAACACCACTATTTATGATATATGGAAATAGATTCGTATCACCTATGCTTTAAACTGTGTTGATAAGTGATAATAACTCGTTTCAGAGTAAGCATTCAAGACAAAAAATTATTTTGTGTAAAATGTCGGGGGATATGGACCCAATCATGGAAAGTAATTTTTATACTATGTTCATATACCGCATGGCGGATTCCAAATTCCGAATGATGCTAACTTATTTTTGAATATTCAAGCATTCTACATGGCATACATTAGATGTTCAATATCCTCTTCACAGAGGGTAATAAAGAATTGAAGGCTGTAAAATTGTTTTTGAAACACAATGTTATGTAACATTCCTACATAACTTGGCGGAATATTAGATCATTAGATATAAACTTATTCACTGAAAGCATGGATACTTACAACATGTCATTATATTACATGTTATATTCATTTAGGTACCAAATCATCGAACAATGATACACAAAACAAACGAAATGACATCGCGAAAATGTCTCGACTTCAATTAATGAGTGTAAAGATAAACAGTGCTGCTGAGATATTGAATAATGTTATAACATTATTTTAAAATCTAAAACAGTTTCCAGAAGATTAACCAAGTGTTAAGGTGCTAAACACTTAGGCACCAATGGGGAAGTAAACGATGGATAAATGAGAAACATCAGAGTTCATCCAATGTTTACTGATGTACCAGACACGTTAACGTATTATGTCGGCATTAGATGACGCCTAGAAATAATCAGAACGCATACAGTAATGCGTATTTAATAACCAATACAACCACACTATGATTGATCAACAGCATCATTTAACAGCAATACAAAGTGTAAATTGTTAATGTACCATTACTCATTGATACTGCGTTCAAAAGAGACAGTATAAATAATAATAATGGTTGTACAGACGACAGAAAACTATCTATAACACCATGGAAGCGTAAACTGGTATAATATAACGACCTTAAGTGTTGTTTTTGTATTTCGGGAATTTTATACAATTAATGTTTTCTACGTTTTCGAATACCTATGTGTGGGCCTGTGTGTTAACATATCGTGGTTACCCTAGATTTAAATGATACAATTTAACATTCATTTTGTTTGCTACTCAAAACGTATGTTGAAAGATAAGAAACCCATAATATTCATCATTTAATGTTCATACACGTATTAAAACATAATTTGACATGGAAGTCAACACTCTACAGAAACAGCGAGCACCGAAAAGAAAGAGCAAGAACCATGCTCACACACCTATTTGAAGTGTACATTGTATGGACAAAACTGGTAAACGTTTCTTCTGTTAAAACCCTGCAGTAGTACGCATGCTATTAGTTTTTAGTGAACAAAAAGAAAACTTAAAGTTATTGAATAGCGGATGATAGGCAAACGACAAATAAGTAAAACATCTCATAAGCTTCACATCCAAATACCAGATTCCCAAAAGTATAAAAAAGCATGCAGGCATGACAGGTTCAACAGTAACTATACACTACACTGGTTCTGGCTAAAAGTTTGGGATGCTAAGAAAATACACACATGTAATCAGAAACAATAATACAATGTACTTATTAATTGGAAAAACCAATTATATAATCTGATTCAATCTGCGATGGTGAACAATACATTTTGTTCACCAGGAACTCTCGAAAAAGCTTTATCAAATGATTTCTAAACTTACGTATTAACATCAAAGTTTTTTTTAATTTCTATGAAATAATTCGCCGGATGCTCGTAAATAATGTTCACATAAGACCACAAAAGAAATTGATAAAACTCATTAAGCATCTTTTTATTATGTTTATGTTTTTTCAACTATGTGCCTTTTCGGTTTGTGTTTTCCATTCCGAAGGAAGTATGAATATCTTTTTAATACATTTTTGCGAAAACGTTTATTCATGAGAACGTACAGTGTATGTGGCTTTATATTCGAATTCTTACTCATTACAAGAACATTGTATATCTTAATGAAACCGTTATATCCATGGTATTAATCTTAATATTTCTTTACGTTTTATATATTGCCATTATTCAAAGAGGCGATGAATTAGTTATCCATTTTTCATTTGTCATTCAAGTGACTAGATGTATTATCAATAGCGGCGATATGATTCGGTGTTTAGTTTGGAATGTAAATATAACAAAAATACCAATCACCAAAATTGCAGAATACTCCGAGCCCGTTGTGAGGCGTGCATTATATATACATGCATCCGAAACATACATAATAATCGTGTTTGTATGCTTTGTAAACCGATTCTTTGACACACCTTCAATTACGATATTCTATCAGAGGTACATTTTGTAGTACATGTACACAGTAGTTCAGTGCATGCATAAACGGAAAAGAAGTTGATGAATTATCTTTCCATTACAAGTAATCATCTGCTTGTTCTTGTTAATCTAAAACTGACACGATTTTAAATTGCATACGTTTTTGTTGCATGTATTTGTTGTTCAGTATGATTGCGCACTCGTATGTAGCAGACTTTTTTCCAAGGTTATTAGATGAGATATCGTGGTTCATTCAAGTTTGTAATTAATAATACCGTTTCTCGTGCATGCCTTCCGCTAGTTTCAAAGAGGATTTAAAACTGTTTAAAAGTTATTGAATTGTGAACCAATACTGGATAAAGCTTTTACTTGTCAATACCATGCGTTCACTAATCATTTATTTCGCGATTTTGAACTTATATTGTTTGAAAATCATGTTTGCCCAAGTGCTTTAGTGAATGCGAATACCACAGTTTGTTTACACATACATGCATACGTTTGTGTAATTGCTAACACAACTCAAGTGCGCTCCAATTTTATTGAAAAGTCATTTTATAATGTTAACTGTGTGGCGAAATCAATTTCTGTCAAAGTGCAAAATGTGAAAAAATATACAACATACATATTGAAATTTTGAAAGGTAGGAATTTAATTTTTTAATACAAATCAATTATTTCTCTCGCAGAGCTTTTGCACATTGTTTACATTGAGTACAAACGTGGAATTAAAATACCGACAACATATAATAACATGCTTTCCCCATACAATTATTTCTGCTGTATCAGATTTATGGTGCCAATAAGACGAACAAAAACAGAAAGATTTAAATCACATTATAAGATTACATATTACTCAATCCTTTATTCGAATGACATTCATAGATCACATACCAGATATTTACAGGAAACACTAAATACTTTACAGTTACAGAGCATGAACTTAAATGTGTACTTGAGGTGGTCATATACATGTAGCTTTTTTACAACTAGAAAAAAAGTATTTGTATTTACGAAATACAAGATTTGTGGTGCAATCATTCATGTATTTTGCATTGGACGAACATACACGAAAAATATGATATAAGTTATACCTTACATATTGTATGTTTGTAGCCGTAAATATGATTCAGTTTCATCTCAGCGTTGTCATCATCAACTATTATTATTGGTCAGAGAATAATGAGGAACGCTGATTGTTTGTGTATAGTAGAATGGTCATTGTATATAGGACACTTAAATAAAACAATTAACCGTTCTGTTGTTGCACAGCGTATTTAACGTATTTCAATCTATGATATCCAGCCAATGTCCTTGAAGTGAACCTATACTTAGCAACTTTTCTAAGTCCTCACTTATATTTTCTTAGATAACTTTGTCAACCATGATTATATCTCCATGAAATTTGGCTTTAATATGCGTCAATTATATGTTTGCAAAATTGTATAACAAACATTTGACTTTGATATGCATTTATAAAATTAAAACAATTTTAACGTATCAACCAAGGGAGGTAAAAGTCACAAATACATTTTTTTATATATTTGATGACCCCAATATTATCTGATATTTCCACTTGCGGTCTGTGACACGAGTCGTGAACATTGTTGAATGCATCGTCTAAGTGATTTTAACGTCGGAACGCTAATTACAGTCACGTCTCTAAAAAGCGCGATTTTACGTCATAACGTCACTTCAATACCACAATCTCTCACAACCACCGTTATAAATCTAACAAACAATAAGTTAATTTTTCATTAAATACTCATAAACAGGTTTACGTTAAAAATCAATCAACCAGTGATATATTGGGTGATTTTTCTAACACGTCGGCAGAAAATAACACTTTGCATCGTACAAACGTCACATGACGTCTTTGTTCTGACATCAGCTGACGCATAATTGGTAAAGCATGATTGATTTTCGAATGTTTTTCAAAAGTGATGAGTCTTTGGACGTAAATTCGAAGTGTTTGGAACAAATTTCATGCATGTGGCAGAAAAACGAAAAACGCACGTGAATCGCTGATCGAACAAACCATGTGACATATGGTCAGTTTTTGACACGGATTATTTTGACTGTCATGTATAAACTTCACTTGAGAAATTTTGCCACTTTACTACTTACAACAAAAATGTAACTAATCATTGAAAATAAGGACTTGTTGTTAAGTATATATTTATCATTCATTGCCTTACCACCTTGTTCATTGATTGTTGACGGTCATAGTTATTTCGACAATTATATTTAGACTGACGTCATATCTCATAGTTTGTGTCTAGTTTAACAAAAATAGTATGTATAATAATAATTACTGCAGCGGAAGATTCGAAGGAGAAATGTTATCTCTAACCTTTCCAATGTAACTTCAACGTACAAACGTACTATTATGCCAATGCCTCTGACTGATTTTGGAAATAGGAGTTACATTGTGCAACCATGGGGAGGAAATAATCCCAACAGAAATGATGTTTGATCATCCTTCATTACAAGAAATAATAAATTAATTGTATATTGTATTTGCTCTTCGCGGTCTCTCCGCCAGATAAGAGAAGACGGTTTATATAATGAGCAATTTAGTTAACATAATACTGCGTACTACATTTCTCCTCGAAACACCAAGTCATCTGTATTGACAACCATCAAATAAACAAAATATTATATTTCATCATTTGTAGAGCCTTTACTGTTCGTTAAGGTCAAACATTTTATGTTCTGATTTATTAGAATAATAATAACCCATCGATCAAGGGAGGCAACATTCATCAGAAACAGCTCAAAGCCCAAAAGCAAACAATAAAGCACAATGAGGAAGTAAATGAAGGATAAATAAGAAATAACACCGACTTGTTGCCAGACACATTATTGTATCATGTCGGCATCAGATGAATCCTACATGTAGTAACAATCAGACCTCATATAATAATATGTATTTAATATCAAATAACATTATGGAGCTACATTGTTTGACTGTTAATGTACCAATACGTATTGATACTGCGATTGCACGTTAGACGATATGGACAATGTTACTGGTTGTATAGACGATATAGATATACTGAGAACACCATGGAAGCGTCCACTGATACAACAACTCATTAAAAAGTGTTACTTTGTTTGTTTATAGCGTTTTGAATGCCCATATGATGTCACGTTCTTGCATTGGTTAGGTACAGCTTTGTCTACATTTCCAAGCCTACGCTGGATACATATTAAGTTAAATAACACTTCGTTTTATTGACATGTCTTAACGTCATGGTAAATGGGGAACGTGGGGCGGTCATATAATATTTAAAGCTATATAAGTAGAATACAACTACTTTTTATTTACGAACTACAATTTCGGAAACATTAATAACGAAATTATTGTTGCTATCATTAATGTATTTTGCATTGGACGAACAAACACCGATTATAATGAATAATATACTATAATAGTAATAATATATATATATAACATATTATAAGTTTGTAGCCTAAAGACATGAAAACATGCTTCATTTTCAGTTCAGTGTTATCATCATCAAGAGTATTAGTGACCATAAAATAAGAAGAAAAGCTGGTTGTTTGTGTAGAATAAATGACTTTGTATAAAAATACAAGACACGTCATTAAAACAATTGACTGTTCCGTTTCAACGCGGCGTATAATATCCAGCCAATGTGCTTGGGTTGGACCTTTTTATCACTGATTGCATTACCTCTTTGTTCATCGGTTGCTGATGTTCATAGTAGTTTCAATAATCATATTTATACTGCCGTTAGACCTCATAGTTTGTGTCTAGTTAACACGATTGAGGAAGAAGTATTTATATTCATGGCGAATACTGCAACAGAATAGTAAGACAACTAATACAATCGCTGACGTTTCAAAAATAGCTTCAAATTATTGCACCCTACAAACGTACCATTACGGCTATGTTTCTGGATGATTTAATGAAGCACGAAATGGGAGTTAACCATGTGGAGGAAATAAGCTCGACAGAAATTATGTTTAATGATCCTTCATTACCAGAAATAATTGCATACATTTGTATTTTGTCTTCACGGTCTCTCTGTAAGATAGGAGAAATTGATAGAATGAGCATTTAAGTGAACATAATATTACTTAATACATTTCTCCTACATTGTAGGTATACCGAGTCACCTGCATTGATAACCATCCAATAGATATACAACACATTGTCATCATCATTTGTAAAGATTATTCTTTGTTTGAATTTGGTACAAGTCAAATTTTCTATTTTCTGATTAGTGCGAAAGAATAAGTTTTGTAGCAATTCTAATATAATAATAACAAATCCAAAGAGGTGACTACACTATCTCATTAAACATACTTTAGTTTCTAGATGCACATTTCCATACAACCACTGCATCAACAACGTAAAACCAATTATAATAGTTTCCTCGAAACCCAGTCTATGCTCCTTTTGATTAATTACTGTAATTGCTAGGATAATAGCCTATTTTTCTCATCATGTAAAAAGAAATCTTGAAACCATTATGTCAATAGAAATTTTGTCAGGTTGAAAAACATATACTTAGACAATGTTGAAATTTTAATGAATGTATTGTATTTATTGACATACTTTTGTTCTTTGTTTTTGTATATATTGTTTATTTTATTGAATAAACGGACCACATAATATGGTTCAAAAAGAAAAAGAAACAAATCGAGCAAGGAAGGCAGCATTCCTCAGGAACAGCTCAACACCACAAGCACAAAAAGAACAGACAGAATGATATCTTAATCACTTAACCACCAATGAGGAAGTAACTGAAGGATAAATGAGAAATAACACCCACTTTTTGCCAGACACATTAATATATTAATGTATTATGACGACATCTGATGACATCTAATACAAAAATGTAACAACGATACTTCAATAGAACAACACCATCAAGTTTTAGCAATCGGCTACTAATACATTGATACTTTGATATAACTACAAAATCAAGTTGTAGCAATTCGCTGCTAATATACCATTACGTATTCATGCTGTGATAGGAGATTAGACGGTAGAGATAATGATAATGGTTGTATAGACGACAGCGATATACCGTGAACAGATTGGAATCGTCAACTGATACAACAAGTGTTTTATGTTTTTTAAAGCCATTTGAGTTTTATAATGTTTCGAATGCCCATGTAATTCAATATCATTTTGTAAGTTAGGCACCAATGTGTCTATGTTTTCTATAAACGATATGAGGAAATCGGACAGGGGAGGCTTAACTTAACCAGCCAAGCCTACGCTGATAAATAGTAAGTTAAAAATCACCTCATGCTATTGATATATCTTAACGTCAGGGCAAATCATGTAAATGGTCTTCTGTGTGAGGAAACGTACCAGTTTATTATTTCCCATGGACACCCTAAATTTGTACAGCCCTGCGTTCAATGTAAGATCGCGCGTTAGAATGTTTGTTACGTTTTAAGTAACGTTTTCGTAACGTTTCGTTGATAGTTCCACAATCATGTTTTTCAAAAGTGGTTAGCTGAGTTATCGTTTTTGATTCAATGTTTGTAATCAAAGATACCGTTTCTCTCGCGCATGCCTTCCGCTAGTTTCAAATATGACTTCAAACTGTTACATTTATAGCATTGAAGTTCAATACATGCTACAACTTTTACTTTGTGTGTGCATGTATTGTATGATGCTGTGATGGTGATAATACTATCATTTCCCCCAACCCACTATGTCGCGAATAAGGACTTGGGCAACTGTCCGTGATATCCGTGAAGGAGTACATTTCCATTATTGTGAACGTGAGCTGATATCATACGTAACCTGTTAGACAAAACTAATTGCTGTCAAGGGGAAACTGTGGGAAATCCAAAATATAAACATTATTATCTTATTGATATTTAGGGAAGAAATATGTACATGTAAAGTATGTCATAGTTTTCTAGTGCAGTCTTAAAGTGAAGTGCTAACATTGAGTACAAACGCTGCATTAAACTATCGACGATATACAACTAAGGAGGATTTCCCAATACGCATGTTACTGCTGTACCATATTTATCTTGCCAATAAAACGTAAATAATATAAAGACTTAAATCACATTACAATATAAGATATATCTCAATCCTTTATTTTGAATGACATTCATAAATAACATGTCAGGTATGAACATAAAACAATATCACTTAATACGTTACGGTTACAGATATGAGCACACATGTATGTTGGGTGGTAGTATAGCTTTTGTAAAGCTAGAATAAAAATAATTTTATTTACGAAATACAATTTCGGAAAGTTCGGAAAGTTCGGGTGCTAAATTTCGTGTTTTTTTGCAATGGACGAGAAAACAGCAAAAATAGGTTATAAGATACTATTACAGATTATACGTTTGTAGTCTGAAGACATAAAAACGTGGTTCAGTTTCAGCTTAGCTTTGACATCACCAAAGGAATTTATATATTAGAAACTTTTGTGGAAAGCTGGTTGTTTGTATAAAATAGAATGGCAAATGAATTTCGGCACTTCAATAAAAATAAACGTTCAGTTGCAATATATTGTCTTACCATCTTATTCATCGATTGCTGAGGTTCATAGTGATTTCGCCATTCATATTTATACTGGCGTCAGATCTCAAGTCGAGGACATTATGTTTAATCATCCAACGTTACCAGAAAAAATGAACGAATTATTGTATATGTTCTTCACGCTAAGAGAAGTCGGTTGATATAATGAGTATGTCAGTAAACATAATATTATTTACTACATTTCTCATCAGTACATCAAGTTACCAGTATTGACAAGTTGTCAACCATCATGTAAACGAACGAATGTCAGTATCAGTGGTAGAGCCTTTTCTGTCTTTGATATTAGTCAAACTTTCTATGTCTGATTTATGCGTAAGATTAAGTTTTGTATTAATTAAAAAATGATCAAAAATCGAACCGGGGAGGCAACATTCACCGGAAATAGCTAAAAGCCAAAATGCACAGAAAGCAAACGCAGAAAAATATCTCAATCACATAAGCACCAATAAGGACGTAAATGAAGGAAAAAGGAGAAATAGCCAACATTTTTTGACAGACACATTAATATATTATAACGTTATTGTATTGTCTGACGCCTAGTTACAACGGCACTTGTAGAACAACATAATGATCTCGCAGCAATTGACTGCTAATACACCATTACGTATTAATACTGTTATTGGATACTTGATATTATAGAGAATGATAATGGTTGTACGTATAGACGACGTAGATATATTGATAATTGAAGCGTCAACTGAAACAACAAATCTTGAGTGTTTTTTATTCTCTTTTAAACCATTTGCTTTTTAAAAGTTTTCGAATGTCCCCGTTATGCAATATTATTGCGTCAGTAAGGCACCGCTTTGTTCTGCCCTGCCTTTAAGTTTCGTTGATAGTTATTCAGTTACTGTATAGCAGGTATATTTCACGGTGTCTAATTTTCGCGTTAATTGGATCCTTTTGAATTCGTGGTGTCTTGATTTCGCACAAACGGCATTGACCCCGAAACCTTGTTTAAATATGGAGGTTTCTCTTATCTTAATGAGATGCTTGATGAGATACTTTTTAATTAGATCACTGTGCTGTTTGGTCACTATGATAAACGTTTTGGCATATATATGTTCGCCCTCTTTTTGCCCATTATTGTAAACTAGGTTAAGACGTATTAACGTTAGGTTACTGCCCTTGGTGTTTTAAACTAGGTAGGGGGTGGTAATGCCTCATTTGGTCGCCGTTTTGGCACGAGTTTGTGCGGTTAGTTTGCCGTGCAGTGGGGCCTTGGGGTTCTTGGTCGAGTATTTGCTGCGTTTCATTCGGCAATAACCGCTATTATATAATTTCTTTGTGAAAGTGGTCATCCTGCATTTTAGCGGCGGGAACTTGGATGTTTAATTGTTCCTTCGGCTTATGTGTGGGCATTACTCATAGTAGTTGCTAGGAATATGTAATATTATTTCCCAACCAATTCCTACCTTGCCCATTATTTTAACTAGATCAAGTACATTAAATGTTTTATCGCTGACACAGTTCAAGTACGTTTCAATGCTATTGACAAGTCCTACAATATTTTAATGTTTCAAAGTGGTACGAATAATAGAAGGAAATAATTTCAGCCAAGGGACAAAACGCGGAAAATCCAGAATATCCACAATATTCTTATTGAATGTTAATAGTATATCAGAGTTTTCTTTCACAGTACTTCGGCAAATTGCTAACATTGAGTACAAACGCTGCATTAAACCATCGGTGTTAACATAACAATCCACGATATACAACATATTTCCCAATACGAATGTTTACAATAAAACGAATACAAACATACAGCCATAAATCACATTATAAGATAACATATTACTCAATCCTTTATTTGAATGCCATTCATAAATCACATGTCATATATTAACAGGAAATAATATCACTAAATACGTTACGGTGACAGAGTATGATCACAAATATGTATGTGGGGTGAACGTATTGCTTTAAAACTCGAATGAATGCATACGCTTTATTTGCTAATATTATTTGGCTGAGTTTTAAAATGGATTAAGGTTTTATTTGCGTTAGAGTGATTCATTAAAATAGCAGAAACATCAATACTGTTGCTGTATTTTTGATAAGTCGATTGGAAACCAAATGAACTTCTTTCCGTTTCAGTTCATCTTTGTCATAATTGTTGACATTGTTGTTAACAAATATAAGAATATGTTTTTGTGTAGAACAGACTGACAACAAATACAGGACACTTCAATTAAACAATTGAACATTCAGTTGCATAATTATTGTCACCTATAATGTACAGTTAATGTGCTTGAAGTGAACCTTTATTTGTCTACGAGTGCCTAACTCACTTGCCCATCGATTGAGGACGTTCATAGTTATTTTGAGTTTTATATTTAAGCTGACAACATATCCCCTTGCCTATACTTAATTGACTAGATGCGAAAATAATATCTTTAGCAAAGCTGAGTCTTGCAGCAGAATAGTTTGAGGTTTCTTGCTATCTCTGACGCTCCTTATGTGATGAGCTTCAAATGTTTACACAGTACTAATGGCTGTGACTCTGATTGATTTTATGAAGCACGAAATGGGAGTTAATCATATGGAGGAAATACACCCACCAGAAATGATGTGCACTCATCCTACGTTACTACAAATAACAAACGACGAATTGACTATTTTATTCTTCTTAGTCCTTTCTACAGAAACTGCATATGAAAATTCGATTGATATAATAAGCATTTCAGTACAATTATGCTTCTGTGACATTACTCCCCGATTCACAATTCATCTGTATTGACAACGCTCAAGGAAGCGCAACTTTGCCATCATCATTTTTATTCATTTGTGTTCTGTTTGAATTTGACGTCATTGACACATGTTTTTATTTTCTGCTTTATGCAGGACACAAAATGCACAAGTAGAACACATAAAAAGAGACAATGACAAGGCTCCATCAAATGTAAAAGAGATATAATGAAATCGGCAGCAGTGAACTTAACCAGTTAAGCACAGAAACATAAACAACATGACATAACACAAATACACGGCTACATAACTTAACAAGTCAACTAATGCCCAAGTCACAAGGACAAGCAAAAACCACAAGAACAAAAACAGCGCTCTCATGAAACACAAACAAACAATTTCAAATTTGCTAGATGGTTAACCGGACAAACGTAATGGAAAGAATCTGACAACCGAGGATGCATGAACATTTATGCTGCTTAAGCATGTTAGTATGCAATTTAATTAGCATGAACATTGACAATTTAGCGAACATGGAGAAAAAGTGTAAAGTTTTTATTTTAAAATACTACTTCCAAAACTCAGCCATAAACAACCATAATATCTTAAGTAATCAATTAAGAAAAATTTAGGTCACGTGTTCAATTTGTTTCAATGTAATCGCAAACCGTTGTAATGGCAAAATATTTCCCAATCAAAAGATGATATTATCCCTATGGTCAAACTTCTGATTGAGATGATAATGCTGAGCACAGTAATATCTGAAGAAAGTGGTACATAAAACACTCGCCAATTATTCGAACACATGCATAATAACCATGATTTATGGAAATGGGTTAATAGTCGGCACCATAGTGAGACTTCATACATAAACTATTTCTGACACCGAAGCACCATTTACCATGTATTTCTAAGACATACTTCCTCGTATTAGTTTTGTCTCACATCTTTCGCAATGTGCGTGCGTATTACATTAGTTAAAACAAAATTCATGTGAAATTTTAAAATACCATATCAAGTCTTATCGTAAATAGAGAACAACGATATTTGATGTTTAGTGATGACAAACATTAGATTTATATAATTACATCCAGCAAATGGTGGCAGTGTTAAGTTGTCGCGACTAAACTTACAGGAATTAATTCAACACTGCTATATGTAGCAGAATAGTTAACTGGATTCAGTGCAATAGTATTATGTTACTATATACATGTTATTAGCTGTTTGACCAACTTGATCTAATCTTGCATGGTACCAAACAATAGTTATCTGTCTCATATATTGTAGTGTTAAAAGAAAATGTGTCAAGAAACCGTTGCTTATTTATATGACAAACACTTATGTGCCATGTAACCATATGATGATATAATTTAGCAAATTTTTATCTTGCAGACTTTTTAATGCGTTTTGGTAAAGTTGTCTTCCGTATTTATACTTATCATCAATATTATATCAAACTTGTCTTATATAATAAATCGCATTTATCCAACACATATATTACGCTGTTCCAAAAGTATACAGATCGATATATAAAATACACCCTAATAGTTTTACAAGGGTGTTAATTGTTCAATTCTGTCTGACAATATCCAGCTACGAGACATACCTTTTAGAATGTCATAATTTAACAATTAATGTCTTGTTTGTGCTTCCATTGCCTTTATTGATAAGCTTATAGGTCATTTAGGTGAGGCCAAATCAATGCTGTACCAAAAGAGGTAACGCAGTTCCCAGACAGAGCATTTCTTATTATTTTATTATAATGCTGCCGTCAATGTGCAGACAGCTTCCAAGTCCTGGGGATGATGTACGGTATTATTAACCGTATTACCACGGAAAACAATCGTTTTTTGTTTGTATGATTGTCTTGTTTATGACTGCGTTTCGCTCCCCGAAAATAGGCCATTAATGTTTGGCATTGAATCTTTTACCAACGCAGTTGTGATGTTTGTGAACAGTATTCTGTGATTTCTGTGATAGCTTGTCATTCAATACCTTAGAGAAATATTATTAGAGAAACTTAAGTCATGAACTGTACATAAGATGCAACTAAAAATGTCAGGATCTACAAAGCGTTTAACAATGTGAACAGAAATGGCATCACGTAATTCAAATGTTTTATTTGGATAAAATGTAACACTCCTAACATATTTGTGTGCTTACTACTCAGTTGATTATGTTTCGATATATTTTTTGTATTATATACCAATGTATGTATTGTCTTGTCTAAAGTTCTAGCGAGATACGGCATGACACAAGCAACTCTAGGTAATACGGTCCGCCGTTTCAACACACTGCAGTGATATTCCGTATGTATTTACATAACTATTGTGTGAAATATCGTAATACGTTTATGTAATATATCCTGTGCTAGATGGTGATAAGTCTGAATGGTTGTGATTAAAGTATAACTTTCTTAGGACGAATGTCACAGGGCCAGTATTTGACTGATACAGTTACTATGTACTGTCGTCAGCCCGGGTAGCTCAGTTGGTAGAGCACCTGACTTGCAAGCGGGAGGTCGCGGGTTCGAGCCCCGTCCTGGGTACCAACAGTTGTCACGGGTGGACTCAGCGGAAGCGTGGGTTTGTACCACCGTGTATTGTTGTGTACAACGATATTTTTAAGGTAGTGGGTTCTGTCAAACTGAATGGTGGATGCGATATATTACTGAAACAACAATGTCAAAGACATTAATTATTTATTACATCAAACGGTCAAATAAACCAATGTGGCTATATACTGAGTATACGTCCGTAGGACGGGATACTTAAACTAGAATGCCAAAGCATTCAATAACATAAATTTACATACATGTATACACTTTGTTAGTACTAAACACGAAGACCAGTGAGACACGTGGCTAACACAAAATATATAAAGTCGAATTAACAAACGAAATAGACATGAAACACAATTATGCTTTTAGGACAATAAATGTAACTAAAATATAAAACTAACATGAAACAACAATGTCAAAGACATTAATTATTTATTACATCAAACGGTCAAATAAACCAATGTGGCTATATACTGAGTATACGTCCGTAGGACGGGATACTTAAACTAGAATGCACCGAAGCATACAATATAGGTAGCCTCATCGGTTTATAGGTTAGAGATGTATAAAAGTTTATATGGTCAAACACTTTATATATGACTGGATATAGTGGGTATATAGGGAAAATATGGGTTTATATAGTATGCAAATAGAGCTGTTATATAATGTATATTCTTATTTATCTATTTATTTATTTATTAAAGTAGTAAGTTTATTTATAGTTTATAAGGTATGGTAGTATTGGTATATATTTAGTTTATCTTATGTGGAATTGATACTGTAAAGCATAGTATGTATATATTAAGAGAATCAAAGGCATTGCATATTTATAGTCTATGACACGAACAACACAATATCTTAAGTGAAGTTACATTTGCATTTAACATAAGTAAGTAAGTAAGTAAGTAAGTAACGTCTTTATTTAACGAGACTGACACATCCAGTTTCCCGATCTTCCATGTGGACCTCAAGCGTCTGCTTACAGAAATTTTAGAAACTTCGTGAACCTGCAAAGGCGGCAAATAAGTATAGAATACTGTATTTTTGTACACTGCAGGCTTTTCTGTGCAATTGTTTGCCCAACGTTTAAATAAAGATTTGCTTGTTTGACAACAAATTCCAAGATATGACTGAAATTTATTACTTCGTCAATATGACGAGGTGATTGTTATTATATTTCCAAGATCTTTTTATACTGCCACGTTGTTTTACTATACTACATGTTGCAAACGGAATAATAAAACACCGGTATGATACAGAAGGAATTTACATTATGATTCGTCTCTATGAAACGTACTCAACTAAAATTATAAATCTCATTTAAATACCCGGGTAAAATAAACCTATCATTCAAATAACACATTTATGTTGTCATGAAACTGTTACATTTTAAAATACATCAATTGCGACATACTCGTATATACGCGTGACAACATAATGTTTAGTGTTCGTTGTTCATGTTTTTGGGAAAATGACAAGATGAAATGAATTCCAAGATATAAAGATTTTGGTGCGTAGCATAGTTATAAGAATGTCGACCTCTATAAATGGTTACGGAAAATAAGGACATCATTGTAGCTTAGACGTGGAATAAAACAACCTTACGCTCAATGAGGAAGTAATTGAGGGATATATGTGAAGCTGCCGTTTTTTCATCCATTGTTTACCAGACACTTTAACGTATTATGTCGGCATTAGATGAGGCCAAGAAATAATCAGAACGCATACAGTAATGTGTATTTTAGTAAACAATACATTAATATTATGATCAATCAATTTTAACAGCAAAATGTTACAGCAATTTGCTGCTAATGTACCATTACGCATTGATACTGCGATTGCAAACTAGATGATATAAATAATGGAAGCAGTTGTACCGACGACATTGAGCTATTGACAATACAAAGGGTGCGTTAACTGGCATAATGTAACAATTTTAAGTGTTGTTCTGTTTATTTTGGGAATTTTATACTATCAATGTTTTTTACTTTTTCGAATGATTTGGGCATAAGAGTTAACATATCGAGGCTACCCAGCTTTAAATGATACAAGTTTAACTGTAATGTACATTTATTATTGAGTAGAGGGTGATAAGGCACATGAAAAAGAAGTAATACATCTTATAAGCTGCACATCCTAATTTCAGCTTACAAAAGGTATAACCCTTCATAGATAGCCTATATCCATGACAGGTTCAACTGAAACTGCAAACTACATTGTTTCAACCTTGAAGATGTGGATTGTAAGGAAATACACAAAAATAATCGGAAATAATAATACTTATTTATTGGAAGAAACCGATTACATAATGTGATTCAATCCGCGATGTTGAACCATACATTTTGTTAATCCCTAGAGAATTGTTTTGATCCTCTTATGTAGTCTCGGTATATTTATGGAATTTTCCTAATCAAATATCTGTCGATGACAACAATTTTTACATACAGATCAGAAGCAACATAACATTCATTTTTATACGAGCAATATGACGACTAAACAAAATGTTCAATTAGCTTCTGTGTCTCGTACATTTATTTCAGGTTACTATATTCAACAAGGTCAAAGTCACAGTGATCTTGAAATGACCAACATTAAGTTATATTGAGCTATGAAAGACAGGAAGCGTTCGACAGCGATTTCCAAAGTTACGTATTTAATAGTCTTGAAATACAGATAAAAACAATCCTATTTTGGTCAAAGGTCAATATTACATCGACGATGAACATCACAGTTTTGCTGGCGTGGGGGCATTCAAATAGAACATATATTGTCTTTTTAAATATCTTAAATTTCTATGTAATAATTCGCATGACGCACGTAAATCATTTTCACATAATACCAAAACAGAAAATGATAAAACGCATTGTTATCAATTTGTTTTCCGCGAATTAACACAAGAACTCGATTTAATCGTGGGAAATTATCTTCAAATGGGATTGTCAGATATATTTTCGCCAAACCATCCATTCATAGAGCTCTATTTATACTATTAAATTTACTGGAATCACTAAAATTAAATGTGTAAACTGTAAACTGGTTCAATATTGAATATAGCAACAGAAAATGGAAACTTATACCAAAGTTCCTCTCTGCGGATACATAGACCCAAATGGGGATTCAACTGCCCAGTGTATGGCAAACGTAAACTTCTATCTTTATTTATGAGGAGCGTTAGCCTAGATGCAAGTCGAAAGCTTTGGGCTCGAGGGGTACCGTGATCAAGCTCTGTATGAACCACTTGTTAATTTCTATGAACAAAAATAACCAATACCCACCATTCTACCGAGATGTAAATTGGTACCTAGTAGGACAGAGTCTATTCCCGGGCCCAACTGATCGATATCGGCTACCATACCCACATGAGAGAAAAAGTCTCCACAGGTCGACTCAAACGCATGTTTCCTTAGGTTTCCGATTGACCAGGGAAAATTAAAATGTCAAATTTGGTATTTATAAACCTTAATTAGACATTATTCCTGTATTATATTCCAGATTACAGGAAACTGCATCAATGATACCATACTGACCTAAAACATAATACATGTAACACGTTTCTGATACGTATTTATAAATGGCCGTTTGATAGATACCGACTTCCTTGTATGCATATAATCGTAAACTGTAGACTCATGAAGCAAGACAAACAATCCGTTTAGATAATGTTTATTATTGCTCTATCATTTCATAAAAACTTCTAGAATGTCCCGATAAACGTAGTCTACAATCTTACACACATTTGCCAAGGCTTCATTTCTAAGCATGTTTGCCATGATAGGTTTAACTTGTGATACGTGATTTTTCTTTTAGTGTTTTACATTCCGAAGATTGCCGTATTATCTATCAGATTTTTAAATATCTTTTAATACATTTTGGCGAAAAGCCAATTCCTGAGATTGTATGTGCCTTTACATCCGAATTATTACTAATAACAAAAACACGGAAAAACGTAATTAAACCATTATATCCATATATCCATGGTATTTATCTTAATAAATGTACTTCTTCTTCATTTGTATATATTGCAAATTATTCAAAGAGTCGATGGATTATTTGTCCATTTTTCATATGTCATTCAAGTGACAAAATGTATTATCAATCGCGACAATAAGATTCGGTTTGTACTTTGGAATGCAAAGATAACATAAATACCAATCACACAAAAATGCGGCATATTCCGAACCCATTGGGAAGCGTGCACTATATATACGTGTACGTACATAAGAAACATAATGATCGTGTTTTTCTACTATGTTAGCCGATTCTTTGACAGGCTAAAATAACGATATTCTATCTGAGGAAGCACTTAGAAGTTCAGTGCCTGCATAAACGAAAACATTTAAACTATCAAAATACGAGGACTTAAGTTTATCTTCCCATTACAGGTAATCAACTGCTCGTTATTGTAAATCTAAAACTGATGTGATGTCAAATTTTGGTTGCCTGGATATGTTGTTCAGTATGATTACGCACCCGCATGAAGCAGAATTATGTTTTTGTCAAATGTTATTAGAGGGGAATTCATCGTGAGTCCCTAAAGTTGGCAATATTAATAATACCATCGCTAGTTTCAAAGATGGTTTAAACCTGTTACAAAAAAATGTAAGTACATAGAATGTAGAACTGTAACAACATGGATAAAGATTTTACTTGTCGTTTGCTTGTTTTACCGAGTCGGTAAAACCGCCTATATTTGCTTATACTGTCATTTTATCGTCATTACGAGCATCGATTTGTCGCTTCTTTGAACTGTAAAATAATAATAACTATTTCAATTATTTTAATGTAGGCAATAACACAGTTCTTTTACACCTACATGTATTCGTTTGTGCAATCGTTGACAAAACTCAAGGGGCAAAATATGAGAAAAAAGAAAAATATATTTATTGAAATGTGGGTATTTAAATGTTTATAATTATATCAGAGCTTTCATTGGTAACATTGAGTACAAACGCGACATTTAAGCACCGACAATATATTACAATATTATTGTATGCTCGCATGCAACGTTTATTTCAAAAGTGATATATCGCGGTTCATTGAAGTTTGTAATTAATGATACAATTCCCTGCGCATGCCTTCCGATCATTCCAAAGAAGATTTAAAATTGTTACATCGTTAGAACGTAACGCAATACAGTATATAACGTTTGCTAGTCGCCTGAATGCATTGACTGGTGCTGTGAAACCGCCTTTATTTTGCTATTCTATTATTTTCTCTTTATTCCACGCAATCATCCGTACAATCGATGACATAGTTCAGGTACGTTTAAGTGTTTTTGAGAAGTCATACAATATAATAAGGTAACTTAGTGTTAAAAGGCTATAATGTTCCCCTCTTTTGATGTTGCGGTTTGTCACTTCTGCTAATCAGGTCACCATACGGTTATGCATTTTGAAATATGTAATGTTATTTATCGCCCCATTCCTACCTTGCCGATATTTTAAAAATAGGTCATGTCGTAGCTATGTCTCTATAGGTCTCATTTAAGTTAGGTCACTGTCCTTGGCGTTTCATTCGGTCTCAGGCAATAAACGTTATTGTATAATTTCGTTGTATATGGGGTCATGCTGCATTTTTAGGCTGGGACTTGAATGTTTTTTCTTTGGCTTATGTGTGGGCATTGCTCAGTACAGTATATCTATATTCTTTCTGAATGTTTATAGTACATCACAGTTTTCTTTCATAGTACTTAAGCAAATTGTTCAGGTTGCATACATTTGCTGCATCTAACTATCCACGATATACATATTTCCCAATAGGCATGTTTCTGCTGTACTGTACTAGATGTATGTTTACAATAAAACGAATACAAACATTCAGACATAAATCACATTATAAGATGAAATATTACTCAATCTTTTATTCGAATGCCATTCATAAATCTGATGTCAGATATAAACAGGAAATAATATCACTAAATACGTTACGGTTACAGAGTATGAACACAAATGTGTACGTGGGATGGTCATATAGGTTTTTAAGCTAGAATAAAACATTTTTATTTAGGAAATACAATTTCGGAAACATTATTTTCGAATTTCTGGTGCTATCATTCATGTACTTTGTATTCGACGAACGAAGACCAAGAACAACACTGCGTTCAATAAACGCTTATGCCCCCGTGGAAGCCATGTCCAAAAAAGCTGTAAGTCAATCAGGGGCCATTATTCAGTTAAAATTGTGTGATAGTGTTACATGGCTTTGAACTATAAGGGACTTATGATTGTAAACGAATATGCCACATTTGAAAGCAGTGCCTTGATTGCCTTCATGTGTGACCTTGTGATACAGGTGTTATGGTTCTTTGTCACTGCACTTCTCCAAGTTGCCACCAATTCATATACCAAGTTTCAAGTCAATATTTTAAATACTTTTGAAGATACGCTCCAGACTAACAATTATCATGAAAATACTGAAGGGGAAATAATTCAAAATGTAAGACAGACAGAGTTATGGTTCTTGGTCCATGCACTTCTACAAGCTACCATCTATTTATATATCAAGTTTTAAGGCAATATCTTAAACAATTTTGAAGATACACTCCGGTCAAAATTTTATTCTGAAAATACTAAAGGGGAGATAATTAAAAGTTTAAGACAGACAGAGTTATATTGATTGGTCTTTGCACTTCTCCAAGTTGCCATCTTTTTATATTCCAAGTTTCAAGTCAATATGTTAAATAGTTTTGAAGATATACTCAGAGCAAAATTTGACTATAAAAACACGAAAGGGGAGATCATTCAAAATTTAAGACAGACAGAGTTATTGTTCTTTGTCAATGCACTTCTCCAAGTTGCCATCTATTTATATATCATATTTCAAGTCAATATGTTAAATAGTTTTGAAGATACGCTCCAGACAAAATTTTATTGTGAAAATACTAAAGGAAAGATAAGTCTAAGTCCAAAATTAGGTCAAGGTGAAGGTCTAAATGGAGTCAGGTGATACAGGTGTATGGAGAGTGGTCATATACAACATCCATGCAAGTATGAAAGCTTTGTAGCAAGCCATATTAATGCTAGAAGAAACGGTCAATTTGGGTTAACCAAGAATTTGGCCTTTCAATAAGTCTAAGTCCAAAATTAGGTCAAGGTGAAGGTCAAAATGGAGTCAGGTGATACAGGCGCCTGGAGAGTGTTCATATACAACATCCATGCAAGTTTGAAAGCTTTGTAGCAAGCCATATTAATGCTAGAAGAAACGGTCGATTTGGGTTAACCAGGGCGGACGGACAAACGGACGGAAGTCCGGACGGACGGACGGACAGGTGCATTACTATATGCCTCCCGATCTATCGATACGGGGGCATAAAAAGATATGATTATATGTTTATAGCCCAAATACACGATAACGTGATTCAGTTTCAGCTTAGCTTTGTCATCACGAAAGGAATTTATATGTTAGAAACGTTTGTGGAAAGCTGGTTGTTTGAATAAAATAGAATGGCAACTGAATACCGGCACTTCAATAAAACTATTAACCGTTGAAATATAGCATTTCCATCTACATGTTTGATGTATCAAGCCAATGTACTTGTAGAATGACGCCATATCTCATACTATATGTCAAGTTAAACATATATAAGTAGTATAGCCATGCTTGATACTGCAGCAGAAGTTTTGGGGGACTTATGCAATCGGTAACGTTTCAAATGTAGCTTCACATTGCTACACCATACACACGTACTATTATGTATATGTATCAGAATGATTGTATGAAGCACGAAAGATGGGTTAACTACATTTGTACGCCGAGGAAATGGTGTTTAATCATCCTACATTATCGGAAATAATGAACGGATTGCATATTATCGTATTGTTTCTTCACCGTCTCCGTCAGATAGTCGGTTGATATAATGAGCATTTTAGTTAACATAATACTACTTAAACTTCAATTTCTCCTCGGAACACCAAGTCACCTGTATTGATAACCATCCAATAAACGAAATATTGTCATCATAATTTTTTAGAGCATTTTGTGTTTGAATTTGGTATATGTCAAACCTTCTATTTTCTGATTTATGCGCAATAATAAGTTTTGTGGCAATTTTAAAATGATAATAACTAATTGAACAGAGGAGTTAATATTCATCGAGATCAGCTCAACACCAAAACTACACAAAGAAAATATCTTAAGCCCTTTGGCACCAATGATGATGTAAATGTAGGATAAATGAGAAATAACATCCACTTTTTGCCCGACACATTGATGTATTATGACGGCATTAGATGACGCCTAGTAATAAGGGCATGTTGATAGAACAACATCATTATCATACTAGGATAGGACACTAGATAATGATAATGTTGAATTGACGACAGAGATACACATAGGAACCTTCAACTGGTACAACAAATCTTTGTTTCTGTAATTTTTGCCTCTTGAAGTGAATCTATATTTGTCCTGGATTGTCTTACCTTTGTGTTCATCGATTTCTGACGTTCATAGTTATTTTGAGAATTATATTTAAGCTGACATCAGATCCTCTTGTCTATACTTAGTTGACTAGATGCGAAAATAATATCTTTAGCTAAGCCGAGCCCTGCAGCAGAATACTTGTGCTATGTCTGATGTTTCCTATGTGACGAGATTCAAATGGTTACATCGTACAAATGCATATGTCTCTTATATACTTTATGACGCACGAATATATGTGGAAGAAATGAAACCTGACGGAAACTTCGTTTAATCGACCTACTTTACTAGAAAATGTAATAATGGAAAATGGCATATTTTTTTCTTCCTGATCCTTCCTTAAAATAATTTTCATAAAGGAGAGTTCAATCGATAACATAACCATATCAGTACAAGTTTTATTCTTAGACATTTCTCCCCGATTTACTAAGGCATCTGTATTGACAACTCCCAAGGAAAAACAACTTTGTCATCATTATTTTTATTGAGTTATTGTCTGTTTGAATTTGATGTCACTCACACTTGTTTTATTTTCAGATTTATGCTTAATAATACATTTTGCAGAACACGAAGGACACAATTAGAATACATGTACATAATACGAGACGATGACAAACACAAAATGGAAAAGTGAACGAAACAAAATTAAACTAATAAAAACTTGACCACCCTATTCTGTCATCATGTGGTTTCCGTCATACAGATATGAGGAAACCAAACAAGTTATAATACTCAACCTAACCAGCCAAGCACAGAAAACATATACAACATCACGTACCATAAGTACACGACACGATACCAACACAATACATCACAAGAAATTTAATGACCAAGTCAACCTAGTATCCGAACCACCAGACAATAGCGAGTGACAAGGACGATAACACACCATGGGAATAACAAATATACAATTAAATCAGCGGTATCGTAAAATTATCGAAGTTTATGTAGAATAAAACACTCGATAATGATTCGAATAAATGCATTGTAACCCTGATTTACAAAACGAATGTTAACAGTCGGCACCCTAGTGAGAGCACTTGAATATACTTTACTGAATCGTCTTAAACTGTGTATTTTCAAGATATATTTCCTTGTATTAGTTGTGTCGCACGCACATTGTTCGCAATATTCGTGAGTTACATTAGTTAATATAAAACTATTCAAGAGTTTTCAAAACACAATATACAGTCGTATTGCAAAAAGGAGAACGACGATTTGTGATGTTTACCAATGCCCAACATACGGGTTTTATAATTAAATCAAGCCATGGGTGGGAGTGTTGAGATGACACGACCAAACTTACACTGATTAATACAATATTGTAATGTGAATAGTTAATTTATTGCCATAGCAGCATTATGCAAATATAAACTTGTAATAAGCTGTTCGACAAACTTTTATTTCACATATGCATCGGCTAAAAGTATAATCAGCCACTTTGTGAATGTGCCCGGCAAAAAGTATTGAATACTGTATTTAGGTACACGCCATGCACTTCTCTGCAATTGTTTGCCAACGTTTTACATCGGCTATTGCACGACGGGACTTGTTTTATACTGACACATGGGTTTACTACATGTTGAATAGTATAGCAAATATCACACGAAATAATAAAACACCAGTATATTACAGAAGGAATTCCTATTATGTTTGTTCATCTATCAAACGTACTCAACTGAAAATTACAAACCCCATTTAAATACCCGGGAAAAATGAACCTAATAAATTATTTAAAGAATATGTTGATGTTGACAGGACACTGTTACATTAATACATCAAGTGCGACATACTCGTATATACACGTGACAACATAATGTTTAGTGTTTGAAGTAAATGTTTTTGGGAAAAATGACAAGACGAACTGCGTTCGACAATATACTTATGGAGTTATAGGGATGTCGTCCTAAGTGAAAGGTTAAGGAAAATAAGGAAAGCATTGCTGCTTGGATGTGGAATAAAAAAACTTAGGCACTTGTAAGGATGCCGCAGATTTCATTAACTGTTAAACAGACACGTTATTCTATAATGTCGGTATTATATGACGCCTAGAAATAATCCGAACGCATACAGTAATGTATATTTAATAGCCAGCACATTGATACAATGATAGAACAAGGTCATGTTACAGCAATTTGTTGCTAATGTACCATTACTCATTTATACTGCGTTCATAACAAGTCGGTATAAATAATAATAATGGTTGTACAGACGACATTGAGCTATTGCCGATACAAAGTAAGCGCCAGCTGATATTACACAACGATATTAATACTTGTGGAATTTTATACTATTCATATCGTCTACGGTTTGGATACCCATGTGTGAACATTAACGTATCGCTTTGACGAGGTTTATAGATTCAACTGATAGAAGTAAAACATAATCGAGTAGAACGCTTTCCCTGAGCACACAATATTCAGCACTGTAAACAAATATTTGAAAAAAATCGGACCTTTGACTTGTCCAAAAGATGATCAATACAGTTTCATCCGTCAAAACTCTGTAGTCGAACACATGATATTAGAGGTCAGTGAATAAAAAGGAAACGTGTTATCAAATAGCGGATGATCCAACACAAAACAATGCAACCAAAATGCTACATGTTCTAACATCAGTTGTGTAACCCTTTCATAAGATAGATAGCCTACATGCAAGATAGGTTCGAATGTAAAAACAAACTTAAAGATAGTTCTATCTTAAAGTTTTGGAGTTTAAGAAAATACACATAATATAATCGGAAACATAATACCTATTTTTTAGAAGAAACCAATTATTTGCGCTGATTCAATCTGCGATATCAAACCATACATTTTGTTTATATTGAAATATTCCCCCTAAAATATTTTCCCTAGCGGCTTGTTTTATATTCTCAAATATAATCTCGGTTTATTTATGTTGTTTCCCTAATCAAACATCTACCGATGACAACAACTTGTCACACTCAATACGGCAGCAACATTGCATCAATGTTTTCTATGATAAATATAATGATAAAACCTGTTTAGTAGTAAGCTGCAACAAACTTTAATGCAGATAAAAATACAAAGTCGTACAGTAACGACGACATTACCTAGCAATCCACACACACAGGAAAAGAATACTAGTTAGGTTCCCCATGCAGGCATAAATACATAACATTAGTACTTAGCAAAGAAAACAGATACTTTGATACTCTGTGTTTCGTAAATATGCAGTGAACAAATATTGCATTTTGGACATTATAACCAAGGTCAAAGTTATAAAGTCAACTGAAACAACAAACAGTGAGTTAAATTGACTTAGTCGTTGAATGGAGGTAGCGTTTTCGAACGCGTTTCAAAGAAGATATTAATTAGTCTTGACATGGAGATAATTACTAATTATCTGAGGCCACAAGTTTCAAGATGTTTACTTAATGAACTCTTAAAACGCTTTATCTAAGGATTTCAAAACTTACGCATAAAGTTGTCTTATAATGCAGATTACATGTACCAATATTCTAATGTCAAGATTACCTCAATCGTCAACATTTCACTTGTTACTGCCGTTGTGTATATATGTCCTACATATGTTTCCTTTTAAAAAATGTATTTATTTGTAAAAATTGGCAGTGAGTACATTTATTATCAACATAGCCCTAATACATACGACAAAGCAAAACTTGTTAAAACGCATTGTAATCAATTTGTTTTCCACGAATTAACCCTGGAACTCAATTACATTGTAGCGAAATTACACTTAAATTAGATTTCAGAGAAACTTTTGCTAAACGCCCATTAATTGTGCACAAACTATTAAATTAACTTGTTCCCTGTCGGATTACCTTTTTTGAATCAGAACTTACTGATTAATATTTGTAAACCCGTAAAATCTTTTAATCTTGCAACAAAAAATCACAAAGAATATCCGAGATGCTTCTTGACGATAGCTTAATACACTCACTATTATCTTCATTGACATATGTTGTTGCAAACAGATGTTGATACAGTGTTTTCTATCATACAATGTGTCCCAGCAGGTCGGACACCAATTAAGTAAAATATATATGTAAAAAAGGTAAAGTTTGTTTATTATAGTGTCACCAATATTGTAACGGCTAGTCAATTTTGACTTCTGAGACACTTATATCTTTCAAGCATTACAGTACCTCCCGAATCCCATAATGTAAGGAAAATGTTTTTAGTTAAACTTGATCTTCGAATACAAAACCGGATTTGTTTTTCAAAACAAAGTTGTTTGTAATTAACAATACCGTTTCTCGCGCATGGCTTCCGCTCGTTTTAAAGATGATTTAAAACTGTTACATTTGTAGATATGCATATTTTTACTAAAGGTGCGCTTACATTGTTTGTTGCTGTAAAACAACCTTTATTTGACGTTGCTATCATTTTATCGTCATTTCGCGAATCAAATATTTTTTGAATTTGCATTTGGATACCATTTGCACTCAATTATTAAGGTGCATATTTGCCTGTGCAATTAGTGACATAATGCACGTTTAAATTTAATTGAAACGTCATTTAATGACTTGAAACAAATTCCTGACCCGTTTAAACACATGGAAACTACTGTCGATATACATGTTTAATATAAGTATTGGAAAGAAAGGGAATGTAAATGTCTAAAATAGATCACATAGTTTTCGCATATTTCTCACATTAAATGTGAACACTTGCACCATAAAAGCATCGACATTATACAACTGCAGAATTTCCCAATACGATTATTACTGCTGAAACAGACTTATGTTTTCAATAAACAAATACCTTAAACACATTATAACATAAAATATTAAACAAACCTAAATTCGAATGACATTATAAATCAAATGTCTGACAATAACAGGAAATAATATCGTATACTCGCACTTCTTATTTGCGAAAGACATTCTGGTTGTGTGATTCATCTAGCGAAACCATTTATACCAAGATTACTATTGCTATCATATTCTTTTTATTTGATTGGACGAACTAAACCTTGCAGAACAGTTCCAATTACATATTCAGATTATATGTTAATAGCCTAAATAAATTAAAAGTAATTCAGTTTAAGCAGATCTTTTCATAGTCAATGTATTATTGGTCGTCACTTATCACACGTAAGTGTTCAGTTGCAATACAATATACTCGAATATCTACCCATAATATCCACGCTCCTTATAGAGCGATTGCTGACGTTCATAGGAATGTTGAGAATCATATTTAGGCTGATGTCAGATCTCCTAGTCTGAATATAGTTGACAATATGAGGAAACAGTTTCAAAAGGTTACACAGTACAAACGGATATATCTCTGAACGATTTAATGAAGTACGAAATGGGAGTTAACCATGTGGAGGAAATGCAAACGACAGAAATGATGTTTAATCATCCTTCATTACCAGAAATAATGAACGAATTACAAATTGTATTTTGGCATGGTCTTTCAAGAAAAGTTGATTGATATAATGAGCATTTCAGCACAATTTTGCTTCCTCGACCTTTCTTTTCGATTCACCAAATTATATTGACAAACCTCAAAGAAGTAGGACGTCGCCATCATCATTTTTATGATGCAAAAAAGAGTCATAACGAGAAAGTTACGCCTTATAGATTTATGACATATTTGAAACCGATCTAAAATCTGATAAATGAATCATTGCAATATATGATAATTATCGACAGTTTGACAAGAATTATCCTATCTGGTATTGTACCAACTAATAGTTATCAATCTTATAGTTTTAGCGTTACAAGAACATTTGCAAGTAAATGTAGTTTGTCCGATCCTGATCAAAACCAGTAATATTTAGAGTAATTCCTGGCAACGATCAGATACAATTCAGATGAGTGTCCATTTTCCAGTTCTCAGCTATTCTAAATATAGTTTTTTTCTAAAGAGTTTTATTTCACTTCGATTTTAACCAGGGAACGTATAAATTTAACAAAGCTTAGGAACTGGTTCAATATATCAGGGTTGTACACAAACATAGTCTTGCAATAACTGTGAATATAACATTACGTATTGTTATTTCAAAATGTTTTACACGTTAAAATAAACTGTATAGGAACACCCAGCCCACACTCTCAGGATTGCAGTACAATGTCAAATAAAATGGGATTGATAATACATCTTGATAATGAGTTGCAGTCATTTGCGTTATAATTGAAACAAAATCAGTTTTAAACGCATTAGTGTTTGCAAAGCAAATCAGATGCAAATATCCATTAGTAATATATTGTTGTTGTATTAGTAAATACAATAGGCACACAATAACAAAGGCACATACTTCAAATGAATACTTTTTTGTAACCCTCCGAACAAAGAGTATGGTTGACAGACAAATAGGCAAAGCAGCGATTGTCTGCTCCCCAATCGACTATTCATAATACATTCGTTTTTACTGTACACACCTGATACATATTTACATTATTTGTGTTTATTATATACTGAAATAATAAAAATGTCAATGACTCCTAAATTTACATAAGATGAATATTGAGAAAAATCCATCTTACATTTTAAATGTGTATTCCATTGCCAGACTTCGTTGTTAATCAATCACATATGCTCATATAGTGTTGGTGTTACATAATAATAATCTAAACGCTAATAAAAGTCGTAGTTTGATGATATAATATAACAAATATTTGTAGACTTGTTAATATGTTTTGTTAATTTTGTATTCCAGATTGGTCTAACATCATCTAACAAAACTTCTAGAATATAACGCTGTATACACATTAATGCATTTAAATACACCATTAATTGTTTTAAGAATGACTTTACGAAGTCTCCCCGTCGCTAGGTACTGTCTGGCAATCACTAACATAGCAATATGATTTACAATTTCCGATGATTTAAAACTTATTGTCTGGCTTGTGTTATCACCATACGTTTTTACCTAAATACGTGATTGGCATTTCCTATTTCAATTATTCTTATGTGTCGTTAGTATGAAGACAGGAATATCAATTATGTACCTAAAATTAACGTAAAGTACCAGGACAGAGAAATTGGGTATTTTGTTATATGATTGTACTGTCAATATGCAGACATTTACCGAACTCTTGAGATGTTGTACGGTATCATTAACCGTCAAACCACAGAAAGCAATCATCTTTTATTTCCGTGCTTCACTTCGATTTGATCGTGCATCAGTTTCTTCTCAAAATAGAGTATGATAATTTGGCATTAAATATTTTAACTAAGCTGTCTTCATTTTTGTTCTTAAAAGAACTGACATACAATACATAATTGTAGTAGTTCGTATGTACTTCAATGCTTAATACATTTTAATTGAATACCTTCAATACCTTTTATCAGGGACGCATACCACGAGATTTTCGACGCGAAATTCGGCTAGCACCGCATGTAAATATGAGTAAACACAATGCACCAATTCAATAACAAATTTGTTTGCTTAGTTTTACGAATAAATGGATAATGAAATGAATATTTTGTTTTGTAATATACTATGTAATTACAACTGTTCTACAGTCCCGTGCCAAATTTAAAAAAAGTGCATCAATCACAAAATAATTTCATTAATTTCTTCAGCTAGAAAAATATAACTTTTGCAAAATAAGACCAAATAGAATATGTTTACTATAATTTATTAGGATAATCAAATTATGATAAAACTGTCAGGCAATTAACTCATTTGCACAGTCCATTCTCGGTTGCTAAGCAATGCTAGAAGACCGCTATAAATCGAAGCTTAGCCTATTTGACGATTTTGTCACGGTAACAAAGACAAACTAATATTTTAAATTAATGTTGACTACTTCCACATATTTTGCCCTGGAATAGTTTTTATCTAAAGGAAATGGGAGTTCTAATATAAAAATAACAAACATTTGAATTTTGTTTTTAATTTTTTAACGTGAAAATGACACATTTTACATGGGTGTCAATGGTGCTACAATTTTTGTTATTCAACTTCGAGATTTAAACATACAAATACATGACATTTATATAGCGCAAAATTATTAAAGCATAATCTATTGCGCTTTACAATTATATACATGTACATTCACAATTTAAAACAGGATTCTAGAACTTAGATTTACTTATACGACCAAGAGCCCACGCATTGCCCATGAAACTGCCTATACAAATGAGTGTTCAATAAGCTCTGAAGCTGGTTTCACATTGAATGTCTTTCAGATGATTTGGTAGATCGTTCCACCATTTGGAACCAGTGACAGCCATTTAATTAATGACGTTTACAAACTTACATTTTAATAACAAATGCAGTCACTTTTTAATAATGTCAATTAATGTGTGATTATGTACTTCTGTATGATTGACATACAAAATACTAAAAGTATGTAACCATGACAAACAGGCCTATCCCATCAATCAGGAATTTTCGTTGAAGTTCTTAAATTAATTAGCAACCAAATATGTCAAAGTGAAACAACCTGTCCATTTTTCCATGATTTGTTTTACTTTGTGAACTGAAATTTTGCACCTGACTGTAGTTCGTACGATACAAGGTTCTGCATATATAGTATAACTTAAGGACGACCAACGAATTTTAGAGGCGAAATTACATCTTTAGATCACAATTGTATGTGACTGCATAAAGAAAAACCTAGACACTTTTGTGAATGCAGTCAGTGGGTGTCGGATCGGCAAATAAGTGTAGTGTTTAATTTGGGTGTATTCCATGCGATTCTGTTTGTTCATACAAAGTTGTAATACTCCTGAGATTATGTTAGAACAGATCGAAATGATTTTGTAACGATTTTATTGAAATATTTTTCATCAACTACGAGTATACTTTGATATGATTGTTATTATGTTTCAAATATTTGTTTTATACTATTACAATGTTCGATTCCTAGTTCGAAAATTTTAGAAAATTACCCACGAAACAATAAAAAAACCAGAATGATAAGACGAAATTCACATTACGATTGTTTTCTATAAAGCGTACTCAAATGAAAATTCCAAAATCACACATTCTGGAAAACGTTATAAAGCTATCATTCAAATGACATATTTATGTTGACACGAAGAGGTTACATTAATACATCAAATGTGACATGTTTATAGAGAAAACAATAACAAATCCAATATTCAGTATAAACGATTTCGAAGTAAATGTTCAGGATAAGACGATATGCGCTTTCCTTAATTTGCCTGAACTATAAACTAATTTCCTTTGGTCGATTAGATGCGTTGTTATCGAGTAGAGTAGATTCTTGTCAGAAGTGAACGTAATGAGTATAAATTATAACAAGCATTGTCCCGTCTTGACGTTGCCATCTTCTTTTATTTCCTTGCCGTCCTGTCAGACAATATTGGTTTTTTTTCACCCTTTTCAAATTATTGAACATTTAATATAAGCACCACGACTGACCTTCTTAAGACAGAAGAAGTCTTGGACAAAAGGTTCTTGATCCCAGTTGCATAAGTATTGATACTGCGATTGGAAACTAGACTCTATAAATATATTAAGAACACCATGGAAGCGTCAACTGATACAACAAATCTTAAGTGTGTTCATATTATTTGAAACCATTTAGTTTTTATATTGTCTCGAATGCCTATGCAATTCCATATTATTGTGTAAGTTATGCACCGCTTATTCTACGTTGCGAAACATACGCTGATAAATATTATATCAAAGAACACGTCTTGGTATGGGAAATGACGAAGTAGTACGCATACTCACACAGGAAACCATTAACATGATTTACCACGACGTTATGACATTCAAGTTGTAATTAATAACACAATTTCCCGCACATGTATGCCGCTAGTTTTAAAGATGATTTAAACTGTAACATATATAGAAATGTAGCACAATACATGATATAACTACATGTACTGACTGTCTGTCTGACTAATGTGATGTGTTTGATGAAACAACTTTTGGCAAAGGGAGAAAATGTTAAAATTATACATGTACGTATAACATAAGTATTGGTAGTTAGAACTATAAATGTGTATAACCTATCATAGTTTTATATATTTTCATATTAGCAACATAAAACGAAATAAAACACAGCGCATAATTTTAGTATTCTAGCAATTAAAATTGTACTCTAACCATGTAGTATAATGCTTCGTACGTCAAGACAAAGACTTGTGTGCTACAGTTGGACTACTTGGTGGATAAATACTACATACAGGTATTCTTGGTCTTAATGTCCGGAACTTTTATAATTGCCTTGTCCGTTTGACAATAATTAACTCGAATACTACACCCCACATTTCAATTGTGTATCGGATGGTCAAATAAAGTTAATCATCAAGTAAATATGAAATATAATAATGGTCCTTTTTGATGATTTTGGGACCATCCTCATACACTGTCGGAGGAGAATGTGCTAGTACAAAGGTTGAATATATCTAGGTTAAACACCAATGTACCATAGCCGTTTGATAATATATTCTAACCAATATAACATTTGTAGACTTTTTAATGCTTTTGTGTAAGGTTGTCTTTCCTATTAGTAATTATGGTCGATATCATATCCAGCTTGGTCGCATATGATAACTCTTCCAATATATTACGCTGTTCCAAAACAATACATATCAATGTATGATAATATGTCATTAAATGCTATATTAGTTGCTTAAGCTGGCTCATTCTGTCTGACAATAGTCAGCAAGTAGATGTACCTTCTGGGGTGTCATACTTTAACAATTAATGTCTGATTTGTGTTGCCATTCCCTTTATTGATAAATCGTATCGGTCATTTCAGTGAGGACTATAAAATCCATTATTGTACCAAACGAGGTAACGTTAAGAACGCAGACAGACCACTTTCTATTAGAATGTTGTCGTCAATGTGCGGACATTCACAGAGCTATTGGGATGTTGTACAGTATTATCTAGGAAACAATCGTCTTTTATTTCCGTGATTGTCTTGTTTATGACTGCGGGTTTCGCAAAAAATAGACCATTAATATTTGGCATGGAATCTTTTTACTAAGCTGTCTTTATTTTTGTGTTTAATGTCCTGTGATTTTCGTGATAACTATCCATTTAATAACTTAGCAAAATATGATAACTCGTAGAGAAAACACAAGACAAGAATTGTACATCTGTAAGACGCAATTGAACCAGAACAGGACATGCAATTAAATTTTTTGCTATGTGGGTGGTCCATATGAGGACTCGTTAATAGTAGTCAGTGATCTAATATATCATGGTATATGAAATTAATAACATGATTGGCATCAGATGCCAAGGGCAGACGTTTTGTAACACAAAGAAAATACACCATAAACGTCTACTAGCATAGTTCCTGAGTATAATTCATGCTGAGCATTATACATTTCGGATAAAAATTAACACCAGTATCTAACTGTAGACCTGCACAGTCGATTATGTTTTGATATAGTTGAGTGCTACATGTACCTCCCCTGTCGGATTTTCTCATACCTTTTTTGATATATATTTGTATTTACATAACTTTGGTGTAAAGAATCGTAAAACATGTATATAATATATACTGTGCTAGATTGTGATAAGCTTGACTTGTTGTGATTAAAGTATAACATTGTTAGGAAGAATAACAAAATGTCTTAGTCGAAGTTACATTTCCATTTCACAGAAATAGTAGACACTTCGTGAATGAGCTGAGGCTTCAAATAAGTATATACGAGAGATGTTCAACTTATTTATGAACAAAACATGAACACCGATTGTGCAATATTGAATGGAAATAACTGAAATATCTTTTTTAAACCATGCAAGAAAATGTTTTAAGTTGAACATATGAACATCATACATTGTATATTTCATTGGGTTAAAGCTTAAAACGACAATTTAGTAGATGATGTTGTTTTTCCTATTTTTAAGGCAAAATGGACCTTTTATAAGCATCAAGAAAGTTCTGGTAAATTTTTATTTTGCATTTTTCATGAGAACATCAGTATTATTTGTCGTAAGACGCGTTATTGAAGTTTTGTTTCCAGTAATTGTGAAATGGCACCAGAAGTTGAAAATTACCCAACATTGCCTAAACATACACTATAAAGTTAAATTGGTCTTATGATATCTATGATGAATCCATTAGCAAAACGTGGAATAGTACCACAGATGGGAGTATCCATACAAACTATCAGTGACATTATTTCGAAACAGTTTAATGCATAGTTCTGGGAAAATGCGAAGTTCCTACGGTGAAAATCAAGAAAAACATGCCTCGCAGCCAAAAGTCTTGGAATCTATAAATGCGAAATAAACAACATTATGTGGAAAAAGTGTTTCATGACGGGGAAGCAATGCTGAATCTTAAATAATGTTATGATAGATTATGGTATGCTATTTTAGAAAAAGTCACAGGGATAGGGAGAAGTTCATGTGTGTCCACCTTTGTATGATCGCGCCCGGTTTCATGGAAAGGCATTGTGTCTGTTGTTATGGAAATACGCACATCAAAATCAATATCAAATTGACGAAATTGAAGGCTGTGGTCTACGTACGAACCGTTTCAAATCGGGTTTTCAACCAAAAAATGTTACGTATCGTTTCTGGTGACTGTTCCAAGAACATAGTGTTTCGTCATGATTCAGCTTCAAGTCACCATATACAACGCCAAATAAAAAAACTCAAGAATATAACTTTGATATATATTATAACCAAACAGTGGATGTCGAAGTCTTCTCATGCTTTAACAATATAATTTTCCATCTGGTTGATACTAAAACAACGATTAAAGAAGGAAAATGTAAACGTAATTATTACGAGTTTCGGACCTTCAAAACGCAGATAACAACACCCTCTACCCTAATGTTGATTATGATTTAACCGTAACGTATTGGCAAATTACAATTATTATATATACTTCTTGATACACTACTTTATACAATATAAAAGTTTTTATTCAATTTCATTATTAAAGTAACTCAATATTGATGTTCATTTTCTGTTCATAAATAAGTTGAACACCTCTCGTACTACTGTATTTAGGTACACATCATGCTGTTCTGCACAATTGTGTGCCCAAAGTTTAAATCCTGAATTACCGATTGACAATACATTCCGAGCTATTACTGATACATATTTCTTCGCCTATATCACGAGGGGACTGCTATTATATTTCCATGAATTATTTTATACAACCACATTGTTTTACTACCTGTTGAAAAGTTAAGAAAATTGCAAACGGAATAATAAAACATCAGTATAATATAGAAGCAATTCCTATTATGTTTGTTCATCTACCAAACGTACTCAACTGGAAATTATCATTACCATATGATATCTAGAAAACAATAAACCTATCATTTAAATAACATATTTATGTTGACACGAAACTGTTACATTAATACATCAAGTGCGACATATATACACGTGACAACATAATGATTTAGCGTTCGAAGTTAATGTGTTATAGAAAATGACAAGACGAAATGCAGTGCGTAGAAGAGTTATAGGGATGTCGACCGAAATGAATGGTAAAGGAAAATAAGGAAACCATGGTTGCTTATACGTGGAATAAAAATACTTGGACACCGATAAGGAAGCAGCAGATTTCATTTACTGTTATCAGATATAATATTATGTCGGCATTAGATGACGCCTAGACACAATCCGACTGCATACAGTATTGTGTATTTACAAACTGTAATAGCAAATACATTGATACTATGATAGAATAACAGGATCATGTTACAGCAAGTTACTGCTAATATTCCATTACTAATTGGTACTGCGATTGAAAACTAGACAGCTAAAGGTAATGGTTGAACAGACGACATTAAGCTCTTGATATTACAAAGGAAGCGTCAACTAATATTATAAAACGATATTTAGTATTATGGAATATAACACTATTCATATCGTCGAATGCCCATGTGTGTCCATATGTATGGAAAGCCACAGTACACCCGACGGAGGACAACTTATTTTCCTATATAAATCAATGATCTTTCTCCTCCGTCGGAATTCTTCAAAAATCGACGGAGTACTATCGCCGAACCACTTCATTGCCGACGTACCGATGTACTTCTGTGCCGACGTACCGATGAACTTCATTGCCGAGGTACCGATGCACTTCATTGACGAGGTACCGACGCACTTCATTGCCGAGGTACCGATGCACTTTATTGTCGATGTACAAGTTGTCCTCCGGCCAACAATACTACCGATGTACTATCGACGATGCACTTCATTCGGCGAAAAATACTACCGTCGATCTACTCTGCTATTTTACCGACGTAGTAGGACAATATAAATTGAGTCGATCGACTCTCTATACTATGTCGCGTCAACAGTAGACCACCGATGTACTATTTCGCTCCACTTGTCCGGTGGGGGTTATTTACCCGAGATGTCACCGGCAAGATCAGTATCAATTAGGCGCATGCATACTCGTGGTCAATGTATATTAAGCACATGTATGTGGGTGCATGTTGTTGCTGCTGATTTCTACTTCTGCTGATTTGGTGTCATGTAGCGTCTTATTTATAGATATGTGAGTATAGTTAAAACATTTAATGCCTTTTTAGGATCGAGCCAGACCTAATAAGAATTTAACCTTTCATTATCAATTTTCACCAACGACCAACGTAACGTGAGTGAACGATAAATAGCCGACGATAGTCCAGCGAACGATAAGGATTTAGGTTAAACACCACTGTATTTCCTAGCAAACAATAAGACTGGGTATGATAAAAATTGGCATACTGAGACAACCAGGCTCTGTGACCCCGGAAGACCGGGTATGTAGATGTAGGACAGGTGGACGAGAGTCGAAAAATACCGTCGCTAGGCCCCTATCTTTGGGCAGAAAGAGGGGCCGAACCCCCAAAGTAGCCATAATAGCTGTATGTCATTGTCGACTTATGATGGGTTCAAGCCCCAAACCATGTTTTGTGACCCCAAAAGACCGGGTATACAGACGTAGTGTATGATCATGTGAGTCGAACTAGACCCTCTACAAGTTCCTATCTCGGGAGGGTAGCGGCTAGGCTCCGGACCTCGTGGTGCCTATAATAGCAGTGTATTGAACTTTGCATTTTGGGCTGGTTTCTGGCCCGAACAGAGCCAAAACCAGGCTCTGTTACCCCGGAAGGCGGGGTATATGTAGATGTAGGGTAGGTGGATGAGAGTCGTAAAATACCGTCGCTAGGCCCCTATCTTGGGGCTGAAAGAGGGGCCAGACCCCCAAAGTAGCCAAAATAGCTGTATGTCATTGTCAACTTATGATGGGTTCGAGCCCCTGTACCGCGCAAACCATGCTTTGTGACCCCAAAAGACCGGGTATATAGACATAGTGTATTATCATACGAGTCGTACGAGACCCTTTGCAAGTTCCTATCTTTGGGAGTGTAGCGGCTAGGGGCCGGACCCCGTGGTGCCTATAATAGCAGTGTATTGAACTTTGAGTTTTGGGCTGGTTTCGAGCCCGAACAGAGCCCAAACCAGGCTCTGTGACTTCGGAAGGCCGCATATGTAGATGAAGGGCAGGTGAACGAGAGTAAAAAAATACCGTCGCTAGGCACCTATCTTGGGGCTGAAAGAGGGGCCAGACCCCCAAAGTAGCCAAAACAGCTGTATGTCATTGTCGACTTATGATGGGTTCGAGCCCGTGTACCACCAAAACCATGCTTTGTGACACCAAAAGACCGGGTATACAGATGTAGTGTATATCATACGAGTCGAGACCCTCTGCAAGTTCCTATCTTGGGGAGGGTAGCGGCTAGGGGCCGGACCCTGTGGTGCCTTTAATAGCAGTGTATTGAACTTTGAGTTTTGGGCCAAGGTAGGAACTTGCAGAGGGTCTCAATCGACTCGTATGATCATACACTTTGTATGTATACCCGGTCTTTTGGGGTCACAAAGCATGGTTTGGGCGGTACACAGACTCGAACCTATCCAAAGTCGTCTATGGCATAACGCTATTTTGGCTACTTTGGGGGTGTGGCCCCTCTTTCAGCTCCAAGATAGGGGCCTAGCGACGGTATGTTTCAACTCTCGTCCACCTGCCCTACATCTACATACCCGGTCTTCCAGGTTCACAGGGACTGGTTTGGGCTCTGTTCGGGCCAGAAACTGACGTTCAATACACTGCAATTATACGCACTATTAGGTCCGGCCCCTAACTCCTATCAGCCCCAAGATGAGAACTTGCAGAGGGTCTCTTTCGACTCGTATGATCAAAAACTACGTCTGTATACCCGGTCTTTTGGGGTCACAAAGCATGGTTTGGGCGGTACTCAGGCTCGAACCCATCCAAAGTCTCCTATGGCATAACGCTATTTTGGCTACTTTGGGGGTGTGGCCCCTCTTTCAGCCCCAAGATAGGGCCTAGCGTCGGTATGTTTCAACTCTCATCCACCTGCCCTACATCTACATACCCGGTCTTCTGGGGTCACAGAGCCTGGTTTGGGCTCTGTTCGGGCCTGAAACTGGCCCATAACGCAAAGTTCAATACACTGCTATTATAGGCACCATGGGGTCCGGTCCCTCGCCTCTACCCTCCCCAAGATAAGACACTTGCTGAGGGTCTCGTTCGACTCGTATGATCATATACTACGTCTGTATATCCGGTCTTTTGGGGTCACAAAGCATGGTTTGGTCGGTACTCAGGCTCTAACCCTTCCAAAGTCGCCTATGGCCGACGCTATTTTGGCTACTTTAGGGGTCTGGCCCCTCTTTCAGCCCCAAGATAGGGGCCTAGCGACGGTATTTTTCAACTCTCGTCCACCTGCCCTACATCCACATACCCGTCTTTCGGGTCACAGAGCCTGGTTGCCTCAATATGCCCCTTTTTTCATACCCATTCTTATTGTTTGCTGGGAAATTTAGTGGTGTATAACCTATATCCTAATCGTTCGCTGGAGTTATTGTTTTCGCTGCTATCGCTCGCTGACTTGACTTTAGCTCAACTTTCACAGTTTCAAACTGCTCTCGTCTCTGTGATCCTCAAATTCTATGATTTAGCTACGTACTCACAAGCATTCATTACAGTAATTAATGAATATAATTAGGAGATGTGTCTAACAAGAAATACTGAATAGGGTGTCTAAAATTACCAAGTGCCCCGGCTGAGGATCCAACCAGGGACCTCTCGATAAGAATTCAGTGTTTTTTCGGGTGATTTTATAGCCGAATATGGGCTATGTTCGTGGGCAGATCCAGGATTTCCAGGTACGGGGGTGGGGCGTAAGAAAAAAATGGGGTCCAGGTCAAAGCTTTGATAGAATGCCCTTGGGGCAAAGCGCCCCGGAAGCTCCTGGAAAAAACTTAAAAATTCTACCTTGAAAAGTCCTTGAAATGTCCTTGAATTTTGTTGCGAAAAAAATGTATTAACCATGCATGATGCATCAATTCACTGATGTTCTCAATATAATGAGTAAGCTGGAATTACTATGAACTCAATCACTGTGTATAAACACGTGGCTGTTTGGTTCGCACAACTTCATGAGCAGTATCATAGAGTACAATGTCATGGTCACTCTTGGCGCCTAGCGGTGGCAGACTTTTACAGCGTGTCATGAAGGCCGGGTTGGATGTGAAGACCAAATCAAGGGTGTTTGAATTACGTGTGGGAAAATCCACCATCTGCTCAAGGGCAAGGTCATGTGCCATATCTAAGTAGCTTTGGCTGACACGATGTGGGTAGGAATTTCCACATATAGTGTTGTTGGACCAGTTAATGTCCGGTGCATTGAAGTCTCCTGATATGATGAAAACGGCTTTCTTATGTTTGGACTTCAGTGTAGATATCACTTCACTGGTCTTTGAAAGGTACACATCATCGACTTTGTCAGGAGGGCGGTAGTATGCTCCAATGACCATCTGTTTCTTCTTTGGTAGTTGGAGTATGCCGCTGATGAACTCGATGTCCTCACTAGAGGTGACATTGGTGAATTCTAATTCCTTCTTCACAGCGATAAGAACTCCCCCGTGTGCATCGGACTTGCGATCTCTTCTGTAGACATTGAATCCCAGTGCAGGGTCAAAGAACTCTGAGGAGTGGATGTCACTACTTAGCCAAGTTTCAGTAGCGATGATGACATCAGGAGAAACGGTGTCAACGAGCACTTCTATGTTTTTACCCTTTTTACGGATACTCTGACAGTTGACTGTTACTATGCGAAAGTTGTTCCTTTTCACAGGAGTATTGGTGCATGGCTTAGGCGACGAGGCTGCGAATGGGCTGCCAAGAGAGGATAATGTGGCATTCAGGTGTGACATGCTGTGGTCGGTAGTGAGACTGGGCGTGGAGCATGTTTTATCGGAGTCAGAGGAGTATATACTGCCAACACTGTCAGCCATGGCGACTGGGATATCATACAGAATTGTAGACTGATTTGTTGTACCACAATGAGGGCAATACCATGGGACTGAAGTATTTTCCAGCTGATTGTAGGTCTCTGTGTCCATTCCAACACACGACTTGTGAATCCAGTTGTCACACTCATTACAGCAAATGGCACGTCGACTGAAGTCGGCAACCTCACTGCTACAGATTCCGCATGGGTAGCGTTCATTCTGGGATGTATCAACACTTTGATTTATACATGTGCTTGGGCCTGGATTTGGTTCAACGCCTGCTATGACAAGGAGGACCAACCGGTGAGATAGTATGTGTTGTTGTAGAGGTGGTATGATCGTAGTCTTTTTTATATCTCGCAACCAATGATAGATGGACAGATAGTGCAGGCAGCGGATTTGTTCCGTCAAGGGTAAGTACCCCCCATCTGGGTAGGGAGGGCTGGTATAGCTATATGGACATGTTCCTTTACTACTCGCGACTCTCTTGTTTATCTTGAAAGTTATGGTGTGAGCAAGTTTAGTCACAAAGGCCGACAAGCGTGGATATGTGCGCATATAGTTGTCCAAATCTGAAGTACATCTAAAGTTAGGATGTGGGTAAGTGGATTTTTTTATGTGGAAGGTTCGTAATACACGATTCGTAATGGTATTGTAGGGTTTTTCAAGTTGAAACAGTTTTGTTGGTGGGTCGCGAAAACTGATGACAAATGTGATATTCAACATTGGGTGTAAGAATGTTGGGTTGACAACATATTCGGGTCGACCAATATTGACAAGGACTTCATCAAACCTGGTAGTAGTCTGGTGACTGGTCAAGAACAGCAGCAGAGGAAGCAGAAGCATCTTTGTTTACGTTGTTATTGTATCATATCGATCAGGCGCTCTGTCCTCAGAGTAAAGCGTCGGGTGACACAGATGACAAAGGAAAACAGTGAAACTCGACAAAAAGACCAATTCTTGGCTGAGTTTGAATGAAATTTAGTGGGGGATGACAAAATATGGGTTCCTGGTGGTTTTGGTAATTTTTGATGTAGTAGTTTCTCGAAGAAATGCAAATTTGTAGCTCTCAAGAGAAGACTGTCTTGCTCATTAGCTCTCACTAATGTTTCATTTATAATATATAAAATTTAAATGTACCATATTTAATTGAATATTGTATTTATCTGGAGACAAATGGACATATAGGACCAGCCATGAATTGTCTTTAGAAGTCAGCATTTCATATACAAGTCTAGAACAAACAGGTACATAATTGTTTTTGTTACCAGTTCAGGAATTTTGATCTGTAAGACTGGTTGGTATTGTATATAATTGATTATGTATCACAATATCTTATTGGTGTATTAGAAAAATAATATACACTACATACACTATTTCAGGTTATACCAAGACTTCAGAGGAATGAGTTTTTGATGTTTACCAATCATATTTATAAGAAGATCATGGTGAAGAAAATATTTCCATCCTTAAAGATCCTGTTCCAAAATGACCAGAAGAAGATTATGAAATAAATCAATGTGACTACATGTATATGACTGTGTATATCTCACAACACTGACTCATTTGACTTTGTCAACTTTGAAAAATGTTACCATAGCCACCAGAATTGGAGCTGGATGTTGAACTGGCAAAATCACCACCATCAGTGAATGTGCCTTATATCTATAATCTACTATGTGCTGCTACTTAATCAAATGTTTGCTGTTATGCCCTACCCTATTTCTCAGTCTGTATCAGAGGTACTGTATAACCAGAGATTTCAACAGGTGTTAAGTTTTGTGGAATCTGGTAAAATGATAATTTTGCAGTTTCTTCATAATATGGATTCAAATATTGAAAGACAATTATCTTAATTCGGTAGTTTTGTGTTGCCTGGCCATGCAGCTTATGGGTGTTATTTTCGTCTTATTAGCATTTGCTGCATAACTTTGTCATTTTAACTGTGATGTTTTTTAATTACTTCCCTTTGATTGATTTTATTAGAGCATTTTCTGAACAATCGCATAACTTTGTCATGTTAACTTCAATTGACTTCAAAATTTGTATGCATGTTTAAGGCAGTGATTGAAGGTGCAGTGCTTTAGTTTCAATTTCGGATTATTTCCCTTTTAGTTGATTTTGTAAGACATTTTTCGTCCACAGCAAAACGTTTTCATTCCAAGTTTAAATTAATTCAAATTGAGTATACAAGTTTCTTCCAATGACTTGAAGTGCAGAGCGCATGAATTGTCACTCTACCTAGTGCCGGCAGGTGACACATTCCACTTGGGAGCTTTTATCAACATAATTGCCCCCAGAACAAGATCAACATGGGCAAATGTATATATTATATACAAATATTTTCAGGTCAACTTAATGTAGGCATTAAATTTCATGAAGTAAATAAACCATACACTAAATGGACATTCAACCACAAAAAAAAAAGATTTTACAGTATTGCCTTGAACCTGGTATTTTCTAAGGCACAGGGTACTTTCAAAGTATATTGAAACAGAGCATCCATCACCCTAAGGTGGAGATTTGTACATTTATTTATCTTTGAATTTGTACTAATTCTACAAAATTTTTTTTTGGGGTAAATTTGTTGAATTGTTGTACTCAATACTGCAAGTTCTTGTTCAATTCATTGTAAACCACTAAGTGTTAAATTGCTCTACTAAATATTGCAAGTTTGTCAGTACTGTTGTGACCTAAATGTTCTGCATTCATTAAATGCTTGTTTTAATAAAAGAGTTGAAACCAAATATATCGGAAACACACACCATCCTCTTATTACTCAAATGTATTGAATGCTTGTAAAATTACTGCTCCAAGAATGTGTACTTCATACACATACAGGCTCAGGTCCACTTAGAATAGGAAATATGTAATTATACAACTTCTCCACATGTGGAGGAAAACCAGCACTGTCAACTTTTCCTGTATGGGAATCAATCAAACCTAGATTTCAAGATTACAAAACCAGTGATTAACCACATCATCTGCTTATAATATTGTGTTTGCTAATAACAATTTTTATTTTTATATTACAATGAAACTTCACTAATAAGACAACCCTTGATTATTTGAATGTGTACCGATATTATCGTTCACTTTCATAAAAACTTATATTTGAAAATAATCTTAACAAGTTGGTTATAATATTAAGGCTAAATAAAGAGTGGAACATTTAAATCATGGGAATGATTTGAAAATGTGGTCTTAATCTTAAGGTTGTATTTAAGTGAACTTTTACTGTTGGTTTATAAGTAAGACACTTGTTAAAGCATTGAAATCAGCTTTTTATTGACAAACATATCATATGATAATACTTTCTGGCAAAACATCTGTATGGCAGACACATGTAATACATAAAAACAGTTATCAATAAAATGTATTAATTTTCATGTTTTTCTCCTTAATTGTTATTTGTCAGCAACAGTTTCAGAACATCTTGACTGCAGCTATTGTTGTCACTTGTGTGTGTGCGTGTGTGCGCGTGCGTGCATGTGTGTGAGCACCTTAACCTCTGGTTAAAATTATTGTCAGAGTCATTTTCTCAAAGACTCAAATAAAGGTATCCACTTGTAACCATCCAAAGAGAATGCATCCTGACCACGACAGGTAGCTCTGTGATCTTATATATTTGGAATTAGCTGCCCTTGACACTCAATAACTTTCGCTAAGGAATCAGATAGGGTACTATTAAGTACAGAAAAGTCGAGCGTCTAGCACTCATATGCAGTGTTCAAGAAGACTTTTGAACTGTATCAGTCCTTGATACATAGAGTCACAGCATCATCAAGGTCATCCATAATCAGTTACTGCCCAGCTAGAGTCATCAAAGGGAGACATCATGTTGATCATTATCTGCAACATTTGTTGGCTGGGAATAATCTTTACTACATCATCTAAAATAATAATAAATAAAATTAATTTTATAAAATGATGAATGCCTACCTACAGCACAACCTGTGGAAGTTACATGTATTGACCATTGTGTACAAGTTGTGGCTCAGCAGGGGTTAAATTTATGGTATAAATACAAACCTAAGTGAAAAGGGGGTATTTAGAGGGGTATTTGAGGGGTATTTAGAGGTTGTACAATATACATTATATTTATGACCTGACCTAGATGCTACAGCTATAATTTGAGTGATTGTGCCCTGGACCATATGCCCTGAAGAGCTTAATTGCATTGAGCGATAACAATATCTCAAATAGATAGATATAAGTTCAAATATGAATATGACCTAAGCGAATCTTAATTGAAATATTTGAGCGCACATGAGCACAAAATCGTATGGAGGCATGCATGTACATACACCAAAGGTGGCGATTAAAACTCTTGCTACCAACAAGCATCCCCCCGCTCAATAAAAATTGAAATTGCCTCATATTTTGGGTTGAGATCAAAAAATAATGTTTATCCAAACAAATAACACAATCATGTATTCATGTATTTACCCCCAAAAAGTGTAAAATATTTATAATACACACCAGAGTTATAAGTGTTCTGAACACTGCTCAAATCAATGACAATATTTGCAATGTTCTTTCCCATGCCACTTTTCACACAGTCTGTCCACACTGTTTGCTGAAACCAAATAAGAAAACCTTAAGACTAATGGTATACTTGTAATGACAGACTTATGTGTTCAACCATTACCTTTATCCCAAAATGATTCAAAGAAATTTAATTAATGAAGCCGACTAGATATCATCAGCCTCAACTAAAAAATGTGCAAAAGACAGTTATGGTTAATGTGCACCGCACTCTAATGAGATGTGTTTATCTTTATACATGAAGTTTCATTAATTGAAGTTATGTCACGGACACAAATTTAGTATGAATAATTGCAAAAGCGGAATAGTATGATATACAGAGGCATGGTCCTTGAAAACTGCACTTCCCGGGAATTAGGATCTATTCAAATTGATACCTGCATTGCTGTTTATGTTACAGCCTGGATAAAAAGTAAATAATGAAGAAGAGTCATAGCTCCAAAAAATAGGCAAAACAGAATTATGGTTATTGTGCACCTCAATTATTTCTAGATGTCTATCCGTGCCAGTAACATGGGCACTGTTTTATCAAAACATTTACGGAAATCTTTAAATTACGCTCAAATTTAAATTCTTTATAATAACGTTACTGTTACAACTGTAAAATGTGGAAATTCAAGCTATAATACTTATCATGATCCAGTTAATGAAGTCTTACAAACAATACCTGTCCCAAATATACAGCTGTTAAATAGTTGTACTGAATTTAAATTTGAATGTAAGTTTACGATTTCCGTAAGTACGTTGATAAAACGGTGCCCAGGGGCGTAGCTTGGTCAATTCAGAGTGTACGCCTGTTTTCAGATGTTATTTTTCGGAAATATCTAGAATATATAATGCCTCCAACATTTATGCCTAACACTAGGCAGGCATCGATTTTTATTGCATTTTTGGTCAGTTTATTGTAGATCTATCATTTATTTCATGGAGCGTACGCCACCCTGGGCGTACGGGCGTATGCCTGGCTACGCGCCTGTCTACATTATACAATACTTCACTAGTCAGTTGCTTCCACGACCCCCTACACCCAGGGATGGACAGGGAGTTTTACTTTTGGGTTGTCAAACCCCCGCCCTTCCACGCCCCTAGACAGCTGATAGTAAAATGTCAGAGATTTCACCTGCCCCTGACAACTAAATAATGTAAATATGGTCCCCGGGTATTAGTTGGTAGAAAATGTTACCAACATTTCCCCGACCGAGTAAGAGAAGCTGAACCCGGCCGTCCACCGCCCATCCCCGGGGGCTGTGGGGCCATGGATACAACAGACTATCTTGCAGTCCACTCGTTCTCGTTCATGGAAATTTGTAAATAAATCACTGATCGTGAAATAAACTTCTGCAAGAAAAGGCAACACTTGCAAAAAGGAGAAAAAAACATGTCGAATTGTTAATATTTTACTTACATGTATTTTAAAATAAGTGTTGTTTTTGTTAAAACTGCTCAAAAAAGACCTAATCACAACTTCAGTCCCTGCACGTGCATGCGTCTAGTTGATTGTGATCTTTCCGGTGACTCCTCGGTTAAATAATCCCCACCGAAGTACTCTACCTTTACTGATAGTATAGAGAGTCGATCGACTTGATGAAATTTATATTGTCCTCCTTCGGTAAAAAATAGCAGAGTCGAACGACGTTAGTATTTTTCGCCGAAGGAGTGGGACAGTAGTACATCGGAAATGAAGTGCGTCGTCGATAGCAGAGTCGAATGACGATAGTATTTTTCGCCGAATGAGTTGGACAATATGAAGTGCGTCGTCGATAGCAGAGTCGAATGACAGTAGTATTTTTCGCCGAATGAGTTGGACAATAAGAAGTGCATCGTCGATAGTACATCGGTAGTATTGTAGGCCGGAGGACAATAGAGTGCATCGGTACGTCGGCATTGAAGTGGTTCGGCGATAGTACTCCGTCGATTTTTTAAGACATCCGACGGAGGAGAAAGATCATTGATTTATATAGGAAAATAAGTTGTCCTCCGCCGGGTGTACTGTGGCTTTCCATACATATGTGAACATTAACCTTTCGCTTTGTCGAAGGTTTCCAGGTATCAACTAATATAAGTAAACATAATCGACGAGGATGTTTTCCCTAAACAAACACTATTTATACTTGTTCAACAGGTACTAAACAAATCGGACATCAAAGGCAACAATCAACTAAAAACGAGCGCAGAAAACAAACAAAATTATACGAACAACAATACCACGGTACGATGGAAACTCACAACTGTACACGAACATGTTACTAAGCCGGTAAGTGTCTACTTTTCAGTTGTCAAAAAGCTGTATTCCAGATGTATAACTTTTCCACAATAAAGCCTAAATGTAAAACATGTTCAATTATAAACTACAGAATAAACTGCTTCCATTTTAAAGCGTTTGCTTTTAAAGAAACGCACAAATACGATCGGAAACAATAATACTTATTTACGGGAAGAAATCAAGTACATTAGCTGATTCAATCTGCGATGTCAAACTATACATTTTGTTTATCTTGGAATATTCCCCTAGCGGATTGTTTTATATCCTCAAATATAATCTCAGTTTATTTATGTTATTTCCCTAATCAATGATCTACCGATGACAACAACTTATCACACTCACTACGGCAGCAACATTACATCAATTTTCCCATGAGAAATATATTGATAAAACCTGTTCAGTAGTAAGTTGCTACGATTTTACCTAGCCATCCACACACAAACGCGTACATGCAGGACAATCGTGTCCCCAGAAAGGATACTAGTTAGGTTCTCCATACATGCATCTATACATTACATGAGTACTGTTTCGTAAATATACAGGGAACAAATATTGGATTTTGTACATTATAACCAAGGTCAAAGTTATACAGTCAACTTAAAACAACAAATAGTGAGTTAAATTGACTTTGTCATTAAATGGAGGTACCGTTTGCCAACGCGTTTCAAAGAAAATATTAATTAGTCTTGACATGGAGATATTTCTTATTGTCTGAGGCCACACGTTTCAAGATGTTTATTTAATGAACTCTTAAAACGCTTTATCTAAGGATTTCTAAACTTACGCATAAAGTGGTCTTATAATGCAGATTACCAATATTCCAATGTCAAGATTACCTCAACCTTCAACATTTCACTTTTTACTGCCGTTGGGTATTCATGTCCTACATATGTTTCCTTTAAAAAAATGTATTTTTTTGTAATAATTGGCAGTGAGTACATTTATTATCAACGTAGCCCTAATACATACGACATACCAAAGCAAAACTTGTTAAAACGCATTGTAATCAATTTGTTTTCCACGAATTAACCCTGGAACCTAATTACATTGTAGCGGAATTACATTTAAATTAGATTTCAGAGAAACTTTCGCTAAACACCCATTAATTGTGCACAAACTATTAAATTAACGTGTTCCCTGTCGGATTTTCTCATACCTTTTTGAATCAGTACTTACTGATAAATATTTGTAAACCCGTAAAATCTTTGAATCTTGCAACAGAAAATCACTAAGAGTATCCTAGATGCTCCTTGACGATACAAACATACACCAACTACTATCTTCATTAACATATGTTGTTGAAAACAGATGCTAATACATTGTTTTCTATCCGACAATGTGTCCCAGCAGGTCGGACACCTATTAAGCAAAATATACTTAGCAACTTTTCTAAGTCCTCACGTATATTTTGGTACAAAACTCTGTCTACCATGTTTATATCTCAATGAAATTTGGCTATACTATGCGTCAATTATCAGTTGTCAAAATTGTGATCGATATGCAATTATTAAATTGAATCAATTTTCACTTATCAACTGAGACACTTATCTTGCATGCATTACAGTAACCCCTGAATCCCATTATGTAAGGATATAAAGTTTTCAAACAGAACAATGTCCAGTAAAACTTGATCTTCGAATAAAAAACTGAATTTTTTAAAAACAAAAGTTATATTGTAGATGAGATGATACATTAAAGTTTGTAGTTAATAATACCGTTTCTGGCGCATGCCTTCCGTTCGTTTCAAAGATGATTTAAAACGGTTACATTTATAGATCTGAAGCACATTAGATGATATAACTGTTACTTAAGTCGCGCTTACAATTGTGGATAAAGGTGCATATTTTCAGTGCAATTACTGACATAATGCACGTTTAAAGTTTTTTGAAACGTCATTTAATGTCCTGAAACAACTTCCTGACCCGTTTAAACCCATTGAAATTACTGTCGATATACATGTATAATATGCAGTATTGGAAGGGAAGGGAATGTAAATGTCTAAAAAAGATCGCATAGTTTTCGCCTATTTCTCACATACAATGAGAACACTTGCATCATAAAAGCATCGATCTTATACAACTGCAGGATTTCCCAATACGATTATTATTGCTGAAGCAGATTTATGCTTTCAATAAACAAAGACCTAAAACACATTATAACATCAAATATTACACAATCCTAAATTCAAATGACAGGCATAAATCACATACCAGCCATTAACAGGTAATAATAACAACATATACTCGTACTATTTATTCGCGAAAGACATTCTGGTTGAGTAAGTCATATTGCAAAAGCATTTATACCAAAAATACTCTTGCTATCCTATTTTCATTGATTATTGATTGGACGAACTAAGCCGAGCTGAACAGTATTCAGATTATATGTTAATAGCCTAATGAAATTAAAAGTAATTCAGTTTAAGCAGATCTTTGTCCTAGTCAATGTACTATTGGTCGTCACTTATCACACTTAAGTGTTCAGTTGCAATACAACATACTCGAATATCTACCCATAATATCCACGCTCCTTATGCAGCGATTGCTGACGTTCATAGCAATGTTGAGAATCATATTTAGGCTGATGTCAGATCTCCTAGTGTGAACTTAGTTGACAATATGAGGAAACAGTTTCAAAAGGTTACACAGTACAAACGGCTACATCTCTATTTGGTTTAATGAAGCACGTAATAAGACTTATAAATGTGGAGGAAATACACCCGACAGAAATGATGTTTAAGCAACCTTCATTATCAGAAATAATGAACGAATTACATATTGTATTTTGGCATGGTATTTCAAGAAAACTTGATTGATATAATGAGCATTTCAGCACAATTTTGCTTCTTCGACCTTTCTTCTCGATTCACCAAATTATATTTACAAATCTCAAAGAAACAGAACGTCGCCATTATAATTTTATTTTGTTGTTGTCCTTTTGCATCTTACATTTGATCTATATTTTCAATTGAATGCGAAAAATAAAAATTGGAAGTATTTGTAAAATGATAACAACAAATCTGACAATGAAGGCAACAATCAACAGAAAGTGCACAACACGAAAGGCAAAAGCACACATGGTGCAGAAAAGAGTCATAACGAGAAAGTTACGTCTAATAGATTCATGACATCTTTGAGGCCGATCCAAATTAGTTATAAAATATAAATCTGATAAAAGAATCATTGCAATATACATTGTATGATAATTATCGGCAGTTTGACCAGCCTGATCTTATCTGGCATTGTACCAACTAATAGTTATCGTTCTTAGCTTTAGCGTTACAAGAACATTTGCAAATAAATGGAATTGTCTGATCCTGATCTAATACTGTAATATTTATGGTTGTTACTGGAATCTATCAGATACAATTCAGATGAGTGTCCATTTTCCAGTTCTCAGCTATTCTAAATATATTTTTTTTCCAAAAGACTTCTTCACTTAAATTTCAACCAGGGAAAGTATAAATTTACCAAATCTTAGCAACTTGTTTTATTTGTCAGGGTGGTACGCAGAGCATAATATTGCAAAAAATGTGAATACTACATTCTGTATCATAATACTGAAATGGCAAAGTACTTAAACCACATTGAATTATTTAATACACACTTAATAGTTACTTTCATAATTGTATGTTCTGCTGGTTATTTCAAAATATGTTATTTAAAGTATACTGACGGGGAACACATTGCTGGCACTTTCAGAATAACGGTAGATGGTCAAAATAAATAGGATTGATAATGCATCTTGATCATGAGTTCCGGTAATTGCGTTTCCATTGAAACATAATCAGTATTTAACGCATTATTTGTTGCAACCAAATCAGGTACAGATACATCCATTATTAGTAAATATTGTTGCTGCTGTTCTTGTATTAGATCTAGTAAATACTATATGTAACCCTCCGGACAAACATTCTGGTTGACAGACAAACAGGTAAAGCAGCGATTGTCTGCTCTCTGATCGACTTTTCATAACGCATTGTTTTTTCTGTACAAACCTGATATATATATACATGAACATTGCTTGTGTTTATTCTATAGAAAAATAATACAAATGGCAATGACTCTTAAATGTGATGTGCAAAGATAACCATTGCGAAAAGTTCAATCTATAATATAAAAATTGTATCATCAATCAGATATGGTCATGTAGAGTTGGTTTACATTATTACACTTACGGACTCTGAAAATGCACCACTTTTCAGGGGTCGGTATTTTTTGTATGAACTATTTTGGAATATTTTTACCAATGCTATAATGTTCCTATGTTAATACGGTGTCAGTAAAGTACCTTTGTTGATGAATAGAGAAATATTCCTTAGAAGCGGATTGCATTTGTAACGAGTACCCGCTATTGTGAACGCACCAACGACATAACTTTACTCGCACTTTCCGTAACTGTGATTTTGGTTTTGAGACTTTAGCACGTGGATGTCACGTGACTCAGTAACATTGTTAACTGTCATTTTGAAACTGTGATTGAAGTTTAAACATAAAATGAGCAATCTATAGAAAAAATTGTAATGCCGCTAAACATTGTTTGCTTTTAAATTTCGTGGTTTGAACAGGTGGTGCGTTTTCGAAATCCGTAAGTGTATAATCTCAACGTTAATAACTGCCGTAATTGTTTGATGATATCATCTAACCAATATTTGTAGACTTGTTAATGTGTTTTGTTAATTTTATACTCCAGATTAGTAAAACAGCTCGATGTAATATCCAGATTAGTCTCATATCATCTAAGAACACTTTCAGAATATAGCACTGTTCCAAAGGTATACACATTAATGCATTGAATACGCCATATGTTTACGAAGGCTTCCCGTCGCTTCATACTGTCTGGCAATCTCGAACATATTAATATGATTTACAATTTGCGATGATTTAAAACTTATTGTCTGACTTGTGTTAACACCATATGTTTATATACCTAAATACGTTATTGGCATTTCCTATTTCAATTATTTTTATTTGTCGTTAGTATGAAGACAGGAATATCAATTATATGGTAAGAAGTAACGTAAAGTATCAGGACAGAGGAATTGGGCATTTTGCTATGTGATTGTACTGTCAATATGCAGACATTTACCGAACTCTTGAGATGTTGTACGCTATCATTAACTGTGGAAATCACAGAAAACAATCATCTTTTATTTCCTTGATTGACTTCGTTTTGATCCTGCATCGGTTTCTTCTCAAAATAGTGTATGCTTATGTGGCATTAAATATATTAACTAATCTGTCTTCATTTTTGTTCTTAAAAGAGCTACCATACAATACATAATTGTAGTAGTTCGTATGTACTTCAATGCTTAATACATTTTAATTCAATACCTTCAAACGAGAATTCCACACAATGTGTATATCAGGGAGATATACCACGAGGTATTCGACGTGCATTACGGCTAACACCGCATGTAAATAAAAGTAAAGACAATGCACCAATCCAATAACAAATTCGTTTGCTTAGTTTTACGAATAAATTGATATTGAAATAAATATTTTGTTTGGTAATATACTATGTAATTACAACAGTACTACAGTCCCGTGCCAAATTCAAGTTCACAAAGTGCATAAATCATAAAATAATTTCATTAATTTCTTCAGCTAGAAAAATATAAATATAGAAAAATGAGACCAAATAGAATATGTTTACTACCATTTAGTAGGATAATTAAATTAATGATAAAACTGTCAGGCAATTTACTCATTTACACAGTCCATTCTCGGTTGCTAGCAATCGAACACCACTATAAATCGAAGCTAAGTCCATTTGACAATGTTGTCATGGTAACAAAGACAAACTAATATTTTTAATTAATGGTGACTACAGTATATTTTGTCTTGGAATAGTTTTTCTCTGAAGAAACTGGGAGTTTTTATGTAAAAATAACAAACATTTGAATTTTGTTTTTAAATGTTTTAACATGAAAATGCAAATTTTACATTGGAGTCAATAGGGGCTACATTTTTTGTTATTGAACTTCGAGATTTAAATATACAGATACAAATACATGTCATTTATATAGCGCAAAATTCCAATTTAAAACGGGATTCTAGAACTTAGATTTACTCATATGGCCAAGAGCACACGCAATGCCCATGAAACTGTTTATACAAACGAGTTTTTAAATAAGCTCTGCAGCTGGTTTCACATTTCATGTCTTTCAGATAATTTGGTAGATCGCTCCACCATTTGGAGCCAGTGACAGCCATTTAATTAATGACGTTACATTTTACAAACTTACATCTAAACAACAAATGAAGTCTCGTTTTAATAATGTCAAATTCTGTGTGATAATGTACTCATGTATGATTGACAAACACAATACTAAAAGTATATAACCATGACAACCAGTCTTATTCCATCAATCAGGAATTTTCGATGAAGTTCTTAAATAACCTAGCAACCAAATTTGTGTTAAAATAAATTATTTTCTGTACAGAATCAAATCAAGCTTGGAATATTCTATCATATGATATAAAAGATTTATATTTATAGTGTTATGCAGTTTTAAAGTGAAACAACCTGTCCATTTACACATGATTTGATTTAATTTGTGAACTTTTTGGCACCTAAATGTAGTTCGTACGATACAAGGTTCTGCATAGATAGTATAACTTAAGGACGACCAACGAAATTACATTTTAGATCACAATTGTATGTGTCTGTCTACAGAAAAACCAAGACACTTTTATGAATGTTGTCAGTGGGTGTCGGATCGGCAAATAAGTGTAGTGTTTAATTTGGGTGTATTCCATGCGATTCTGTTTGTTCGTACAAAGTGTTAATACTCCTGAGATTATTATATTGCAGATTGAAAATGATTTTTAACGATTTTATTGAAACAATGTTCATCGACTACGAGTATACTTTAATATGATTGTTATTATGTTTCAAATATTTGTTTAATACTATTACAATATTCGATTACAAGTTCGAAAGTTTTAGAAAATTACACACGAAACAAAAAAAAAACAGCTGAATGATAATACGGAATTCACATTACGATTGTTTTCTATAAAGCGTACTCAAATGAAAATTCCAAAATCACACATTCTAGAAAACGTTACAAAGCTATCATTCAAATGACATATTTATGCTGACACGAAGATGTTACATTAATACATCAATTGTGACATGTTTATAGAGAAAACAATAACAAATCCAATATTCAGTATAAACGATTTCGCAGCAAATGTTCAGGATAAGACGAAATGTGCTTTCCTTTATTTGCCTGACCCTTTGGTCGATAAGATGCGTTGTTAGCGAATAGAGTAGATTCCTGTCAGAAGTGAACGAAATGAGTATACATTCTAACAAGCCTTGTACTGTCTGGACGTTGCCATCTAGTTTTGATTTCGTTGCCGTCCTGCCAGACAATATTGGTTATGTTTTTCACCCTTTTTAAATTATTGAAAATTTAATATAAGCAACACGACTGGCCTTTTTAAGACAAAAGAAGTATTAGACAAAAGGTTCTTGTTCCTGTTGCGTAAACATTTTGACATCACACATTGTTTTGTCTATGCATCAATCAAATGTCAGACATTAACAGGAAATAATATCATATACTCGTACTTCTTATTGCGTGATTTATGTTGTATTCTGGTTGTGTGATTCATGTTGTATTCTGGTTGTGTGATTCATGTTGTATTCTGGTTGTGTGATTCATGTTGTATTCTGGTTGTGTGATTCATGTTGCATTCTGGTTGTGTGATTCATGTTGTATTCTGGTTGTGTGATTCATGTTGTATTCTGGTTGTGTGATTCATGTTGCATTCTGGTTGTGTGATTCATGTTGTATTCTGGTTGTGTGATTCATGTTGCATTCTGATTGTGTGATTCATGTTGCATTCTGATTGTGTGATTCATGTTGCATTCTGATTGTGTGATTCATGTTGTATTCTGGTTGTGTGATTCATGTTGCATTCTGGTTGTATTATTCGTGTTGCATTCTGGTTGTGTGATTCATGTTGCATTCTGATTGTGTGATTCATGTTGCATTCTGATTGTGTGATTCATGTTGTATTCTGGTTGTGTGATTCATGTTGCATTCTGATTGTGTGATTCATGTTGCATTCTGATTGTGTGATTCATGTTGCATTCTGGTTGTGTGATTCATGTTGTATTCTGGTTGTGTGATTCATGTTGCATTCTGGTTGTGTGATTCATGTTGCATTCTGATTGTGTGATTCATGTTGCATTCTGGTTGTGTGATTCATGTTGTATTCTGGTTGTGTGATTCATGTTGTATTCTGGTTGTGTGATTCATGTTGTATTCTGGTTGTGTGATTCATGTTGCATTCTGATTGTGTGATTCATGTTGCATTCTGATTGTGTGATTCATGTTGCATTCTGGTTGTGTGATTCATGTTGTATTCTGGTTGTGTGATTCATGTTGTATTCTGGTTGTGTGATTCATGTTGCATTCTGGTTGTGTGATTCATGTTGTATTCTGGTTGTGTGATTCATGTTGCATTCTGGTTGTGTGATTCATGTTGCATTCTGGTTGTGTGATTCATGTTGCATTCTGGTTGTGTGATTCATGTTGTATTCTGGTTGTGTGATTCATGTTGCATTCTGGTTGTGTGATTCATGTTGCATTCTGGTTGTGTGATTCATGTTGCATTCTGGTTGTATTATTCGTGTTGCATTCTGGTTGCGTGATTCATGTTGCTTTCTGGTTGCGTGATTCTTGTTGCGTCGTCATATAAGAGAAGTCAGTGGATATAGGAATATCGTATTTCAGCAAACATAATACTACTTACTACATTTCTACTCGGTACACCAAGTCATCAGTATAGATAACCATCCAAATATTTAAACATTGTCATCATCACCTTTTAGAGCTTTTGTCTGTTTGAATTTGTTATAAGTCAAACTTTTTTCAAAACAATTGTCATTCTTTTCTGATTTATGCGTAAGAGAAGCAATACTAAAATTATACTAACAAATCGAATATTGGAGGTTACATTCACCGGAAACAGCTCAAGAACAAAACAATAAAAGGTACACGCAGCAAAAAATCTTAAACATTTAGGCACCAATGAGGAAGTAAATGAAGGATAGATGAGAAATAACATCCACTTTTTGCCCGACACATTATTTGTTTTGACGGCATCATATGACACCAGGTAACGACGACACTTTGATATTACAACATCATCGAGTTGCAGTATTTGGCTGTTTGTGTACCACTAAGAATTGCTACTGTGATTGAAAACTAGACTGTATAAATATATTGAGAACACCAAGGAAGCGTCCACTGATACAAAAAAATTTCAGATGAAATATCGTGATTCATTCAAGTTTGTAAGTAATACTGCAATTTCCCGCGCATGTATGCCGCTGGTTTCAAAGATGATTTAAACTGTAACATATATAGAAATGTAGCGCAATACAGGATATAACTTTTACTTGACGAATGCATGTACTGACTGTTTGTTTGACTGTCAATAATCTCTTTTTTCGCGATCGTATTAATTTTGTTTGATCAACTTTTTCAACATGAATGTCACAGTTATTTAAATTATAGTAAATTAAACTAAACTACGTTTCCATTTTATTGAAAGTCATATAATAATTTGATTTGTTTGATGAAACAACTTTTTGTCAAGGGGCAAAATGTGGAAAGTGTTAAAATTATACATGTACGAGGGGTGTACCAGAATAACGTAGACTTTTCTCATAACATTTTTATTTAGGCACGTATTATCACCAAATTTGCCGTAGAAATACTTAAGAATTTATTTTTAATACAGAATTTTAGAAAACCATTTAATCTGTCGCCATAGTAACCAATAGTTGGATAGGCGGGGCAGCGTATTTTTAAAAAAATTATTGGCATTATTCAACAACTTATATCTCCCAGATAACAAGCCTAAGTTTAAAGCGATTTCGTGACATAAAAGCGCAATATCCTTTGAACGTAAGCCGTAAATTTCGGTTTTTATAAAGGTTACCGTTGTTGATTTATGGAACAAAACAAGCAATAACTGCTGGGCGTCACGGGTGCCCATCTTTATAGCTACAAAGTACATAGTTAGATGCTTCACTTACCCTTGAAGTTCCACCGATGTCGTGACGTTCCGTTCACGTGCCCCGCATACCATACCCCTATCTATCCCCGGAAGCTGCAGAATTTTATACAATTAAGATACGGCTTTGCAATTTCCCGTACTTACGCAGTAACTATTATTTGCACTAAACACAAATGTATTTGTTTGTATGATGAATAGTATGGTACTAACGACAAAAGTCTACGCAATTCTGGTGCAACCCTCGAACGTATGACATAAGTATTGGAAGTTAGAAAAAAAATGTGTATAACCTATCACAGTTTTATATATTTTTATAATGGCAACATAAAACGAAATAAAACACAGCGCATAATAAGTATCCTAGCAATTAAAATAGTACTCTTCACCATGTAATATAAGGCATTGTACGTTGGACTTCTTGGTGGATTAAAACTGTATACATGTATTCTTGGTCTTAATGTCCGGAACTTTTATAATTGCCTTGTTCGTTTGATAATGGTTAACCCGAATACTACACCCCACATCACAATTGTGTATCGGATGGTCAAATTACGTTTATCCTCTATTAAATATGAAATATTATTATTGTCCTTTGTGAGGATTTTGGGACCATCCTCATACACTGTCGAAGGAGAATGTGCTAGAACAAAGGTTGCCTATTTATATGTTAAATGCTAAGGTACATTAACCGTTTGATAATACCTTCTAACCAATATTACATTTGTAGACTTTTTAATGCGTTTTTGTATGTCTTCCCTATTAGTAGTTATGGTCGATATCATATCTAGTTTGGTCTCATATAATAACTCTTCCAATATTTTACGCTGTTTCAAAGTAATACATATCAATGTATGACAAAACGCCATTTATTGCTTTAGTAATAGCTTAAATTGGCCCATCCTGTCTTAAAATAACCAGCAAGGAGATGTAACTTTTGGAGTGTCATATTTTACAAGTAATGCGTGATTTGTGTTGCCATTCCCTTTATTGATAAATCTTATTGGTCATTCCAGTGAGAACTACACAATCCATTATTGTACCAAAAGAGGTTACGTTAAGTACCAAGACAGAGCACTTGTTATTAGAATGCTGTCGTCAATGTGCAGACATTTACTGAACTCGTGTGATGTTGTACGGTATTATTAACCATATTATCTAGAAAACCAATCGTCTTTTATTTCCGTGATTGTCTTTTTTATGACTGCGGGTGTCTAAAACAATAAACCATTAATATTTGGCATGGAATCTGTTAACTAAGCTGTCTTCATTTTTGTGTTTAATGTCCTGTGATTTTCGTGATAGCTAGTCATTCAATAACTTAGAAAAATATGAATAAGACAAGAATTGTACATTTGTATGACGCAATTGAAAAAGAATAAGACATGCAATTGAATATTTTGTAATGTGGGTGATCCATATGAGCACTAGTTAATAGCAGTCAGTGATCTAATATATCATGGTATATGTAATTAATAGCAGGAATCTCTATTACGCTTTTGTAAGACGTTTCTCTGCATGATAATATATTATGATTCAACTTGTATCTTTATATGGAATAATAATACCTGTATGAATACACCATTTTCTGTATATTTGTACTATGTTTATGTAATTTGTTGTAAATAAAGCATAGCAAATAAATAGCAGGAATGACATCAGATGCTAAGGGCAGACGTTTTGTTACACAAAGTAAATACACCATAAACGTCTACTAGCATATTTCCTGTGTATAATGCATGCTGAGCATTTTACATTTTGATATACATTAACACCAGTATTGAACTGTATATCTGCACAGTCGATTATGTTTTGATATATATTTGTATAAAATTTACATAACTTTGGTGTAAAGAATCGTAAAACATGTATAAAATATATTCTGTGATAGATTGTGATAAGCTTGATATGTTGTGATTAAAGTATAACTTTGTTAGGAGGAATAACAAAATGTCTTAGTCGAAGCTACATTTCCATTTCATAGAAATATCAGACATTTCGTGAATGTGCCGAGGCTGTTAATAAGTATATAATACTGTATTTAGGTACCCTTCATGCTGTTCTGTACAATTGTGAGTCCAAAGTTTAAATCCTTAATTGCCGATTGACAATAAATTCCGAGATATTCCGGAGACTTATTTCTTCGGCTATGTCACGAGGGGATTGTTATTATATTTCCATGACTTATTTTATACTACCACATTGATTTACTACATGTCGAATAGTTTAGCAAATTGCAAACGGAATAATAAAACACCAGTAAAATACAGAAGTAATTCCTATTATGTGTCTTCATCTATCTTAGAGGCTCACAGGGAAGACTGGGCTTGCCCAACTGTGTCGCCTCTTAAAATAAAGTCGTTATTATTATTATCAAACGTACTCAACTGAAAAATAGCAACCCCATATAATATCCAGTCAACAATAAACCTATCATTTAAATAACATATTTATGTTGACATGAAACTGTTACATTAATACATCAAGTGAGACATATGTACACGTGACAACACAATGACTTAGCGTTCGAAGTAAACGTGTTTCAGCAAATGACAAGACGAAATACAGTGCGTAGCAGAGTTATAGGGATGTCGACCACAATGAATGGTTAATGAAAATAAGGAAACCATGGTTGCTTAGATGTGGAATAAAATTACTTAGGCACCAATAAGGAAGCAGCAGATTTCATTCGCTGTTATCAGATATAATATTATGTCGGCATTAGATGACGCCTGGACATAATCCGACTGCATACAGTATTGTGTATTTACAAAATGTATAGCAAATACATTGACACTATGATAGAATACAAAAATGTAACAGGATCATGTTACAGCAAGTAACATTACTTGCTGTCCATTACTAATTGGTACTGCGATTGAAAATCAGACAGCTAAATTACTGATAATGGTTGAACAGATGACATTAAGCTCTTGATATTACACAGGAAGCGTCAAATGCTATCATAAAACGATATTAAGTATTATGGAATATTACACTATTCATATCATCGAATGCCCATGTGTGTCTATATGTGAAAATTAACGTATCGCTTAGTCGAGGGTCTCGAGCATCAACTAATATAAGTAAAAAATAACCGATCATGATGCTTTCCCTGAACACACACTATTCAGCAATGTTCAACAGGTATTAAACAAATCGTACATCAAAGGCAACCATGAACTGAAACAAACGAGCACATATTCAATGACATGTTCAATTGTAAACTACAGACTAAACTGCTTCCATCTTAAAGCTTTTGATTTTAACGAAATGCAAAAATATAATCGAAAACAATAATACTTATTTATTGGAAGAAATCAACAACATGAGCTGATTAATCTGCGATGTCAAACCATACATTTTGTTTATCCTGAAATATTGCCCCTAGCGGCGTGTTTTATATCCTTAAATATAATCTCGGTATATTTATGTTGTTTCCCTTATAAAAACATCTACCGATGACAACACATTGACGTTGTCACACACACTATGGCAGCATTTTGTACGGCAACCAGTTCATTGATCAGACTGATAATTTCGTTCATTTTGGTATTTTGCACTCGTTTAATTTAAAAAACAAAGACAGGATTAATGAGTGTTTACACAAAGCAAGAAATGCGTTCTTCTCACTATCTGCGCAAGGTGTGCATGTCTGTGGCGTCAACCCACGTATATCTGCAAGTCTCTATACTAAAATCACAATACCGATAGCCCTGTATGGTTCGGAATTGTGGAACAACATTCTTTCCTCAGACTATTCTGCAATATCTCGATTTCAACATTCTGCTGTTAAGCGCATTCAGGGGTTACCAATAGCTACCCATTCTGATATGGCAGAACCTATGCTAGGTCTGAACCGACTGCCGTACAAGATAGAATCTCGCAAACTTATGTTCTTACTCAAACTTATGACCATTCCATCGGATTCTGTGACAAGAGATTATTTTTATTCGAAAACTTGTACTATTTCTAAGTGATAGATCAAAAGTAACTCTTGGATTCATCCCTGACATTTGTAACATTCTGACTAAATATGCCTCACAGTCAATTATTAATACTTTCATAACCACTCCGCAAGCTATAGCGTCCAAGCGAGAGTGAAAATATGCTGTAACATCTGCAATTCAACTGAATGAAACTCTCTTGTGGGACAACAGAATGTCACAGGACACCGATTTGACTTTCTTCCGGATTCTGCACACACGAATAACTCCATCGATAATATATAACGTTTGTAAATTACAATCTTTTAATTACATCATGTGCGTTATAGCCAGATTATGGACAACAAGAGTTTTGTTGGAAAATAATATCTGTGACATATGTGAATCCATTTATCAGGAAGAGCTTGTACATGTGTTTAGTGAATGTAAATGCACTGAGACAATCTGATCTCTCTTTTTAGACTCGCTTGTTGAGTACATCAGTCGAGACGATACAAATGAAATATCATCACTTGACAGTATCTCGCTCTCATTTAAACTCCTAGGAGCACCGTTGGAACCAGTGTTTGATGTTGACACGGAGCACGAATTCCTTAGTTCATCTTATACGTATGTGAACAATTGTCTATACATATACTCTGCCTATTGTGAAAACTAAGGCATGCCGGTAACACATGTACATTGAACGCTCAAATAGCTGACCGCTAACCTTTTGAGGCATGTAATGCCTATCCATGTACATGTACATTTTGTAATTATTTTCATGTTTCAAATTGTATAACCACTTATTACTCTGTTACTTTGTACATATTTTGTTCAATATCCTCTTCACAGAGGGAAATAAAGAATTGAAATATATTGATACAACCTGTTCAGTATTAAGTTGCTAATGCACATACCAATATAAAGGCATACAGTAGCGACGACATTACCTAGCCATCCACAAAATTATTGTAATTAATTTGTTTTCCACGAATTAATCCAGGAACTCAATTATATCGTAACGTCATCACATTTAAATTAGATTTCAGGGAACTTTTGCCAAACACACATTTATTGTGTACAAACTATAACTATTAAATCAACTTGAATCAGTCCTAACTGATTAACATTTGTAAACCCGTAAAATGTTGAATATTGCAACAGAAAATCACAACGAATACCAGAGATGCATCTTGACGATACAAACATACACTCATACAATGTCCACTACCATCTTTATGAAAACTATATTGGTGCAAACAGATGTTAAGGTACTAGAACACGTTCCTCCGTAAAAATGAATGTCAGCCGATTTCCCTGAAACTTGGTTCATACAAAGATGCCTTACTCCTCTTTATGTTGGTGTAATCATTTTGGCCACGCTTAAGTGTTCAGTTGCAATACAACGTATATTTACCCATAATATCCATCATCCTTAAACTGCGATTGCCGACGTTTATAGCAATTTTGAAAATTATATTTAGACTGTCTTCAGATATCCTAGTCTTTACTTAGTTGACCAGGTGAGGGAATAACATGATATCTATGCCGAACTCTATAACATTATCTCGTTTTAACTATGACAAGCTTCAAAAGGTTACACAGTGCAAACATACTACAAAGGCTATATATCTGAATTATTTAATTAAGCACGAAATAGGACTTAACAATGTGGAGAAAATAACGCCAACAGAAATGATGTTTAAGCAACCTTCATTATCAGAAATAATGAACGATTTGCATATTGTACTTTTGGCATAGTCTTCTCTTCTGACACTGCGTCAAGAGAAGTCGATTGATAAAGCATCTGAAAACATCCATGCATGTAATAGTGCATTATTATAACGTACATACTAATCAACCTGATTTTAACATGTTCAATATAATATGGTGGTTTTGAATTGGCCGTTTTTACAAATAAAACTTGGAATATAGTGATTTCCAACGCCTGTCTTGAGTAGTGAATTTTCTTTTCATAATCACATCTACTTTAGGCAGTATTATTGTTTTAAAATAAGAACACGCATTGTTAGTTTCTTGCAAGTAACATAAAGATTTTTTGAATACTTAGTAGATGCATGTTGTCCCGCAAATTAACATTAATGGCGCACGAAGATTGTATTGAAAATCCCACACGTTTTCATATGGTGATGATGCTTGCAGGATCCGAAAAAAAAACAAGTAACATTTTAATTACAAACTAAATTGAATTATATGCAGGACATATCTATTCTTTCGTGCATATACATATCTTTCAATAAAATAAATTTTTTTTTAGGGATAACTTACTTTGAATTAGGTGAGGCGTTTTTATGTCCTCGAGTGTAGTGTTGATGTTTCATAATTATAAGCTAAACGCTAATTACTGCCGTAATAGTTTCATGATATTATCTAACCAAATTCTGCAGACTTTTTAATACATTTTGTATTCGAGATTAGTAAAACAGTTCGAATACATATCCAGATTAGTCTCGCAAAATCTAACAAAACTTCTACAGTATAACGATGTTCCAAAATTATACATATTAATGAATTAAATACATCATTGATTGTTTTAAGAATGATTCTACGAAGGCTTCCCGTCGCTTCATACTGTCTGGTAATCACGAACATAGTAATATGATTTATAATTTGCGATGATTTGTCTGGCCTGTGTTAACACCATATGTTTATACCTAAATACGTGATTGGCATTTCCTATTTCAATTATTCTTATTTGTCGTTAGTATGAAGGCAGGAATATCAAGTATGTACCTAAGAAGTAACGTTAAGTACCAGGACATAGGAATTGTATGGAAAGCCTTGGCTGTCTTATACGTACAAAATGATTTTTGTTGTGCCCAAATAGCAATATATTAAGCCACTTTGTCAATATATGAAGTCAATATACTAATATATTAAGTGAGAATGTCATTATATTACGCCGATGTGACCTTATATTGAGCCAATCTGTCATTATACGATGTGCATTTATGAATATATTAAGTGAAACAGTCGTTATATCGATTCAACAAGACAATATATCATGCCGATGTGACCTTATATTGAGTCAATCTGTCAATATACGATGAGCATTTCTGAATACATTAAGTGAAACAGTCGTTATATCGATTCAACAAGACAATATATCATGCCGATGTGACCTTATATTGAGTCAATCTGCCATTATACGATGTGCATTTATGAATATATTAAGTGATACAGTCCTTATATCGATTCAACAAGACAATATATCATGCCGATGTGACCTTATATTGAGTCAATCTGTCATTATACGATGTGCATTTATGAATATATTAAGTGAAACACTCCTGATATCGATTCAACAAATGCACATCGTATAATGACAGATTGATTCAATATAAGGTCACATCGGCATGATATATTGTCTTGTTGAATCGATATAACGACTGTTTCACTTAATATATTCATAAATGCACATCGTATAATGACAGATTGACTCAATATAAGGTCACATCGGCATGATATATTGTCTTGCTGAATCGATATAACGACTGTTTAACTTAATATATTCATAAATGCACATCGTATAATGACAGATTGACTCATTATAAGGTCACATCGGCATGATATATTGTCTTGTTGAATCGATATACCGACTGTTTTACGTAATACATTCATAAATGCACATCGTATAATGACAGATTTACTCAATATATGGTCACATCGGCATGATATATTGTCTTGTTGAATCGATATAAGGACTGTTTCACTCAATATATTCATAAATGCACATCGTATAATGACAGATTTACTCAATATAAGGTCACATCGGCATGGTATATTGTCTTGTTGAATCGATAAAATGACTGTTTCACTTAATATATTCATAAATGCACATCGTATAATGACAGATTGACTCAATATAAGGTCAAATCGGCATGATATATTGTCTTGTTGAATCGATATAACGACTGTTTTACTTAATATATTCATAAATGCACATCGTATAATGACATATTGACTCAATATAAGGTCACATCGGCATGATATATTGTCTTGTTGAATCGATATAAGGACTGTTTCACTCAATATATTCATAAATGCACATCGTATAATGACAGATTGAGTCAATATAAGGTCACATCGGCATGATATATTGTCTTGTTGAATCAATACAAGGACTGTTTCACTTAATATATTCATAAATGCACATATAATGACAGATTGACTCAATATATGGTCACATCGGCATGATATATTGTCTTGTTGAATCGATATGACGACTGTTTCACTTAATATATTCATAAATGCACATCGTATAATGACAGATTGACTCAATATAAGGTCACATCGGCATCATATAATGACGTTCTCACTGAATATACTGATATATTGACTTAATATATTGACAATGTGGCTTAATATATTGCTATTTGGACACAACAACGTTCGTTTTGTACGTAAAAGACAGTCAAGGCTTTCCATAGAATTGGCAACTTTGTTATATGATTGTACTGTCAATATGCAGACATTTACCGAACTCTTGATATTTTGTTCGGCATTATTAACTGTGGAATCACAGAAAGCAATTCCCTTTTATTTCCGTGATTGACTTCTTTATGAACTCGCAACTTTTTTGTCTCAAAAAAGAGTATGAATATTTGGCATTAAATCTTTTAACTAAGCTGTCTTCATTTGTGTTGCCGTACAATACATAAGTTAAAAAGTTAAGTTACCAATTTTCTAGGGCTCTTTTCAGCTGTTAGGCCGCTCAAGCACCCTTTGACATTTTAACTCCCCTGGTCATTGGGCTACATATGGAAACCTACACTCATGTCTCCCTGGGGAGACTATTTCTCTCCTGTGGTGTGGCAGCCAACATCGATCTGCGGCGCCCAGGAATAGACACTACCCTCACAGGTACCATTTTACACCATGGTGGTGTGGAGCAGTGGGTCTTGCTCAAAGATTTTAACCAGTGGTCCAGAGGGGGATCGAACCCGGGACCTCTCGATCCCGAAGCGCGCGCCCTACCTCTAGGCCACCGCTCCCCACAAATACATGTAAATAATTGTAGTAGTTTCGTATGTAATTTAATGCTAATATATTTTAATTGAATATGTTCAAACGAAAACTGCACATGCTGAGTTTATCAGCTTACGACGACGTATTCGACGTGAATTTTGACTAGTATCGCATGTAAACAAAATAAGTAAACGCAATGCGCCAATCCAAAAACAAATTCGTTTGCTTAGTTTGACTCAAATACAAACTAATTTCCTTTGGCCGATCATATTCGTCATTATCGAGCAGATGATATTCTGGTCAGAAGAGAACGAAATAAGAAGAAGTTCTAACACGCCTTGTCCCGTCTAGACGTTGCCACCTTGTTTTGATTTCGTCGCCATCCTTCCAGTCAATATTGGTTTTGTAAGACAGAATAAGTATAGGTGTTCCTGTTGTTGAGTGCTTGCCTCCCCGTCCGATTTGTCATCTTAGTTTAACTCAGTACCTTTACCAAATGGATATATCACACTATATGATAACATGCGTACTTTAGCAATTGAGACCTTATGTACAGCCGAAACAATAACACTATGACACGATACAACAGAAGAATGTTAACTCGACGATTGTGTCGGTATCAGATCTTTATCATTATCAGATACATTATATACAATATTTATATGTTAAAAACATTATCATTATGTATACGTCAGTATTACAATACTTGCCAATTCAAGAGACAGTTTTGTACTGAAATGACTAGAATGTTGATGTGGGTAACCAGTTCGGCAACATAAGATATACGATGCACATAAATACTTTGCCGACGTATTGAAAATATGTTTTATTTATTTTGCCAGGAAAAAAAGAAACAATTTCAAGAAAATGGAGATCTCTGTCTTATCGTAATTATCCACCAGGAAATATAATTATAGCGATTTTATGTGAAGTATTGAATACAGCATGCAATGAGGGTTAATAACGTAGGAAAATAAATGACGTAAAATTTATGTTTGTTCATCTTATTTTACATGGTTCAGAATTGGAAAAAAATATCCCATGAAGTCAAAGGACCAAGTAAGTATGGTTAACAAACATTTAAGTTCTTACAAACAAGTATGCGTCTATGTTGATATTAGAATATAAGAACAAAGCGAACAGAAAAAAATCAGCACCAAAAGCACAAAACGAACAATATACGTGTACTTTGTGCAAATGCTAGCTCTGTATGAAAGGGGTCCCATTTGAAATGTGGAAACTAAAAAGCTAAAAACGATAAAAATAGAAAGTTACTAATGTGAAATAGATATGAAATATACCACCTTTTCTGGTAAATTGTGTCGAGATTCTAAGCAAGGACGTAAAGTATAATGGATAACAACGCTTAGCAGAAAAAAGAAAGCCACAAAATGCACAGCATGTGGGGAGCGGTGGCCTAGAGGTAGGGCGTGCGCTTCGGGATCGAGAGGTCCCGGGTTCGATCCCCCTCTGGACCACTGGTCAAAATCTCTGAGCAAGACCCACAGCTCCACTCCACCATGGTGTAAAATGGTACCTGTGAGGGCAGTGTCTATTCCTGGGCGCCGCAGACGGATGTTGGCTGCCACACCACAGGAGAGAAATAGTCTCCCCAGGGAGACACGAGTGTAGGTTTCCATATGTAGCCCAATGACCAGGGGAGTTAAAATGTCAAAGGGTGCTTGAGCGGCCTAACAGCTGAAAAGAGCCCTAGAAAATTGGTAACTTAACTTTTTTTATCAGTATATTGTTTTGAATTGTTGAATACGAAAGAGAAAATTGATTACTATTGATGTAGAATTCCTAAATACAAAAAGTTAAAGAATTGATATTCTCATGAGCTATTACGATTGAACGAATCTTATACTAATCAGTTATACTAAACAATTAAATGTTTTTGTTAGCAGGGTTGCATTATAAAGCCAAATTGCCAATATTATTGAATGGGTGATATTCAGTTTATGTTTGAAGACGGTGGTTCCCGCAAAGTTAACTCAAACATAACACGAATCGCTATTCTCCTATCCCGATTTAGAACATAGTATTTATACGCTATCGCATCTAGTATTCAAAAAGTTCTTCATAATTTATTTGATGCCATATTTATATCAAACCTTTTAAACTGTATGAATTTCGATGTTATCCGTACATGTTATTGTAATTGCGAATATAAAAGGACACGTTTATTTCATTGATGCAAAAGCTGATAGTTTGGCCAGTCCGTATCCGTAGAAATCATTTAATGTGACACACTAATGTATATATGTGACAAATACATCAGTTAAGACATTTACGTGGTCTACATTGTTTCTACCATATGATAACGCCTTTGTAATGTAATTCGATCAGTATAAAATTGAGACAAGCCGAATACAACCTCTGCTCCTTAATCTTCAATCATTATTGAATATTTTATCTTGTGCCATTGTATATGAGTACAATTCTCTCCATTATGTGTCATCAACGACACGTTCTTGTCGTAATTACCCATTTCAATATATCCCGTTTTCGCTCCAAATTCTCTTATGTTGATGAAACCACCAGTCTGGACCAAAATCAATGTCAACTCACTAATGCATCGCTTCTGCTGTTGTCAAAGAATCTATCAGTGCACTTAGTAAAGCAATATACCCATCAGCCTGTATATACACTCAAGGCAACATAACTAAAGTGCCATTTCTTTTATCATCACGAGTTCCTTTCCATAATGACTTATTTCATCTTGTATGTAAGAACAACTATTCACGTAACCAAATGAATACATCACAAACTTAACTCATCATTTACACAGAACTGAGAAACTTGGAGTAGATGACTTATGTAGACAAAAACATGTCGCAAAAAGGTTTTGAGATCAAATTTGTTTAATTTGTGCTGGTGACAAAACTGACAATACAGATAATATGAACTAAGGCACTGCCTAAATGAGGGATTAAATACACATTGGATATCTGCTAAGCCATTTTCCAGATAGAAACTGACTAAATATGAATTGAATTTGGATGTTATACAATATACAAAGATCTAGTTATTGATCAGCAACTGATCACTTTTACTCTTTAAATTTAAGACCAGAAATAATAATTATTCAAAAGTTTAGATTGGCTATGTACGAGTATCTGTGGTTTATGTTTGGAATCAGTGAAGGCATCCCTAACCTGGAGTTTTACCTATATTATACTGATTTGTTATACATTGCAACGAGACGTCATGAGTCTATTTGGCGTACTTTTGGTATGACGTAATTTCCTGTTATTTGTGACGTCATGACATCACGTCTTGTATTGGCGCCGTGTATCCAGTACAGTAGCGTATTTTTTTTATTTCCCTTTGTTTTTTGAAATAGTTTGTTTTATTTATTGAATATTTTTAAAGATGGTTATAATTCGAAAGAAAACGATAGGGGGCAACCGTTTACAGATTACTATTTTTTTATTTTCAAAGGACCATTCACCACGGAAAACTGCCTGAAATTTTTGACCGGAAATAACTTTTTCTGAAAGCATTAGTACCTGCAGAGACTCGACGAAGATACGCACCTGGACATTATTGGTATGGGTATTTACAATAGCCAGCTTTGCTGGCTATTTAATCCCCTATTAAAGGTGACGTCACCAGGTAGTATAAAGGACGGCTAGAGTGTAGAATAAACGGCGATGAAAAGTGTATGTAATTTCTTTTCTACTATGACCCGTTCTCTTTATATTGTTACTAATGTACGTATAAATTGACATTTTTATCAATATAAAGAGTACCTTACACCTTTTAAACAGATACATTTTGTACTCATACAGGCAGAACTTGTTTTCCTGTTTTATTTGATGATGAACATCTCAACCATATGTATTGCTAACCGAGGCTCTGACTGCTGATATCGCTCGAACAGATAGTGGCTTCATTGCGATTGTTGGACATCTATAGTACAATAGCCCATATTTAGATAAAAAATGCAATTTTTAATCTACAGAAAAAGTATGAGTAAATAGGACAGCCGAACAAAGACAACCGCTCTGTTAAAGGCCAAATAACGGTTACTTAATAGAAGTGTAATACAGGACAAAATGACATAATTTGTAACTGATTTACAAGAATTTACATGTGTTGACAAGCAATGAAATACACATGATCCGTACAACACAAATATCACCTGTACACTCCTGCTTTAAATCCGTTCTATTCGATGGTGTTCAAAGTTAAAAACTTCAATTAGATATAAAGAATATATCAAAAATGAAATAAACCATTGTCTGACAAAAATGTTGTAACAATTCTAAGATTTAGTCTTCATCTACAGTGTATCATAACTACCAGAGATAATGTTATATGTCTGCGATAGTACTTGAATAACGACTGAGTTAGATATAAATTGGATGATACTATTATATTTAACCTATGCATCACGAAGTCTTAAATGTCAGAGTATGATCTGTTATCACGCAAAATGTCATGAACATGTCACACAGGGTGATCATTAATATATGGTAACATAAATAACTTTAAGGTAATTTAGACCCTTTTCGCTAAATATCGCCTGTGACTCGGATTTTGATGATATTTTGTATAAATATAGTATCAAGTATTGACTTTCTGATTTTGATGGTTTTATGGAGAAATATCACGTGACGTACGATGAATAGCGCCACCTAGCGAGGGCGTAATTTTTGCGTGCTTTTCGACGTTTTTCACCATTTTTTCGTGTTAATATTTATGTCATTGAAAATAAAAAAAATATAGTTTTGAAGGGAAATAAATGCTGTGTCATATGGTGCAAAATATAGAAAGTAACGTAATGCTGAAATAACCGCGATGCGGCCTCGATAATACCGGCGTTTTAATCGCGGCATTTCTTTTATTCACACGCTAAAAGCAAGAACACAGGGCGTTCAAATTTTATTTTATTTATTGCATTAGTTTATTTAAAGTGTCTCTGTTATTTTAGTGAAATAAAAAGTGGGGAATTCTCGGGGCCGTTTTTGCGCTATTTACAATCAAATGTTTTTAGTCAGGGTAAAATTACGCGACGTTACTGTTAATAGCGACGTTACAAGTGCGGACGTCGTTCAAATCATCCATGTTCTTTCTTTTCGACGCCATTAGCGAAAGAACACTTGGTTTAAGTTTCTTTCGATTTGCGGTGAAATATATTGCTTTATGTTAGTGAAACAATGCGATGTTCTTTGGTGATGCTGTAAGTGTTCAAAAACAATGAATGTCGTTATTTTGAACCTATTTTTATATCTGCCGCGACAATATTATTAACAAAATGAATAGCCCCAAAAGTTAATATATGCTTGATATGCATGCTCAAAACATGACAATTAAATGCACTGTATTAATTTTGTGAAAAGTTCGACATTATGATATGCATAAAAGGTATCAGACTTTCAAATACTGACATGAGTGTCACTTTTCATTATTATAAAGCCATCGAGGCGGTTAGAACATCATAGTGCATATTTCACATGTTGTGTTATTAATTATCTGTGCAAAATGGACAGAGAATTGAAGTACTTTTAATATTGATTTTATCATGCATTTCACATTTCATATACATGTATGTTTTTCTAATTATACATCTCAATCAGTCATAATATTTCAAACTTCGCAGTTAAGTTGAGAGCGGCGACCGAGAGGTAGTTCGTCGATGGTGGCTGTCACACCCACATGAGAAAGCGCAGGTTTATAGGATAAACATGAAGTTGTTTGTATAAGCATTATTCTATATAGTTTTTTTAATTATGTACATGTATTGATATGGAAAACCATTAATTGAATTTCATTCAAATGACCATTGCATTGGTAAATATCTGCATTAAATAGACAACAGGATATTTTAAAACAGGAAACAACTTAAAGTAAGAATATTGCCCGAAAGCTTAATCGGAACACATGATTAACTTATACATTCTTCTCTACTCCAAAACATCAATAATGAAATTGCATTCCTGTAAACAGGGTTGAACTAACTATCGTACGATGGGCGTACCTAGATGAAGGACATGTATACTCATACTTATTGAGACGTACGAAGTCGGTCTCCGTACGTACCAGTGCTTATTTCTTAAAAGCAAGAATAATCAAGATTGCTTCACTTTAATACATATTATGATTAGGTACCTGGGAGGGCCAAAGACCAATACGATATAACCGACGAGTAAAACCGTCCACATGTGGCTTTATAACCGGTTCGCAGAGAATGTGCAGTTTGCTGAACTGACGCATTTGATAAAATCTACTTTTAATAAGTGTATTTTACGTTCAGCGTCAAACATCACAATAACATCACACGTCACTCCAGAATATACAAATCAACCCAAAATGAGTTTATACCTGCGCAACTCCATATGTTTCTTCAGAAACGAATTTTTTTTCATATGTGATATGGTATGGTTCGCCAAAACTCACCGTTTAACGTTTAACGTCAAAATTTAAAAGAACTTGTATTCCGACCTTAGATTAATAAACGCGCGAAAACGGACCAAACGTATAATATTTGATATAAATCGAAACTATTCATTCAAGCAAATCATATAATTATCAAAAATACTTTTATCGTCTTTTCGGTCGCTAATTACGTTATTAAAAGAAAAGAAAGAACCGATGTTCCTGTCGTGAGCACACGTCTCGCTAACGTTTACGTCGCGTAATTATACCCTGACTTAAAACTTTTGATTGTAAATAGCGCGAAAACGGCCCCGAGAACACCCCATTTTTTATTTCACTAAAATAAAAAAGACACTTCAAATAAATTAATGCAATAAATAAAATAAAATTTGAACGCCCTGTGTTCTTGTTATACGCGTGTGAATAAAAGAAATGCCGCGATTAAAACGCCGGTATTATCGAGGCCGTGTCGCGGTTATTTTAGCGTTACGTTAAAAATAAGTCAAACTTCTTTCGATATTTTGCACCATATGACGCAGTATTTATTTCCCTACAAAACTATATTTTTCAATTTTCAATGACGTAAGTATTAACTCGAAAAAATGGTGAAAAACGTCGAAAAGCACGCAAAAATTACGCACTCGCTAGGTGGCGCTATTCATCGTACGTCACGTGATATTTCTCCATAAAACCATCAAAATCAGAAAGCCAATACTATATTTATGCAAAATATCATCAAAATCCGAGTAACAGGCGATATTTAGCGAATAGGGTCTACATTACCTTAATACGTCAATTGTTAAGATAATATCTGTTGGTATATGTCATTGATTAACATATACATGTAAGTTTTATTCAGGACATAGATCACTTTCAAATGTTACCTATTTTTTTTCTCAGCAGATGTATGAAGCGTTTTCCTTATTTCTGCAAAACTGCCAAAATCAGCACCAAATGACGTCGTAAATTACCAATAATTCCTTGCATTTTACACATTGATGCTATCAATGTTGCAGTGTATTGTAGTTTTCAAATCAATTAGGTATACTGTTTTTGTAGTATACACTCGCTCCTTCAGACATTCACATGATAAAAAATGCAAAGGAATTATGTTCTGTTAGTACAGGGGGCTAATTTAAATGTCGTCTTCAGCGAAATAATTATATCTCAAATTTTCCTGGAATTACTGAAAATGTGCACCTTCATTTATGGCATTACTGACACAAAGTTCAAACAGCATGCCTTTATGAATTACAATTAATAAAAACTTGGGCATATTAGCTTTGCAATAAGGGTCAAACCAATTCTCTATCATTAAATCTGACAAAGTTATTTAAGTTATTTATGGTACCATATATTAATGATCACCCTGTATTTTACATAATTATTTTTTGTGTATGCTTGTATGGACAATGTAGAAATCACAGATAGACATTCGATTCAACAAGTGGTAACGTAATTGCATATCGAAAATACTATGTTCATGCTTTTGGATTAAGGTACAAATAAGTTTGTATATTCTTTGAAAAGACGGTTCATTATTTTGTTTGTGCAGACTTGCGCTATTGATTATTTATACACATGTTCAAAGCAACCACATGGGCAAGCAACTTACATGGGGAACGTCACCATCATCACGTCACGTACTAGGCCGAGACATTAGGCAGATGCATAACATATATTAAGCAGTAAATGTCAGCCTTCGATCCACTCTAAATTATGTTTTACATCTTGTTACTTCATAAGAACACATAGAATATTCTCGAAAATACTTCGGATGCATAATTATGCATTAAACTGTCAATAGTGTCAAAGGTGTCATCTTTCTACAGCATAATAATTTCCCAACGGGTTATGATGCAATTTGTCTCCTGTCAGAGTTCAAGAAAGTGAAAATAAAAACAAGTTGATAAAAGGTTCTTTTTTCCAGTTGGGTAAACATTTTGACATCACACTTTGTCTTTCTTTCACTCGATGTCATTGCCTTTTAACAGACGTATAATAGTAAACATCACGCCCCGGAGTTGTTGTGCCTCATTTTGTTCGCCGTTTTTGCATGGGTTTGTGTGGGCATTGCTCAGGGTAGTTATGTCGTGGTGTTTCTGATTTCTGTGCTCGGCTTGTTAGGTTGAGTGCTAACTTTCCTGTCGGATGTTCTCATACCTTTATTGTATACCACTATATAATACCATGATGCGTGTAGCCGAATATTTGGCTGACGCCACAAGACAAAATATGTTAATTTCAAGTTTAAACAACCGTTCGTACTAAGCACCTGGCCGGTTTTAACAAGACACCATCGTTGCTCCAGCCAATAACGAGTGATGTACAATTAACTTACTGTTTCGTTGAAACAATATTTTAAGAAAGCCGAAACACGTTGTAAAACATTTTTGGACAAATAATTCATCACATTTAACATTTAACAACTAGGGACACTAATGAGTTATCTTTGTCTATATGAGAAGATATAGAGGATATTTGTTGATTTAGGTGCAAGATCGAATTTTGTGCAAGATCACAGAAATCATTTTTTCCACGAGTGACGTAGCCAGGAGTGAAAATATAATTTTCTGTGATCACGAGTGAAATAAAATAAGATCTTTCACCAAAAATCAACAAATTTTCTGTTTATTATTTGCTTCATTTTTTCGTATAAATTGCATTTAGTGAACTTGACTGACGTATGTTTAGGGGTATTTTGTTCAAGATTTTTGTACCACAATATGCAAGAGAATTTCTGCAGAACTCTAGTCTAGGTTTGGTAATGCACAGAGTATTGTTTGAATGAGATCTTAATGATGCATTAGTAGTTTCAATAAATTGGTTCGACATGTACTCGGGAAATAAATTATTCAATGACTTATACACAAAGATAGCTTTTTTGTACGATATGCGGTCTTTTTTCATCCATGTAAGATCAGTGAATAGGGCTTGAGTAGGTGCATCATAAGGCTTGTCTAAAATTATTCTAGCTGCTCTTTTCTGGAATTGAAGCACTTTGTGTAATAGTGTTAGAGTTCTTGTCACTTGAGAGAACAACAAGTTATCCAGCTGTGGTAATACTAAGGTGGTCATTCTAAATAAAATTTCAAACAACCAATCACATATGAATAGAATACTCTTTGACAAATACATTGTGTCCAACGTTCTGTTAAAGCATCGGGTCACACCATCATTACATTATGACTAAATCCGATACAAAGTTAACCGATTGTATAATATGATATGTGTAATGTAATTTTTAGTTTGCAATAGTAATCCGAGCTCGGTGCGTTTGGTTCATCCACATAACGTAAGCACTTTTCAATAGTGTATTGTGAGCAGTACGACTTCCTGAACGAATACTAAACATAGTGTACAAACCGCACACGATGTTCACTTGTTATATTGTATTCCTTAATTAAACGGAAATTACAAATCGGATATGTTACATACTATCTATAGATACGTCATTACAGCTATAACAAAACGATATATGAAATTATGAATAGTTTGAAAAATACATTACATATCATGTGGATAAGATACGATTATAAACCAAATGATTGTGGAATATTGTTTGAAAGTATATTGATGATAACGATCAATCAAAATTGTTCTTTTCATCTTTTCAAATGTTATCACGTGACCAGATGACGCTGATTATCAATCAATAATGATGCCTTATATTTCCGTAACAATACTGGAACAAAATACACTGATGAAGGGATTGTTCTTGAACGAAATGCAAGAAAAACAAAGTAATATGTTACGTAATTATACGCTTAGTGCTAATGTGCTATAACCGTTAGATAATGTCATCTAACCAATATTTGAAGATTGGTTAATGTGTTTTGCTGAAGTTAAATTCCTTATTTGTAATATGAGTCGATACCAAATTCAGCTTTCTCTTACACTATGACTTGGATATGTATAGAACAAAACGTTGAGTATACCAAAATGTTCCAAAAATGGACGCAAAAACCAATATACACATTAAATACACCGTTGATTGCTTTAAATATGACTTTAAGGGCGTGTCCCGTTGTTTCGTTTTGTCTGGCAAGTACGAACACAGTGATATTACTTACCGTTTTAGGCGGTGATTTATTAATCAATGTCTAATATTTGTAAAAATATGATAAATGTTATAACCGAATACGTGCTTGTCTAACTCTATTTCAATTTACTTTATTGAACATTACGACCAAGACATAACGATCAATCATCTACCAAAGATGTAACGTTAAATACCAAGACAGCGACGTTGGGTTTATTTTATATACTTTTATTATCAATATGCAGATAAATTATTGAGCTCTTGTGATGTTTTACGGTATCAGTAACCACAATTCCACAGAAAAACAATTTTCGTTTATTTCCCTGATTGTCTTCGTTATGGTCGTTATTTGTTTATTGTAGCAAAATTGTCCATTATTGTTTGGAATTAAATCGTTTCACTAAGCTGTCTTCATTTTTGTTCCTACAAATGCTGTCATAAACGACGAAATTGTTTCATGATAGTGAAAGGATACTGGACACTGGCATTAGTATCAGAAGTACATATTTATTATCTTGGTTACTCTAAACAAAATCTCTTTTTTCATTTTAATAAAATCCCAATCCCATATATTTGTCTGCTTGGCCATACGTTTATATACGAGTATATTTATAATGTTATGTATATTTTGTGTGCTAAAATAAAACAGTATATATATAATCCTATGGTTTCTCGAACACATCAGCTTACTTTGTAAGAACGAACAACAATATATCCCAGGCGAACGTTGTATTATTAAAGTGCTGATTGAATATTAGTAATAATTTAATGATGCTATTGAGACATATAACATCGTTTAATCCATCGATGTGATCGTTGTTATTTTTTTTAAGATTTGTTTTATACAGTCGCAGTGTTTTATTATATATTATGCAAAGTGTTTTAGTAAATTATACACGGAACAATAAAACACCAGGAGGAATTCATATTATGATTGCAGTCTATAATTCGAACAGAAATGAAAATTACAAAATCACACAACATGGAAAACATAATAAACCTATCATTCAAATAACATATTTATGTTGACATGAAAATGTTGCATTAATAAATCAAGTGAGACAAATCTATAGAGAAACAATAACAATTCAACTTTCCATTATAACGTTTTATACAGTAAGAATGACGCAAGAGGATAACACGAAATGCGCTTACCAAATAAATTGTAAGTTATAAATCCGTATGGAAAGAAAATTTACAAAAAAATAATGCTGAAATTGTCTTATTTATTTTCTGAAGCAGTCTAGCAAATAGAAACCTTCCTTACCATGGCGATATAAAGGCGTTTTTTCTACTAGACTATGCTATCTTGTTTTACTTTCGTTACTAATATTGCCATTGCTTTTTAATTTCAGAACCCGAGCAGAAGATATGGTTTGCTTTTTTTTAACAACAGAATCATTGACTCACGAACCAGATGAACTCTATCAAAGTGTTCTTGATTTACTTTTCAACCTATTGCTTTAACATTAATTTTCACTTATTATCGCAAATTGGTTTTCCAAGTTACTTATGTATTAAATTAAACGCTTTTGAACATAAGGTGTCCAATGGCTTGAGTCGGATAAACTCAATAGACCAATCAAGTGTTTAAAACGATCAGGAATTTAAATAAAAAACAGGATGAATGTTTATAATATCGGTCCAAAATTAATGTGTGTTCTAGTACTGTAAGAAAAAAACCGTTGCTTTAGCAAATTGTACTGTGTATGTGCACGAAGTATAACTCTCCTTATAGGTTTATTCAGTCGGTATTGACATATTAGGAATACAAATGTGCTTACCTAAACTAAACATTTTCACAACACCATCATGTGTAACGTTATCGGAAGTAAACGCGTGCATATCAAGTTCAAATAAAAGAACATTTTGAAACTGGGTTTATGTTAGTATGTCTGGGAAGTTAACCAATTACTTACATCATTTGCATGTTTGTTTCCATCTGCAGACGAATAAAGAGAAGCTTGTTGCATAATATTCAACAAAATATTGTGATTCTGTTTGTTAGATTGTGGCACCTGAACTACATTATGTGTTAGAAATGGAATATGTGATTGAAAACGCGACTGGTAACAATTGTCAAGGGGACGATACTCGAAAACACAGCAAGGATTATAAATAATAATTATAAGAAAACTAAGAACACATGTATAATTCTAGTTCTGCTATTTAGACACATAATGTAAGCATTTTACAATAAATCACCACGACAAGATACATCAGAAGGAATCAGAGTAGTTGTTCCATTAAACATATTGCCACGAATATCACAAATAACACTATGAAATGTTATCGTTATCATGATCAAATACAATTCAAATATTTTATATACCATCTTTATTCAAATCATGAATACGTTGGTATTACAGATTTTACAGAATTAAAAGTATGAAAATATATCGCTGCTTTTGTTACCGAACTTTAAAAATGCCCCGGCTGTCGGTTTTTGATTTGATCTAACTTGAAATAAATCAACGCGGGACATCTTCATAACGTCATGTTCACTACAGAAGAGCCCTAGCAGAATTAGCGATCAACTCCAGCTTGTTCTAGATGGGAAACTCACAACCTCGTGTGCAGAGTTTCAGCTGGCGAATCCGCTTTAAGAAGAAGTCCATCAGATCACCTAGTGAAGTGACTGATATATCAAGTCGCATGTCATTGATTACTTCACGTGGTATCACAACGTTTATCAGGCATCCCTTTATCGGGCCGATGTTGTCGGAAGTGACTGGATAAATAATGACATAGGTCAGATATCAGCTGCTCAATAACATCAACGTAAGGTCGAGGATCGAGTCCAATTCTCTAGATTATACAAGAGAAGGAATATTACGCTATGTGCGACTTGTTTATCTTCCTCAAGTGAAATGCTTAAACACATAAGTGGAATAATTGGTATCCTCATGAGCAATTACGATTGAACGAATCTTATACTTATCATTCATGGTTTAGTTAGCAAAAGCCGATAATGCATTGCACAGTCAAATACCCTAACTGCTAGAACGGGAGATGTTTAAAGATTTTTATTCTGGCCAAGTTAAATGCGAATTTATCACGGATTTATATCGTTCTTTTCCGGCATAAAATATAATATTTGTCCAAGAACACGGCTATTACTAGTATTCAAATAATTCACAGGAAATAAAAGTGTTTGTGTTGATCAATAACGCATTCAAAGCCGATAATTACAATCCTATACATCATACTGTTATTCAGCTTACATGTTAGCACAGTATAAACGATGGTATTAATTAATCAAAAGGAAAAACATCTAATTAATGCTCGCGTTCGGTTCGGTTATAATACAGATTCAACAAGATACAGTATTGAGCCATAAAACAACATTTATATTACTTTAACTGTTTTGTTTTCAATTCAACCTGACAACATTGTATATTTCTCTAATTTGAGTGAAATGACTTATTATCATGCTTCTGGTATTCTTGGTAAATATCCCATCCCAATATCTGCTTTCATTCTTGATATCTAGAAGATTGTTTTTGCGTCAGAGTACTTTCCAAAACATTGTATTACGCCGTATCGAACAATGATAGGTACCAGGAAGAAATTGATAGTTGATGACCAGTTTAAGGAAATTAGATCAGACTAACTGACAGCAATACGAGTATATGTCTGGATTGTTTGTATAAAACGACATTAGGCACTATAAATCCAACCAGACAAACATACATATGCTTTTATCGGGTCATATCCTGTGATGGGATTCATGATAAAATTATTATTGCAGAATAATGATGGTGCCTTGACCGTACAGCATACTCATCACGTGTTGTGTTCTCGTATCAAGTTTTATAATAGATATTTTGACTAATGCTTTTTACTAAGCGTTCGTTTCAAATGCATATTATTTAGATAGTCCGTGATCCGTATCGGATAATTCTAGGCATGAATTTAAACTATTACAGTTTATTCAATTGTGATTGCTGATAAAGCTCACAGCCTTCTGACCAGACTATATCCGTGTCTTTTAATGATATATTTGCGATATAGTTTTTAACGTTTTCTTGCTACATTGTATTTTGATTGCACCATGTTATTGTATATCTATATTTTGAATTATAAGACAACTTCCTCTTGAAGCGTCTAATGTAACCTTGCGAGCTTGCAAATTCCTTCAATTCTTACTATGATTGGTTACCTAGCGATTGCAAAAGCAGCTTTACGAAGATATTGCAGTGTAATTAATGTTTACATGTCAAGATGTGTTTGAAACAAATGTTTAAGTGAATTAAATATGTCTGTGCTTTTTCATCACATGACATTTCATATTAGTTTAGGCATACGAAAGAAATTAGAAATTGTCATCTTTGAACAATGCTGGAAAATATTTTTGTTTGTTCTTGCAACAGTTTGCTCTAAGCATGAAGTAATACCTAGCTGATACATTGTAGAGCCGACAATGAGTAGTGTATATACATGTGGTGACCATATTTCCGTTTCAAGTGCATTGTCTTAATACAGTTGTCATTTTCAAGAGGAGTGACAACTCACCAAACACCCATTCTTACCAATGAAAACGTCTTAATGTGATTGTTAATTTACAATTACCTTATAATTTTGTACAAGCAAACAACTCCATTCAACCCTTATAAAATACAATGTATTAGAATTCCCAGAATGTTGGAGTTCAAATGTATTTAACTTGCTGTTCAGATTTTCGTTATCGTTGAAATATATCACCAGTGGTAACAGAAATGCATATTGAAAATGAAACATTCATGCATTTGCTCGGTGTGTTGGAAGTTAAAAGTCAGTGTGTTACTTTTTGTAGCATGTTCTCAACATCCAATAATAACGCTCGTAATACATGCGCTTTATATTTTCTATCAGTGTCTAAGAAACCTTACCAATATACAGTTTTGTTTGACAAAAACTTAATTTTAAGTAGATTCAGACACCCTTGTTTACATCTACAACTTAATTATACCAACTCAAACATTAACTAGAACACATTCGTAGAACACTGTCAAACAATTTGACATCTTTTTAGACATACTCTTAAAAAAACGCTTGATTATTTCGCTACGGGTAATTATGTCATTCGTCTGCTGTCAGTTCCAGAAAGGGTGAAATAAAAAAGCAGTTGAAACATGCTACGTTTTACAGTTTCGCACTCACTTTGTTCTCTTTGTTTAATCACTCTCTTTTGCTTGAAAAAATGGTAGAATACAAGATTCCCCTAAGTTCTCAGAACTGGTTTAAGTCATATCTGTCTGAACGTTGCCAACAAGTGTCTATACAAGGAAACTTATCATCTTCACGTGAAATAACATCAGGCGTGCCCCAGGGCTCTGTTCTTGGGCCCATTCTATTCATTCTTTACATTAATGATTTGCCATTGCACTTACATAATTCCTCTGCAGACATGTTTGCAGATGATACTACTATCACTGCAGTTGGGCCATCGTTACATACTGTTTGTGAAACCCTTCAGACTAGTCTGAATACAGTACATGATTGGTGTCAAAGAAACTCAATGATACCAAATCCTCAAAAGACTAAAGCAATGGTGATCTCACCATCAAACAATATTTACAGACTTGCCTTAAGTGATGAACATAAACTTCTACTCAATGATCATAGTATTGAATTCACAGAAGTTGAAAAATTATTAGGAGTCCATGTTGATCACAAGCTAAGTTGGAATTCCCAAGTTGAACTTATTCTTAAAAGATGTAATTCAATGTTATACCTGCTTTTAAGAATCAGGCAATTTCTTTCTACACATATGAGAAAATTATTTTTCAATGCCTACATCTTGCCACACCTTGATTACTGCTGCACGATATGGGGTAACTGTAGTGATACATTGACTAATAAACTGTACAAATTTCAGAAAAGAGCAGCACGAATAATTCTTGACCAACCTTACGATGCACCTTCTCATAATTTATTTCAGGAACTGAAATGGATGAAATTCCATGACCGCATCATCTATAAAAAGGCAACTTTTGTATATAAATCTCTAAACAATATTTTTCCCGAATACATGTCAAACCTGTTTAAAGAATCAGACAACATATCTTTACGATCACACTCAAACCACGCTCTGTGTGTCCCAAAACCACGTCTGGAATTTTGTAGAAAATCACTAGCATATTCAGGACCAGTTATATGGAATAATATTCCATTGAATATTCGCCAGTCAAATTCTTTAATTGCTTTCAAAAGGTTATATCTATCATGGTTCTACTCTGATGGGCAAACTTAATTTAAATGTATCCGCTATTTTGTAAATAATGTGACTGTATTTCTGTATACATTTGATTTTGTGTTGTATTGCCAATGTATAGTTGGAATTTTCTGACTTGTCGCATGTCACCTTTTAGACCAAAAGTAAACATGGCAAAATACTTTGCAGCAAAATACTTTGCGACATGTTGAAAAATCCACCTATAATACTTTTATATTGTGTTGTTATACTTCAGACTGTTTATTACTTATATGTCATACTATCTTTGTAAATATGTTTTGCCATAGAGGCTCACAGGGAAGACTGGGCTTGCCCAACTGTGTTGCCTCTTAAAATAAAGTCGTTATTATTATTATTATTATTATTATTTCCTTTGTTCTATGTCATGGAGTATAAACGGTTTTGTTATTGGTTCCTGTCGACACAACCTTCTATAGAAGTAGTTTTATAGCCATTGTAAAGTTTGTGTCGTAATATAAGGCTTAGGCCGCTAGACGATACCTGTTAACTGAAATATTTAATATGAATTTACGATTGAACTTGTCGTATATTAATCATGCATATCGAAAGATCGTATTCTAAATGAATCATTAAAACTACAAACGCCCTGTTGGATTGCATATAAAACATTAGTTAATGTTTTGTTATCATTACAAAAATAAATCCTGTATCGAAAATGTACATGTTCTTATTAAATGTTTGATCAGCCACTTTGGAAAATGTAGAAATAATCGGCCCCTTTGGTAAAAATGTAGATAAAAATGCTTAACTAATTATTATTTTTTTAAAAAAAACGATAAAAATTGCAAAACATTTTTCTGAACAAAACAACTAGGAACACTAGTTAAAATTAGTTAATACTAGATAATATAAAAATATCCTTCTGTAATTTCAACTAACTAATCACATATCAATAGAATACTCTTTGTCATATTCATTTTGTCAAAAGTTCTGTCAAAGCATCTGGCGACACACGCACAACATTATGACTGTTTGGTCGTTCCTTTCATTCGTATTGTCTACAAGATCTTGCCCCTGATTTGTGGTTGGTGCAAATCCGATACAAAGTTAACCGATTGCTAAGTATGATATGTGTAATGGATTTATTTGCTTGCAATAGTAGTTCGGGTTTGGTGTGTTTGGTTTAGATAATGTGTGTTTCATCTACTTAACGTAAGGACTTTTCAGGAGTGTATTGTGAGCATTGCGACTTCCATAACGAATATTTTGCATAATATACTAACCGCACATGATGCTAACTTGTGAAGCTTATATGTCATTGTACTCCCTAATTAAACGGAAATTACAAATCGGATATTTTACTAACTACATGTAATTATGAATACGTCATTACAGCCTAAACAAATGATACGTGCAAAGTTTGAAAGATACTTTAAAAATATTCAAGCTTGTACATTATGATTGGGATGAAAAACGATTATGAACAGAAGGAAGGAAAGGCAAACGGACAAAGTGACAAACGTATGTTCCTCGAGCATGTTAGAGGGTAGATTTTTGATAATAATCAATCAATATTGTTCGTTTCATATTTTCAAATTGTATCACGTGAACAGATGCCGCTGATTATCAATCAATAATGGTGTCTTACATTTTCAACCAAATACGAACTGTGAGAAAACAAAAGAAATAGGTTACATGATTAAACGATCAGTGCTAATTTGCCAAAACCGTTGAATAATATCATCTTAATAATATCTGTAGGTGTGTCAATGAGTTTTATCGAAGTTAAATTCCTTATGTGTAACAGAAGTTGATACCAAAACCAGCTTTGTCTTACAATATAACTTCAAAATGTATCGAACAGACTGTTTAGTAAATTACACTGGTCCAAAAGTAAACACAAATACACATTAAAATACACCGTTGATTGTTTAAATATAGCTTTAATGGGGCGTCCCATTGTTTCATTTTGTCTGACAAATACGAACACATTGATGTGAATTTACCGATTGCGGTAAAGTATTGATTGATATTATAACTGAATACATGGTTATCTATCCTAATTTTAATTTACTTTATTGAACGTTACGATCAAAATAAAACTATCAATTATCTACCATGTAAGATGCAACGTTAAGTACTAAGACAGCGACATTGGGTCTATTTTATATAAGTGTACTATCAAAATGCAGTTAATTTACAGAGCTCTTGGGTTGTTCTACGCTTTCATTAACGGTGCAACCACAGAATACAATTATCGTTCATTTCCTGATTGTCTTCGTATTGGTCTTTATGTGTTTCTTTGTAGCAAAAAGGTACATTATTGTTTGGTATTAAATCTTACAAATGCTTACATAACCGACGACATTGTATAAGTATGATATTGCATCGTTCAATAGCTTGGAGAAGATACAACTACCAGCGTTCAAAAAGAACAACATTTACTACTACGTATATTGAGAAATTAAAATATTACAAGAACCCACTAGAGCCGGGAAAAGTATCAATAAATGCCATAGCACGCCCAGTTATTGAACTGTTTAATCTACTTGTTCCAGCGAACAAAGATATGAAAGCACCCAATATCAATAGGTTTTATTTCATACATAGAATAACACTTGTATGCCACCATTCGTCAATTGGTGTGTTTTTAATGAAGCAATGATACAAAAAAGGAATGAGAAAATCCGACATGTCCTTTCAATTTTATTCATTTATAAATACATTTACATTTATGCCATACATTATAAACATATTAACAAATAGTATAAAAATAAATGAATGTATAAATTATTTTTTGAGACAAGGAGAGAGATGGGGGAGAAAGAGAGAGACATAAAAGTAGAATGTATAGATACTTTTGGCACCATCTCTTCAATAAAAGATATTTGTGTATTCTTAATTTAATAATATTATAAAATCACTCCATTTGTTCTCAAACATTCCACTTTGATTTTTTATTTCTGATATTGTTTTCTCTATTTGTATTCTATGTATCAGGTATTCTTTAAAATGTTCTATTGTTGGACTAGTTAGGGTGCATTTTGACTTGAAAATGAAATATTTTGTAAGAAGTATTATGTAATTTATAAGAAAGCTTTTTTGTGGATCACTACTTTGTACTGTGCAGAACGATATCAAAATAGTTAAAAATATTTATTGATGGAACATATACTTTTAAAAAATTATAGATACTTCCCAAAAAGGCTTGTATGACATGACTCTCCCAAAACATATGTATGTTGCTGTCTGGAAACATAGAACAGAAATCACACAGGGTAGACGGAACTAGTTTGCACATTAGTAAATAAGAGTTGTTTGGGACAGTTCTCATTAAGTATTTGTATTGGAATTCTAGGAGTTTTGTGTCAACAGTACATAATAAAGGAGTTAAAAAGGTATTCACCCATTTCATGGTCTTACCCTATTTCATGATTCCATTTAATTTGCTTAATATGATTATTTTGTTTGGTTTCAATCAAAATGTTATATTGATTTTTCTATTATTTTTATTTTTATTGATTAGGTACTCTGGTGTATTATGTCAAGTGTTTCAGTAAATTACATAAAAACAATAAAACGCCACTATGATCCAGAAATAAGTTTATTATGATTATTTTCTTTAACGCGTACAGAAGTGAAAATACCAAACACAATCTGGAAAATATTATAAACATATCATTCAAATATTCATGTTAACATAGAAATGGTGCATTAAAAAATCAAGTGAGACAAATAAATCACATGAGACAAAATTACACAAAAACAATTACAATTCAAATTTCCGTTGTAACGTTCTTTGAAGACTTATAACTTAAACGAGATGACATATATCAAAAATATTGTTTTACTATTCTACCAATAGCTTTATCATTTCACTGCGACACCATAGATAAAAAGTTATTAATTGCAAACTCGTGTTCCAATTTACTACTACGAATTAATTTACCTAATTATACTTTTTAAACAGAATCGATTCAATGATATGAGTCTCAAACAGACCAACCAAGTGCTTAAAAATAATCAGGGATTGAACTCTAAGGCAGGCTGAATGTGTGTAATATCGGTCAAAAAATAATGTGTGTACTAGTAATCTGTAATGAACAATTGTTGGTAAATAAATGGAAATGTACTCCCTATGGACATAGATATTTGATGAATCACACAGTTTGATTACAGAGCACTTAGTGTTTCAGCAGATTGTAATGTTTATTTCATGAAGCATAACTTTCCCAGTAGGTTTATTCATTCGGTAGCAAATACATTTGGCAGAAAAATGTGATGAATAAAACTAAACTATGTCACTTAATAACGATATCACACACTTTTATATGACAAACACATCATTCAAATGTCAAATTGACATAACAATGAAGCCTTATACACCAAAGTGTGACATGTGTATATGTTGTGGCTAGGTAACCCGACTTACTGTGAAATATTCATTATACTAAACCAAAAGCATTTACACGGCTTACATGGTTCAATAAAACACGCCCATTAGGATTATCCCGATACTCTCCGATGCTTTTCATCGCAGGTTCCAAAAATGCATTCAAAATCGTGAAAAATACGCTGGTACCATTTCGTGAAGTCATTGGAGCATTCTTGTGACATAAGTATGAAACATTTACACCATCATGTGTCACGTTATTCAAGTTAACCTGTGCACATCAGGTTCAAATAAAATTACTTTTCGAAACAGAATTGTAGTATGTCAGGGAAGTAAACCAAATATTTGCACCATACTCAGCACATTTAATTCCCACTGCAGATGAGTGAAGAGATGCGTGTTGAATAATGAACACCAAAACATGCTGGTTCTGTTTCTTAGATTGAGGCGCCTAAACAATAATTTGTGTTAGAAAGCATTGTGTCTGTGATTGAAAACGCGATTGGTAACAATTGTCAAGGGGACAATTTTTGGAAACACAGCAGAGATAGTATCAGAAAACTAACAACCTAATAAGTTTAATAACACTATCAGCCAAATTATGAATACGTTGGTATTACAATGTTTCACCAATCAAAACTCAAAATAGGAGAACATCGAGCATGAGATGCAGCACTCACTGAAACAAATGTATGAAAAATTCGACAGGGAAGGTGGCACTCAACCCAACCAGCAGAGCACAGGAATCAGAAACACCACGACACAGCTACCCTGAGCAACAGCCAAGCAAATAAAACATAAAACAATCATCTATAACACAAATACACGACACAGTGCTCACACATTACCGAATCAGAAAAAAAACTTGAAGTTACAACTAGGCTACAAATGTTCTGCAACATAAAACATTTACGCTCAACATAAACACAACTTTGAGAAATGCACTCTGTGTGGTTTTCCAGTTTTCCGTTTAAGATTTGTGCTTCCATCCCTGTCCGATTTGCTTGCCGAATTATAGAATATCTTTTATTGACTATTTTTTGGAAGAATATTAAGCAATCGTGACAATGACGAATCACTAAATGAAGTGGCCGCACCATCTTGTCACTCTCGCAAAAGACATACACATGAACAAACAAAAGACGATTGTTCATGCAAACGTTGATACAGGACTACACAAAAAGAGAAGAGACGTGGTGTTCTTATTGGTATAGTGCTTAAACAACAAAAAGTAGAAGAATTGATATCCACATGAGAAATAACGGTGGGACGAATCATATAATAATCATTTACACAGAACAATACAATGCTTTTGTTAGCAAGAATGAATTATAAAGTCAAATTCCCCGTATGATTGAATGGAAGATATTCAGTTGATGTTTAAAGATGTTTATTCTGGTCAAGTAAAATGCAAACGTATGACGACTTGCTATCATCCTATTCCGGCATGCAATACAATATTTGTACAAGCAAACGCATATAATTCAAATAATTCATGGGAAATTAAAGTGTTTTTGTTTAATCAATAACGCATTCAAAATCGATCACTATGTTTGTAAATCGGTTGATATTTTAGCACATTGGAATTAATCAAAATGTGCAAAATCCAAATAATTAACACAGTGGTTCTGTTAGGCAATAATACAGATCCAGACTACAGTACCGTGACATAAAAAACACCACTGCAACTAAATTTAAAACTCTTTCTTTTCTCATGAATCTTACCGGCCCCGTGTTCACAAATTATATATGCCTAGTTGAGTGAAAAGTCTTATTAGCATGCTTTCTGGTTATCAGTTTTCAGGATCTGATTTTATTCATGTATATCTAGAATCTTGTTCTTGTGTTAGAGTATTGTTCGAAACATTTTATTACCTCGTATGGTAAAAGGATAAGAACCGGGAAGAGGATGATAGTTGATGAACAGTTCTAGGAAATTAGATTAACTGACAGCAATACGAGTATATGTCTGGACTATTTGTATTAAACGACATTAAGCACTATACATCCAACCAGACACTTTATACGTTACAAATATACATAGTGTTAATGCTTTTATCGGTTCATTTGTCATGCGTTGGGATTCATGGTACAAACTACCAATGCAGAATAATGAGGATGTCTTGATCGTACATCATATATTATAGCACTTGTAGTGATCTCGTATCAAGTGTTGAAATACCTATTTGGATAAATGCATTACTGAGGTTCTGACTGCTGATATCACTCGAACAGATAGTGGCTTCATTGCGATTGTTGGATATCTATAGTACAATAGCCCATATTCCGATAAAAAATGCAAATTTTAATCGACAGAAAAAGAATGAGTAAATCCGACAGCCGAACAAAGACAACCGCTCTGTTAAAGGGCAAATAACGCTTACTTAATAGAAGTGTAATACAGGCCAAAATGACATAATTTGTAACTGATTTACAAGAATTTACATGTGTTGACAAGTAATGAAATACGCATGATCCGAACAAAACAAATATCATCTGTACACTCCTGCTTTAAATCCGTTCTATTCGATGGAATTCAAAGTTAAAACTTCAATTAGATATAAAGAATATATCAGAAATGAAATTGACCATTGTCTAACTTTGTAACAATTCCAAGATTTAGTCTTCATCTACAGTGTATCATAACTACCAGCTATCAGATAATGTAATATGTCTGTAATAGTGCATGAATAATCATGCAACGACTGAGTCATATATAAATCGGATAATAGTATTATACTTAACCTATGCATCACGAAATCTTACATTTCAGAGTATGATCTGTTATCACGCAAAAGGGCATGAACATGTCGTATATTACATATTGTTTGTGAATGCTTGTATGGCCAATGTCACCATCATCAAGTCTCGTACTAGGCCAAGACAGTAGGCAGATGCATAACATATCTTAAGCAGTAAATGTCAGCCTTCGATCCACTCTAAATTATGTTTTACATCTTGTTACTTCATAAGAACACATAGAATATTCACGAAAATACGTCGGATGCATAATTATGCATTAAACTGTCAATAGTGTCAAAGGTGTCATCTTTCTACAGCATAATAATTTCCCAACGGGTTATGATGCAATTTGTCTCCTGTCAGAGTTCAAGAAAGTGAAAATAAAAACAAGTTGATAAAAGGTTCTTTTTTCCAGTTGGGTAAACATTTTGACATCACACTTTGTCTTTCTTTCACTCGATGTCATTGCCTTTAAACGGTCGTGTTATTGGGTCCTACAGACCTACCTTCTACAGACGTATTATAGTAAACATCACGCCCCGGAGTTGTTGTGCCTCATTTGGTCGCCGTTTTGGCATGGGTTTGTGTACATTGCTCAGGGTAGTTATGTCGTGGTGTATCTTATTTCTGTGCTCGGCTGGTTAGGTTGAGTGCTACCTTCCCTGTCGGATGTTCTCATACCTTAATTGTATACCACTATATACAGTAATATCATAATGTGTGTAGCAGAATATTTGGCTGACGCCACAAGAAAAAATGTCAAATTCAAGTTTAAACAACCGTTCGTACTAAGCACCTGGTCGGTTTTAACAAGACACCATCGTCGCTCCAGCCAATAACGAGTGATGTACAAGTAACTTATTGTTTCGTGTCGAATGGTAACACATTTTGCCTGGCATCGACTCAAACTGCTTGTCCAGAAATCTATCTAGAGCACCACTATTTGGGAAAGTCAAAACTTGTTTGTTGCGCAGAGGGTACAAACTTGCCAAGCAACATCCAATGACACGTTGAAACAACATACCTACGTAGATTCTAGTCACGATATCAAATAATGCAGAGAATTACAACTGTAATGGCTACATCATTAATTTTTTTATCGTATTGTAAATTAATCTTTATTGAAATTACAAACTTCCTGTGGGATTGAATATAAAATATTCAGTATATGTTTTGGAATTGTTACAAACAAATAAATCCTGTATCGAAAATGTGAATTTCATTATTAAATGTTTGAATCTGCCCTGTGGGCAATTATGTAGATATGGATGAAAGTGCTGAACTCAACACTATTTTAAGAAAGCCGAAACATGTTGTAAACCATTTTTGGACAAAGCATTCATCGCATTTAATATTTAGCATCTAGGGACACTAGTGATTAGTGACTAGTGACTATGTCTATATGAGAAAATTGATAGTTATTTTATTGTTTCACATTTGAACAGTTCTGTAGTTATATTAACTCTTTCACATCTCAGAATAGAAGTCATGCAAGGTATGTAATTAAATAGTGTTGGCATACAAAACCGACACAGTGTAAAAATAATAATAATAACGACTTTATTCGAAGAGGCAACGCAGTTGGTCAAGCCCAGTCATTCGTGTGAGCCTCTATGACAAATGATATGTACATGCTTTCAGTAGTATAACAAAACATAAATAAACAATTATAATAATATTCCTGAAGTGAAAGTAAAATATTTGCATGTAACATACATGAAACATTATTTACAAAACGACAGAATAACAATGTATGTGAAAATATTCAGAGGCAAAATTAATACTGCTTGTGACAATATTCACAAAGAAAAACCATAGAGTCCAGCAGAGTAAAACCATGTGAGATATGTGGTTTTGAAGACATTTAGTGAACTTGACTGACGTATGTTTAGGGGTATTTTGTTCCAGATTTTGTACCAGAATATGCAAGAGAATTTCTGCAAAACTCTAGTTGCACAGAGTATTGTTTGAATGAGATCTTAATCATGTGCGGTCTTGTATTTTCATCCATTTACGATCAGTGAATAGGGCTTGAGTAGGTACATCATAAGGCTTGTCTAAAATTATTCTAGCTGCTCTGTTCTGGAATTTAGGCACTTTATGTAATAGTGTAAGAGTTCTTGTCACTTGAGAGAACAACAAGTTATCCAGCTGTGGTAATACTAAGGTGATCATTCTAAATAAAAGTGCAAACAACCAATTACATATGAATAGAATACTCTTTGACAAATACATTATGTCCGAGGTAAAGCATCGGGTCACACCATCATTACACTATGACTGTGTGGTCATCGTCCTTTGCACTTGTACTGTCTACTTGATCTTGTTCCGGATAATGGTTCGTGCAAATCCGATTCAAAGATAACCGATTGCATAATATGATATGTGTTATGTAATTATTAGTCCGAGCTCTGTGTGTTTGGTTCATCCACATAACGTAAGCACTTTTCAAGAGTGTATTGTGAGCAGTGCGACCTCCTAGACGACTACTAAACATAGTGCATAGTGTACAAACCACACACGATGCTTACTTCTTAAGTGTAGCTGTATTTGTATTCCTTAATTAAACGGAAATTACAAATCGGATATTGTAACAGCTTAAACAATATGATATATGAATAGTTTGAAAAATACTTTAAAGATCCTCATCCTATCGTGTGGATGAGATACAATTATGAACCCTGGACCAATGTTTGAGTGTATATTGATGATAATGATCAATCGAAATTGTTCTTTTCATCTTTTCAAATGGCATCACGTGACCAGATGACGCTGATTATCAGTCAATAATGTTGCCCTACATATCGTAACAATACTGGAACAAAATACGCTGATAAATGAGATTGTTCTTGAACGAAATGCAAGAAAAACAAAGTAATATGTTACGTAATTATACGCTTAGTGCTAATGTGCTTTAACCGTTAGATAATGTCATCTAACCAATATTTGAAGATTAGTTAATGCGATTTTAAGTTAAATTCCTTATTTGTAATATAAGTCGATACTAAAATCAGCTTTGTCTAACACTATAACTTGTCTATGTATCGAACAAAAATTTAAGTATTCCAAAATGTTCCAAAAATGAACGCAAACACCAATGTATACATTAAAATACGTCGTTGATTGCTTTAAATATGACTTTAAGGGGACGCCCCGTTGTTTCATTTTGTCTGGCAAGAGCGAACGCAGTGATATGATTTACAGTGTGTGGTGATTTATAAATCAATGTCTAATATATATATGTAAAAATATGATAAATGTTATAACCGAATACGTGCTTGTCTAACTCTATTTCAATTTACTTTATTGAACATTACGATCAACACAAAACTATCAATTGTCTACCAAAGATGTAACGTTAAATACCAAGACAACGACGTTTGGACTATTTCATATAATTTTACTATCAATATGCAGATAAATGTTTAGCTCTTGTGATGTTGTACGGTATCATTAACGGTGCAACCACAGAATACAATTATCGTTTTTTCACTCATTGTCTTCGTTATGGTCGTTATTCGTTTCATTCTTGAAAAATGGTCCTTTATTGTTTGGTATAAAATCTTACAGATACTGTCATACATGTAAACCACGACATTGTATAAGTTTCATGATATTGCATCATTAAATAGCTTGAAGTAGATATTACCAGCGTTCAAAAAGGAACAGCATGTACTACTACGTATATTGAGAAATTAAAATATTACTTACAACTACACACAAGAGCCGGGAATAGTATCATTAAATGCCATAGCGCGCCCAGTTATTGAACTGTTTAATATACTTGTTCCAGCGAACTCTGATATGTAAGCACCCTATATCAATATGTTTCATTCCATACATAGAATAAAACGTATATGTCACCATTCGGCAATTGATGTTTTTTAATGAAGCAATGATACAACACGTGCTGATTGAAAATTTATGTAATGATGCAATTGAAACATATAACTTCGTTTATACCTTCTATATGATTGTAATTATGTTTATAAGATTTATTTTATACTCTCCCAGTAAGTTATCATATGTCAAGTGTTCTAGTAAATTACCTACAAAACTATAAAAACAATATGATTCAGGAAGAATTTTATTATGATTGTTTTCTCTAACGCATACAGAAATGAAAATTCCAAAATCACATAATCAGGAAAACACTATAAACGTATCATTCAAATATTTATGTTGACATAGAAATGGTGCATTAATAAATCAAGTGAGACAAATTAATCACATGAGACAAAATGATAGAGAAACAATAACAATTCAAATTTCCGTTTTAACATTTTTTCAGTTAGCATGATGCAAGAGGTTAACACGAAATGCGATTTCAAAAAAATTTAAGTAATAAATGTCATAAATATATTCTGAAGCACTCGAGCAAAGAGAAAGCTTTTTTATTGTTAATTATGCCGAAATAAAGAGATTTTGCAACTGGTTTACACCGTCTTGTTTTGCTTTCATTGCCAATATTGACTTTGTTTTTAAATTCTTTCAAATACTGAGTAGAAAAGACGTAACATGTATGTTCTTTGAAGCCTTAGAACTCAAAGAAGATGACTTATATCAAAAATATTGTTTTACTATTCAACCAATTACTTTATCATTTCACTGTGATACCATATTTAAAAAGTTATTTATTGCAAATTTGTGTTCCAATTTACTACTACGGATTTATTTACCTAATTATACTTTCTAAACAGAATGGGTTCAATGATATGAGTCGGATAAACTATCTCAAACAGGCCAGCTATATGCTTAAATTGATTTGGGATTGAACTCTTAGGAAGGCTGAATGTGTGTAATATCGGTCAAAAAATAATGTGTGTACTAGTAATATGTAATGAACAATCGTAGGTAAATAAAAGGAAATGTACTCCCAATGGATATAGATATTTGATGAACCACTCAGTTTGATTACAGAACACTTAGTGTTTTAGCAGATTGTTTATTTCATGAAGCATAACTTTCCCAGGTTTATTCATTCGGTATCAAAAATATTTGGCAGACAAGTATGATAAATACAACTAAACTTTGTCACTTAATCACGATATCACAAACTTTTATATGACAAACCCATCATTCAAATGTCAAATTGACATAACAATGATGCCTTATCAACCAAATGTGACATATGTTTATGTTGTGGCTAAATAACCCGACTTACTGATAAATATTCATCAGAATTATACTGAACCAAGGTCATTTTCACTGTTTACATGGTTCAATAAAACACGTCCATTAGGGTTATCCCGAAACTCCCCAATGCTTTTCATCGGTTCCAATGAACGCAATCAAAAAAGTGACAAATACTCTGAGACCATTTCGTTAAGTCTTTGGAGCATTCTTGTGACATAAATATGAAACATTCACACCATCATGTGTCACGTTATCCAAGTAAACGTGTGCACATCAGGTTCAAATGAAATAACTTTTCGAAACTGATTTTTAGTATGTCAGGGAAGTAAACCAAATATTGGCACCATACTCAGCACATTTATTTCCAACTGCAGATGAGTGAAGAGATGCGTGTTGAATAATGAACACCAAAACATACTGGTTCTGTTTCTTAGATTGAGGCGCCTACACAGTAATTGGTGTTAGAAATCATTGTGTATGTGATTGAAAACAAGGCTGGTAACAATTGCCAAGGGGACAATTCTTGGAAACACAGCAGAGATAATATAAGAAAACTAACAACTTTAACACTCAACTGAAAAGAAATGTATGAGAAAATCCTGAGCAACAGCCAAGCAAATAAAACATAAAACAATCACCCATAACACAAATGCACGATACAGTGCTCACAAATTACCGAATAAGAAAAACATCGACAGTTACAACTAGGCAACAGAGGTTCTGCAACATAAAACATTTACGCTCTTCATAAACACAACTTTGAGAAATGCACTCTGTGTGTTTTTTTTATGTTTTCCGTTTAAGATTGGTGCTTTCATCCCTGTCCGATTGGCTTGCCGAATTATAGAAATATTTCTAATGACTATTTTTGCAAGAATATTAAGCAATCGTGACAATGACGATTGAATAAATCTCTGAATGAAGTTGTCGCACCGTCTTGTCACTCGCGCAAAAGACATACACATGAACAAACAAAAGAGGATACTACATGCAAACGTTGATCAATACAGGACTACACAATTTAAAAAGAAAAGAGACGTGGTGTTCTTATTGGTAGAGTGCTTAAACAACAAAAAGTAGAAGAATTGATATCCACATGAGAAATAACGGTGGGACGAATCATATAATAATCATTTACACAGAACAATACAATGTTTTTGTTAGCAAGAATGAATTATAAAGTCAAATTCCCCGTATGATTGAATGGAAGATATTCAGTTGATGTTTAAAGATGTTTATTCTGGCCAAGTAAAATGCAAACGTATGACGACTTGCTATCATCCTATTCCGGCATGCAATACAATATTTGTACAAGCAAACGCATATAATTCAAATAATTCATGGGAAATTAAAGTGTTTTTGTTTAATCAATAACGCATGCAAAATCGATCACTATGTTTGTAAATCAGTTGATATTTTAGCACATAGGAATTAATCAAAATGTGCAAAATCCAAATAATTAACACAGTGGTTCTGTTAGGCAATAATACAGATCCAGACTACAGTACCGTGACATAAAACAACACCGCTGCAACTAAATTTAAAACTCTTTCTTTTCTCATGAATCTTACCGGCCCCGTGTTCACAAATTATATTTCCCTAGTTGAGTGAAAAGCCTCATTAGCATGCTTTTTGGTAATGTTGGTAAATATCCCATTTCAGGATCTGATTTTATTCATGTTTATCTAGAATCTTGTTCTTGTGTTTGAGTATTGTTCAAAACATTTTATTACCTCGTATGGTAAAATGAAAGGAGCTAGGACGAGGTTGATAGTTGATGACCTGTTCTAGGAAATTATATTAACTGACAGCAATACGAGTATATATCTGGGCTATTTGTATTAAACGATATTAAGCACCATACATCCAAGCAGACAAACATATACGTTACAAATATATTTAGTGTTAATGCTTTTATCGGTTCATTTGTCATGTGTTGGGATTCACGGTACAGAATATTAATGCAGAATGATGAGGATGCCTTGATCTTATATCATATATTACAGCACTTGTAGTGATCTCGTATCAAGTATTGAAATACATATTTGGATTAATGCATTACTACGATGGACGGCAAGTACTTAGAGAGTCAACTAATACATTGTTGTTTAACAAAAACTTATTTTGTTTATTCGATTGAGGAACAAGTGTTTACATCTTTTAACCTATTTAGACCACTCTTGCACATTCACTAAACATTCCGAAGCACTAAAACGCTTTACACCGTCAACAACGATGACATATTTCTACATTTTAAGATATAGACTGCTTGTTAATTTCCCAATGGGACATTCGTCTACTGTCAGTATCAAAAAGTATAAAGTAAAAATAGCAGTTGAAACATGCTTCTTTTTACAGTTGCGCAAACAGTTTAACAGTTCGATGCCATGAAGTAGTATAAACGGCATTGTATTGGTTCATACAGACACGACCTTCTACAGTTGTTATAATCGAATATCACCATGGACATGCCATGAGGTGTGGCCTATTATTGAGAATTATGTAAACTCAAACTTTAACCAAAGGTAAGTAAGCGTCTATCTAGAACGTAACCATTTCGGAAGTGCAAAACGTGGTTGTTGTACAAAGTTTAATGTTCTACTGCGTTAAGAATATACATTTATTAGGGGATTTATAGCGTAGCTGGTCGTTGTTAATCGCCATAACAATATCCAATTCTTGCGAAGTTTAAGCCCAATGAAAATTTGGTCACACCTAATCAACTGAATTTTGTGTGTAGGTATCTCACAGTGAATAGGTATTGATAAAATAAAAGTCATATAACGTCTTAATATTTCGCCCATAAATTATCTTTAATTGTTCAACGATGTTTAAAATTTTCCCGTTCTAGACCGTAATATAATATCATTATATAAAGTTCGTACCAAATTGATGTATCAATGATGACGTCACGTTCATGACGTCGCATAATATGCGATGACGTTACGCGCCAAAAGGCAAGGTCTGTATCGTCTCACGACGTTGTGAAGTAGTCTCGATCGGTTTACATCACTGTCTTTTAACATAACAACCATGGGTTTTCACAGTATTTTAGTCTTCATTTATGTTATTTCTGCCGCCCATTGGCATTGATAGAGGGAATCCCCGATGTATGCGGCGCATTTTTCATGTTATTTAAGTGCATGTATTTGGTAACCAATGATGCATTCAAAACCGATCATTGCAATCCCATGTATAATACATAATCGGTTTATATATTGACACAGTTGAACAATGGTATTAATTAATAAAAAGGAGCAACATTTAATTAATTTTCAGTTTCGGTTCGATAATAATACAGATCCAACCAGATACAGACAACGTTTATGTAGCTTGACCTGAAAATGTTTTATACCAATCTGAATGAGTTACATCGTTCCTAAAGTGGAGTGAAAATACTTATTAGCATGCTTCTGCTAGTCTTAGTAAATCTCAACATCTGCTTTCGTTCATGAATATTTTGCTTGGGTCGTTGGAGTACTTTTCAAAACATTTTATTACGCCGTATCGTGAATGTATAGGCACCAGGAAGACGTTGATAAATGATGACTAGTTCTAAGAAATCAGATTGGGTTAACTGACAGCGATGCGACAATATGTCGTCTTGGCTATTTGTATAAAACGACATTAAGCACTATAAATCCGACCAGACAAACAGCCATAATAGTGTTAATGCTTTTATCGGTCCATTTATCCTGTGATGAGATTCTTGGTTCAGACTACTAATGCAAAATAATGATGGTACCTTGATTAATTCATTATACTACGCGTTTGGATCAAAGGCATATTGTTTAGATTGGCAATTGTCTTCTTGAACTTCAACTGTTATAATGCGTCTAATGTAACATTGTGAGCTTGCAGATTCCTTCCATTCTTAACATAATTAGTTACTACGAACATAATCATTCGCCCCATACACACCCAATCTTCTCTAAAACTTATGGAGTTACCAGTTAAGCCAAATATGTCATCTCGCCCAATTAGTCGTTTCTGTTCTCGCCACTGTATCAGTACATGCACAAAGTAAAGCACTGAAAATTGTGCGTGTGCATTAACTAATTTGACCTTATGAAAGTAGCACTTATTTATATTGTGTGCATTGATGAATAATCCACAAAAGCTTTTAAAAATGATGTATTTGTTACACGCATAGTTAAAACAGCTTTGGATTGCCTTATATAAACACATTATTATCCTTCGCTATTCCATAGCAGGGAAACGACGACAACGTAGTACAATTAACGTTAACATGACAAGATGTCTTTGAAGCATTTATTTAAGTGAATTTAACGTCTCCGTGCTTTATCAATACATGCCATTTCAGTTTAGTTAGTTATGGCATAAGAAACAAATCAAAAGTTGTCAATTTTGAACGATATTGGAAAATATTGTTGTTTGTTCTTGCAAACGTGTGTTCACTTAGCTGATATTAACCTTATGCCTTTCGGTTGATACATCAACTAGCCAGGAAATACTGTAAAACTATCTAATCATTTTATTGCAAATATAATTTATTGATCATACAATCAATAAACATATCGATGCAATTGAATAAATATGATAACTTTACAAAACAAGAACGGTTAAAACTACATGTTTTATATAACCTACACTGGTGCTCCTATCATCAAGGAATAGCATGGTTCGTACATTGTAGATCCAATGACATATAAGTTCATATACGTGTGTTGACTTATTATATTTGTCATTTTCAAGTGCATGTACTTATCATCTAATAATAACACTTGTAACAGTATAGTAACATGAACGACAGTGGCTTTTTATTTTGTATCAGTGTCTAGAAGAACCAACAAATAGTTAGTTGTTTTAAGTTGAATCAGGAACCCGTGTTTACATCTGTTCACCTTATCATATCAACACGAACATTCACAAGAGAGAACACATTCGTTTTGCACTGTCAACAAAGGTGACATCTTTCTACTCTTGAAGACAAACACCGCTTGGTTATTTCCCTACGGGTAGTTTTGTCATTCGTCTGTTGTCAGTTCCAGAAAGGGTAAAATAAAAAAGCAGTTGAAACATGCTACTTTTTATAGTTTCGCGCATATTTTGACCACACTTTTTGTCTTTCTTTCGTTTGACGTCATGGAGTATAAACGACATTGTATTGGTCGATACAGACAAGACCTTTCACTCGCACATACGTATTATTGTACATGCTATATGGTGTAATATTTATTGATAAAGCCGCTGGACGTTGTCTGTCAACTCAAAGTTTAAATAACCGTTAGTACAACATTCCAAGCCAAAACTTGTTGGGCATAATCCAAGGGTGGGTGTTATATCAATATTTTGTACCAAAAGGTCACATTTTTGCCTGAATTCGTCTCAACTGCTTATCAAGACATCGATCTAGAAACATTTCGGAAGTACACAATATGGTTGTTCCACAGAGTGTGGTGCAAGGGGTAAGAATCCACGTTTGTTATATACGTTAGGTTGGTGATATGTTGTAAGTGTCAATATGCATGGTCAATAGTGCAATTAAATGTGCTTTATAACACGTATTCTGTTCGGCTTTACACTGATGAGTGTTGTCCTTATTTATCGTAATGCTTCGGAGAATTCTCCGACTGATACGTTTCAGTTGATTTGATCTGGCTATACTATACATATTACATGCATTCACATGTTTGAACAATATATCGTTGTCAGTTCCAGTCACGATGGCAAAAAATGCAGATAATTGCAACTGCAATAATTTCCTTACTCCGTATAGACATTTTATAGCACACAATGGCAATACAACATTACTTTATAATCAGGAATCAGACAATCGCGGGATATGTTTAGCCTTTGCATACGAATTGTTTATAAATAAACATTATAATAATTTGTGTTGTGATATTCAATTACGACTGAACGATTCGCAAACAAATCAGTCATATCGAAAGAACGTATTCTTAATTGTTTCATTATAACTACGGACTTCCTTATGGCATAGAATACAACATATTCAATTCATTTTTGTAATAATTACAGTGAAATAAATCCAATATCGTGAATTTAAATGCAATCTCGCTGGTATTGCAACATGATATTTTTATTAAAAGTTTTGATATTCCCTTTGGTATTGATACAGACATGGATGAAAATGCTGAGCTAAACAATATTTTATGAAATCTAAAATATGTGTTAAAATTGGATGTTTGGCATAGCAAACATCAGCTATAACATGTGGAATCTCGTTCTTTTTCAACATTAATACATTGGCCATACCTAAATATATAATGTATATAGTTTCTTCAATAATGTTTTGGGGCGTATATTCTATTCACACATTGGCGTTCAAATTAGAACAGTTCCATCGTTTTGGTAAACTTTTCGCATCTGAGAACAGGGATTGAATTTTGAGTCCGACAGGTTGTTTAATTATGCAGTATTGGCCTGCCCGACAATATCTGGAACAAAACATAGCCTGGCCAACTAAGTCAACAGCCGAGTCAATAACGAGTGATCTATACACTCGGCTTACACATGGACATACTTTTAATAACCAATATCACTCCAATGGAACATTGTCTGACAATTCCAATGTATCCAACGTTCATTCTACGCATTGAAGGACACTATCATTTCAACAAAAATGTAATAAAATGTCTGTGAAGAATTGTGATAGTGCACGAAAAGTGATGGTTAATCATGCAAAATTTGAACGCAGGAGAGAACATTTTCTGATTATATAACAAATGAGCCTTAATATAGTCTGCAGACACAGCAAATACTTTCTATTTACTGTCAAATTGTGTCTTTCATGTAACAAAATGTATATCACATTAATTGGTTAGATTTCGAGGGTTGTCCCAGTAAATCAAGTACATTACACAAACACTATTCAAACATTATTTGCACATTGTCCATTAGTATTAATAAATATGTTCTTTACTGGTACATGTATCAAAAGTTTCATAACAAATATATCAAGAAATAACATTTCAGTTCACAATACAGTGCCCACCAAAAATAAGTATACATTTTTTGACAGATGCAGAATTATAATTCGTTAAATTATTCCATATCTATTTATCAGACGGTCACAGTAATAGTAAATTTTGAACCTACAGTTACTAAACGAGCAAAAAGGGGCTGAAATAAAGAAAAAAATGTTCAGGATTAAAATAACCATGTAAAATGTACCATATAAAAGCTATTTCATGGTGAGGAACACCTACACCAAATATACGCCTTCTATTGTGAGAAGAATGAATGCCACGGTAGACCAGGTGATTCACAACCCACTGATGACCGAAACATCATTTAATATTCCTCGGAACTCGTTCATACGTGTTGTAGATATTATATGGATCCGTCTGCGCAGCTTAGAGTCTTTTTAAATTTTATATCGATTGCAAACGAGTCAAAAGTGTAGTGTCCTTTTATTCTACGGTTGTTTCATCTCATAACTTATCATACGATACATCAAGGTGTATTCAACAAGGTTCAATCCGTTATTATTTTGTTTCTGTTGAGTGTTGAATTTAAGTCGTCCTTAGTAACGTGTGGCCGTCGTTCTTTTAATTCATTATTTTCTGCTTGCTCATGCTTTCAATTGATATGACTTTCTTTATCTGTCGGAGTCGAATGTATTTAAGTACATTGGCACCGTTCAATGTATTTGGTGCTCTGTTGAGTTTCCATTTCAGTTGAGTGCATTTCTCCCTTTTCAATTAGCTATTACAATGCAACCTCTTGCTTCTTGCAATTCAGGTATTACATGTAGGTTAACAAGTGTGCTGTGAAATTATTTTCAATTATAATTCGGAAACGGTGCGTTTGTTGTACATATTTTGTGCTTTATCCATATCATATATGAACTATGAGCGAAGTGTATTTCTATTTCCGGAAGGTACAGACCGCACATGTTGCTAATGTGTTACCTGTTGATATCATTGTAGGCAATAATTAATCCAAACTTAACACTTGGCAAGATCAATACTTCTTTTAAATACGTTATTATTGTTTTAATAGAATTATAAAAAGTTGAAAAGTGGTTGTTATCTTGTACTATATCACATCAAGTAAAAGCCTTTCATGAAAATGCAAAAACCTAATACGAGTGATATCGAGAGTATACGTAACAATTGTGTGGTTTTCGTCTGGTATTCGACGTTTGACCATTATTAAATCTCTACATAACAAATAAAGGACCATCCACTTTTCCCCTCAAACATTTGGGTATATGAGACAATGGTAGCAAGCAAATTATGTACTCGTATTACTTTATAACCGTATAACAATCAGAGACAACAGAGGGAAGTAAAACATTAATTTTCAAATATAAGGGAATAGATGCATAAATATAATATTCAAGTATGCAAAAGTTGACTTCATTCTCCAGTACAAAGTATGCAATGCCTCATGGGAATTACTCAAACTTGTAAAAGCATCTTTAAGGGGCGCCTTTTTTTCTGTAAAGTATGAACGCAGTGATATGATTTACCGTTTGCGGTGATTTAAAAATCAATGTTTCATACGTGTAGAAATATGATCAATTTTACAACTTAATACGTACTTGTCTAGCTTTATTTCAATTTACTTTATTGAACATTACGATCGGAAGGGGTTACGTTAAGTACTTAGACAGCGACATTGGGTCTATTTTATTTAATAATTTTATCAAAATGCAGATATTTTAGATATTTTACTGAGCTCTTAGGATGTTCTACGCTATCATTAACTGTAACCACGGAAAACAAGTATCGTTTATTTCCCTCATTGTCTTCGCTATTGTCGTTATTTGTTTCTTTCTACCAAATGGTCTATTATTGGTTGGTATAAAATCTTACAAATGTTGTCATAAACGACGACTTTGTATAATTGTCATGATATTGCATCATTAAATAGCTTGGATACGATATTTCCAGCGTTCTAAACAGAACAGCATGTTCTACTACGTATATGAAGAAATTAAAATATTACAAGAACAAACTAGAGCCGGAAAAGTATCAATAAATGCCATAGCACGCCAAGATATTGAACTGTCGAATAAATTTGTTCCACTGACCTAATATATGGAAGCACCCAATATCAATAGGTCTTATTTCATACATAGTTTTAAACTTATATGTCAACATTCGTCAATTAAGATGTTTTAATGAAGCAATGATACAACACGTGCTGATTGAAAATTAATTTAATGATGCCATTGAAACATATAACATCGTTTATACCGTCTATGTGATTACTTTTATGTTTCAAAGATGAATTTTATACTATCTCAGTAATTTATTATAAGTGAAGTATTTTAGTAAATTGCACACAAAACAATAAAACGCCAATATGTTACAGTAGGACTTTAATTATGATTGCTTTCTATAACGCGTACTAAAAGGAAAATTCCAAAATCACACAATCTTGAAAACATAATAAACCTATCATTCAAATAACATATTTATGTTGACACGAAACTGTTGCATTAATAAATCAATTGAGGCAAATAAATCAAGTAAGACAAATATACAGAGAAACGAAACAATAATCATTCAGATTTCTGTTTAACGTTATAACAACCAGATGAAGATGTCTTAATTTGAATGATACTGTAGATATTGAAACGGTGAAAAAGATGTTATGTTTACAGAATTAAATATTCATTTTACTGTTGAAGAAATCAAGGTGTAGAAAATGTAAGTATAGTTCGATGACTTTGAATGAGCAGGTCGTAACTACTACTTATTACCTTATTAGCCTCATACATTTTTGAAATCACCAGAACCAGGCGCTTCTAATGAGTCTATTTTTATGAAAAGCAGAACTTGTCATGTTGACCAAAATTAAGCTATAAATACTTGTTTTACCATAAGTAAAGAGTAAATTGTATACATATTTTTCACGTATTCTCAATATATCGATTTTGTACTTACGACCTTCTCATTCTAAGCCAGCGATTTAAGAAAATCTTTAAACAAAGAATTAACAGTAACTTTATACAAAACTGGTATTCTGAGTTTAGAGAGGCACCACGTGCAAAAATATATATATTGTTTTGTGATTTCAAAATTACAACCATATTTAACATGTATCAATATTGAAAAAATATATTTTCTTTATCCCGTTTAAGAATGTCGTCACATATACTTAATGTAGAAACCGGCAGATGGAATAAACCACTATCAATTCTATATAATGAAAAGATTTGTGATATTTGTTCCAAGCTAGAAGATGAAATTCATGTTTTATAGTAATGTCCGCTATAAAATGTTTTAAGAAAACAATACTTACTCAAATACTACTGGAAAAGGCCAAACATTCCAATTTTTATTGAACTGTGATCTTCAGTAGATGAAAATATAATATAGCAATTGTCTATGTTTGTTGAAAAACCGTTCATTATTTGGAACTATTTTCAGTTTAATTAAAATCACATTATAATGTGACCATATTTATCTCGTTTTACCTTAGCTCTTCTCCATGTGTTTCTTTCTAAAGGATATTAATATCTATTTACTATTATGGAACATCTAAAATATGTTATAAACATTCAATGTATTGTACTTCGTATGTAAAATATACATATGCATGTACTGTACAGGGAAGTAAACGAAATATAGGAACTAGGTTCGTCACATTTATTTCCAACTGTAGATGAGTGAAGAGATGCATTTTGGATTAATGTATAAAGCAAATCGTGCTATATTGGTTTTATATAATTGTGTTTGCCCACATTAGCTATGTAATTTACACATACAGCCGGGTAAAACATATAGACAATATATCAGTTGATAAATTATGCCAACAGATGGTAGAGGATTGTGTCAAATTATCGGGATTATACCAGGAATTTTACGATCTGTGTAGCTTGTTTATCCTCCTAAACTGAAAGGCTAAAACACAAATAGTAGAATAATTGATATCCTCATGAGCAATTAGATTGAACCAATCATTCAATTATCATTCATGGTTTTGTTAGCAAAAAGGCGATAATGCATTACACAGTCAAATTCCCTAAATGATAGAACGGGAGACGTTCAAGATGTTTATTCTGGTCAAGTTAAATGCAAACGTAGGACGGATTTCTATCATTCTATTCCGTTTTAAAGTAAATATTTATCACAGAACTACTAGTATTCAAATAATCCACGGGAAATTAAAGTAGTTATCAATAAACCGATCATTACAATACTATGCATAATACATAATCAGTGTATTTGTAAGCACAGTGGAACAATGATATTTACTTATTAAGTTATAAAAAGATGCATCATTTAATAAATGCACGGATTTGGTTCGGTTCGGTTATAATCAGAAAGAGTTGCATATGTCCCTAAGTTGAAAGAAATGACTTATTGGCATGCTTCTGCTATTCTTAGTAAATCTCCCACCCCAAGGTCTGCTTTTCTTCATATATATATGGGCGATTGTTCATGTGTTGGAGTACTCTTCACAACATTTTATTACGCTTCATCGCACAATGATAGGAACCAGGAAGAAGTTGATAGTTGACGACCAGTTCTAGGAAATTACATTAGGTTAACTGAAAGCAATACGAGTATATGTGTGGGATATTTGTATAAAACGATATGAATCACTATAAATCCAACCAGGCAAACATATAGTGTTAATGCTTTTATCGGTTCATTTGTCATGTGACGTGATTCATTGTACATACTTTCTTTGCAGAATAATGATGTTGCTTTGATCGTACAGCATATATTACAGCACAGGTAGTAATCTCGTATCAAGTTTTAAAACGCTTATTTGGATTTATGCATGTACCTAGAGATTCAACAAATACATTGTTGTTTAGAAAAACCTTAGTTTGTTTAGTCGGTTGAAGAACAAGTGTTTACATTTTTTTACCTAACCAGACCTAGTCGAACAATCACGAAGAGTACACCCCGAAGTATGAACATGTTTTACACTGTCGACAAAGTTGACATCTTTCTACTCTTCGAGAAAAAGCCGCTTTCTCATTTCCCTACGGGTAATATTGTCATTCGTCTGCTGTCAGTTACAGAAAGGGAAAACTAAAAGAAGCAATTGAAACATGCTACTTTTTCAGTTTCGCACACATTTTGACAACACTTTTTTCTTTCGTTCGATGTCATGGAGTATAAACGGCATTGCATTGGTCCATACAGACAAGACCTTCTACTCGTGCATACATTTTATTGTAATGCTTGTATAACATTGTGTACATGCCATGCTTTGTGTGGCGTAATATATTGAAGAAGATATCTGTCAACTCAGTTTAAAGAACGGTAAGTATAAAGTTTTAGGTTTATTTTAACAAGACAACATCGAGGCTAAACCCAAGGATGAATGCTATATTAATATTTTGTTCCAAAAGGTCACTGTCGCATATTTTACCTGAAATCGACTCCACTGCTTATATAGACATTTATCTGGAAGGTAACCATTTCGGAAGTACAAAATTTGGTTGTTTAACAGAATGTGGTGCTCTGCTGGGGGTAAGAATACGCGTTTGTTATGTGTGGCTTGGAATGTTAATTTGGGGCTTCTGGACCAAAAATTGGATTTTGAGTTTTTCTATTTTTGAAATGTATACAGACTGTAACATCTTTGGAATAAACCCTGAAAATTTGAGGGTTTAATGATGGTTTCACAAACACATACTTGACAAACTACAATCATGTTTAAATCACGTACCGACATGACTCCCGGTCACGATATCAAATAATGCAGACAAATGCAATTGCATAATTGTCTTACTCCGAATAGACATATCGCACGCAATGGCATTAACTTTTTATCACGAATCGCGAGATAGGTTTACCTCTGTGCTATAATTGTTTTATAGATATGCATTAAAATAATTGGTGCTGTGATATGCAATTACGATAGTACGAACCGTATACCAATGCATGATTTCGAAATAACGTAAATCTGAATTGATCATTATAACTACAAACATCGTATGACATAATAACAACTTTCAATCCATAGTTTGTAAATACCATATGATGAATTTGAATGCATAATCTCTGGTTTTGCAACAGAATAATTTTAATAAAGGTGCTGATATTCTCTTTGAGAAAAATGGTGCGCTAAACAATATTTTATGAAAATGAAAATGTGTACTACAACTTGTTGTTGGACATAGCAAATATCAGTGGTAACATGTGACAACGAGTGAACAACCAGTGATCTATACACTGGGCTAACACATGGACATGATTTCAATAACCAATATCACGCCATTGGAACATTTTCTGACAAATCAACGTTTTCAAAGTTCAATCTAAGGATTGAGCCACACTAACATTTCAACAAAAACGTAATAATCCGTCTGTGAAGAATTATAAAAGTGCACGAAATGTGATGGTTAATCATGCAAAATGTGAGAACATGAAAGTGCATTATCTGATTATGTAACTAATGAACGTTAATATGGTCTGCAGACACAGCAGATGCTTTCTATTTACTGTGAAAGTGCCTATTAGGTTGGAAGTGTATATCACATGAATTGGTTTGAATTAGTTTGAAGTCAAAACGTTTGCATTGTTTTTCCTTGGACATAACGAGGTGTATTGAACAAGGTTCAGACAGTTATTATTGATGTTTCCTTGGAATATTGAATTAAAGGTTGTCCTTAGTAATGTGTGACCGTCGGTCTTGTTATTGGTATTGTCTCCTTGAACAGGTTGATTATATTGTCTGAATCAGCAGGTTGTCGCAGATGTCGAGTACGTATATTGTCCTGTTTAATGTATTTTGTGCTCTGTTGTTTCAGTTGAGTGCTGTCCATACTTTTTAATTAGCAATTAACTACTTGCTTCTCACAATTCAGGTATGTCATGTAGGTTAACCAGTGTGCTATGGAAATAATAGTTTGCAATCATTATTCGCATAATAATGTTTGTTGTACATACTATGTGCTTTTTCCATATTACGAATGAGATATGAGCGTGTGAGCATTTCTATTTCCGGAGGGAAAATAAAGACCGCACACGTTGCTAACGTGTTACGTGTTGATATATTTGTAGTCAATACTTAATCGAAACTTGAAACCCTGACATGATCGATACGCCATTTAAGTACAGTATTAGTGTTTTAATAATATTGTAGAAGGAATGAAGTGTAACCAAGTAAATATGTGGTTATTATCGTGGACAATATAGAAATAGTAAATGCCTTCATTAAATGTATAAACCGTATAAGAGTGACATCGAGAGTGAACGAAGCAATTGTGTGAAATGAATATCTGGTTAGAATAAAGACGTTTAATGATTTGACAATTTCTTTTTAGCAAATAAAACACATCCACTTATCCCCTCAAGCACATGGTTATATAAGCCGACTGATGTCGGTAAATGACAAAAAGGGAATTCCTAGTCAGTTGAAATACTTCATTTGATCGAGTAAAGTTAAAAACATTTAACACATGTTATAATTTGTTTAACTTTAAGAGTACTTCGCTAGCAACAATTTCAGCAAGCAACGTATATTGTTGGTGACGCGCGTCTCTGTCTTTGTCCCCTTGCGGGGTTTGGCCGGTAACCGGTAGATAGATAGATATTATAGGACCGTCGAAAAAACACAGGGACAACTAAGGGAAATAAAACACCAATTTACAAATATAAGTGAAGAAGATAATATACAGACGACCAATGTTATTTTTCTCAAATGAGTATGTTTGTGGTCTACATACATTCTCGTACATGTATAGTAGTTCAAATTATTTACATGCAATCGCTGGCGTACAAATATTATGTTTATATTTGTGTACTGTATTATTTGGAAACATTACTTTCGGCCTAAACTAACTGATAGTTTGAAAGTACTACAAACAAACAATTTTGGTTCCGCCTTGCAAACCTCACATTTCATAATTGATTTTAATAACATGGAAAATAATATATAATTCTAATATGAATATGTAGGAATACTTTCTAATGTATGTCGTATATAGGATAGTCAACGAAAAGAATGGATAACATAGGAACAAAACATCGTAGCCTGCAGTTAGCATACACATTGAGTATTTCTGAATATCTTAAATATAAAGTGAAATAATCAAATAACAACTTATTGACATACATGATCAACACATTATTTAACAACATCTGAAGTTAGTTTATCTTAAGATCAAGCTGTGTTGTATGAATGACTAGACATATTGAACTTTTTGCAAGATTCTTTCACCAGACTGTACACTATATACTCGTACAGTAAGTTGATAATCCTGTTGTCTGATGTTTTCCCTGGGAATATAGAAGCACATGTACGAGGGGTGATCAATATATTCGAGGACTTTTCATCTAGCAATTTTATATTGGCAGCAAGGCTCAAAGCCATTTAACATCATTCAGAGTAAGATGTGTCCGACTGAATGCACTAATAAAAGTATTTGATTCATATAAGGGGCGCATGACGTTGGACGTCGTGCGACGTCATTCCCAGCGTCACCATCGGAGCAGCACATAGCTCCTTTCTGGACTGATGACCCGGTCCCATGTATGAGTCTGGTTTTCTTTTACTACTGAAATATGTAGTTGATAGTCAATTCTGGAATGTGAGGTGGAATAAAAAGAGTATCGATGCGTTATTGGAAATAAAACTCGAAAAATGGCGGTTGGCTGTACAACATCAGATTATTCCAAAAAAGAATAACGCACGACCTTTAGGACGCAATATCGAAATAACCCTTTTGATTTGGAGTCAACGATTTTATATTTTGTAGCCTATACTAGTCTTCGTTTCCGCCAGTTACATTTGGTTGAGATCTGTGCGTCCTATTTCGCAGAACTTAACGGAAAGTGTCCCTACCGCGGTGTTATTTTTGCTGTTTATTCTTATTTTATCGACTCAACCGTTTGACAGAGCCTCAACAATCACATAAACAACGGAATCATATGCAAATGGCCAATTTGGAGCGCATAGAATCAATACACAATTTTGTCAAGTAATTTTGGAGATACCGCGTTATTTTACTCATGATGTCGTTACTCAGAAGTAACGTTACGTCTGAGATGCTCGACGGTGCGTGCTTCACCATGGTTACGAAAAGTGACCCCATCAAGTCAATAATTACGTTATCATAAAGTAAATTAAACAAATCGAGAGATTATTGATTGATCTACACAAGCTTGTAATTTCATTACTCTAGTTCAAATATTTAAAATTGAGAAGGAAAGTCCTCGAAAATATTGATCACCCCTTGTATATAGCAATGAGAGTTATCGAATAACGATATGACCGAATAGGCAATAATCTTTTGAAAGCGCATGTTAATGCATAATGTATGACATACGTTTATTGGTTTTACTAATTTTTATTCTATCCTTGTCTGCATTAGTAATCACAACTGTTAGATGGTACAACTTGTTGTATTGATTAACTTGTCAAATGTAATGCTTCATTAACATGTTTAGGTCATATGTGAATCTAGTTGTATAACGGATTTTAATTATGCTCGAAGTCTCGTTTCTGATGATATTAATATTCGAGCTCTCATAAGGTAGGTTCGCACATTTATCACAGTCATACTTTGTTAAGTGTTATATTTGATAAAGGATGATGGATCGAACTTATACGATATCTCTTGTTGCACCTTCTCCAAAATCCTGCATTGTCCGTAATATGAACGCTGAGTGACACATATAAATGTATAAAGAATTATACGTGAAAACAACAAAAAATGTTTATTATTCCCTATTTACTTTTCTACTACAAGGTCAAACTATGAAGACAGCTGTCTAACTGTTAAAGACATGCTAAACGGTTGCTACTCGAATGAGGAAAACCTACATACGGGTACAAAGCACCGAACTTAATTGCGACGCGAGTAATAAAAATAAAATAGTTGCATGCGATATTCTACTTACACATATTGGTTAGTTACTTCGTTCAATAAAATTATTTTCATTTTACTCTCTCAATTAACACGCAATTAATTTTAATTTATTATACTCCATTTATTAAATCATTGTTTTTAAATCATTGGTTTCAGTTATTTGGAAACATCATAGTCGTAGCATGCTTACACATGGCTTAACACGTCGAGGAATATAACTATACGAAAAAGCACCCTGTTGATAAAAGATAATACCAGAGCCTGGTGTTTTGCGAACAGGGGCAGAACATATTTACCGAGGTAGACTCGCTGCTGATATACAGCACAGGTACACCGATGTGTAAAGGAAAATTTAAATGAACATTATGTGATTACATTGGAATGCCTATTCCTCATACATCTAAGACCCATCATTAGTGTACATTGTAGCAAAATGTACATCTGAACACTGAATAAATAAATCGACAAGAAATGCCCATAATCAATTCTACCTCCTGATCATGTCAATAAGCTTTCTGAATTGGCAACGTTTCCTAAACTGATATGTCTGTCTTTGTATAAACAGTTGTTTTGTACGCTACAATTAATTCTAACAAATGGACCATCTTTTAACATGAGTATCATTGACGAACTATTACTGTACAGTGTCCGCAATACAAGTGTGACCAAGAATCGATTACAAGTATTAGCAGTACAAACGGTTAATTTACAACAGAAAGATGTTTCTATTTACATTATACGGTACACAGAGACTTGTGGATCTTTCGTGGAAACATGACGAACTCCAAACAGTAAGAAGAGATCCTTTTATAAAACTGTATAATTGAATTTTCTGGTACATGAAATGAGAAGTTCCAAGAAAATGTGTCTCCGAAGCTTTCAATTCCATACTGCATACACACGGAGATTTTACATTTCAATTAATACTTTATAAATGTTACGACATTTTTCAAAAAATGTTCATACACGTTTGTTAAAAGAATGAAAATGTTTTACCAAGTACATTTTTACCAATCAATGACTCAAGTGGTTTTCGACCACACGATTACATGAAAACCAAAGCACCATTTTATATAGATAATGCTATAATACGTATTAGTGTTCTATACAACATTTTATTAGGAAATGAACATAAGTAGCGCATATTGATTCGTAATTTTAATGTGCGTTATATCAATGTGAGTTAACGAAAATCTCAATATATATGAGCCGCGATCTGAGAAAAGGGCCCTTAATGACATTGACATCAATTTGAGAAAATTGAGTTTAAAGTAACGACATCATTTTTTGCGAATTTCAGAACGAGGCAAAAAAATGCACAGAAATGTTTTATGTTGTATCCTGTCACATAATTGTTGCCTTGTAACATACGTAATATGGAGTTCTAAACTAACACATGACGCCTATATTTTTGGGTTAAAACAGGACAAATTACAAACAAAAGTGAGGATTTTTGGAATCGGCAGACCACATGGTCATTTATAGACGTATTTTATTGAAAACCACTTCAATATGAGTATAGTATCTTGTAGTAATACATAGCTTATGAAATTATCCGTTATTGATCAAGATACGATATTTTGGGGTAAAATCCTTCAAAATATAAACACAAATGGTGATTTTTGGAATCGCTTTACTGTTATTCCACTTGTTATGTTATTGGATTATAAATCAGTATGCTGGACACATGTTGTCTGCCTGCATAAGATATTGCTAATCTGATGGCTCAAATGTTGTCCAATTTCAGACATTTTTGGGGCAAAAATATTGAAAATTAAACGAAAGTGAGGATTTTTGGAATCGATTGACCGCATGTTCATTTATAGTCGTATTTTATTGAAAACAACTGCAATTTGAGTGTAGTATTTTGTAGTGTTATATAGCATTTATAATTATCGGTTATTGATCAAGATACAATGTTTTGGGGTAAAATCCTTCGAAATATATACACGAACGGTGATTTTTGGAATCGGTTTACTGTAATGCCATTTATTGTTTTATTTGATTATAAATCAGTATGATGGACACATGTTGTCTGCCTGCATAAGATATTGCTAATCTGATTTCTTAAATGTTGTCCATTCTCAGACATTTTGGGGCAAAAACATTGTAAAATTAAACGAAAGTGAGGATTTTTGGAATCGATTGACCACATTGACATTTATAATCGTATTATATCTAAAACAACTGCAATTAGTTAGTAGTAAGTTAAAGTTTAATATATCAAATAATACATTATCCATTTGGATCACTATATAATATTTTGGAGTAAAATCGTACAAATTATAAACTAAAATGGTGATTTTTGGAATCTGTTTGGTACAATGCCATTAATCACATTATTTAGTAACAAAGCACTTAGATAGTCACATGATACTGTTCTAGTTGATAATTGAACAATACGAATAGGCACATGTTGTCATTCTGCACAAACATTAATAATATATTCTAAAAAGTTGCTCATTGTGTAATATTTTTGGGGTAAAACATTACAAAATATAAACATATTAAGTTAAGTAAATTTGAATCAGAAGACCATATAATTATTAATCATGGCATTTAATAAGAACTTACTGTGTGAGGTTGGTGGTAACAATTTGCTTAATACATCAAAACATTTCAGTATAAAGTGAGTTACATGTGTGAAATGCGATATTTTGGGATAAAACACTAACAATGTAAAAGAAAAACCTGTTTATTGGAATCTGCTAACTACAATGTTGTTAATAATTTGATTTCGATATAAAGCCTGTAACATGTACATACTGATTGACATTTACAGCGTCCGAACTTTAGTGACAGAGAGTCAAGACAATACGACTTTTGGTTGTTAAACTAAGTCAGATATAAACAAAAAAATGAGGAATTTTGGGATCGACGGACCACAAAACCATTAATTATAATGGGTGATTAATAGCAATGTAATGAGTTAGCAGTCTCTTGTAGTTCATTTTTGAATAACATATCAAAACAGCAAATATCTTCATTTCATAGAAATGTAGTATTGAAAAGTCAATATTTTGATGTTAATCCTAACGTAATATATTTTTGGAACTGTGCTGCCATTAATGATGTTATGAAATAAATATCAATAATTTCGGAATCAATTTGCCATCATATATCATCGTATGCCGGAATTGGTTTATATAAGTAAAACTTTTTGAGAAAACCAGACAATGAAGAACATGAAGTTTAACATAAACACGCCACTAAAAATTGCAAGCGTGACAGAGGCCTACATGTTTGAATCTACGACCCTTTGTATTATATTTACATCTATGTTGCCATGACCACCACTATATTTGTCAGAATATAACAATATTTAAGCGTAAATGTTATCATTATATGTTTTCCCTTCAAATTCCATAAACAAAATTTCAAACACATGCATTGGAAATTCTTTGAGTTATGACAGAATTCCAGATTTTGAAGTATTTTCAATATTGCGGTATCCATAGCAACCACATTCTTTGTTAAAATAAATTTATATTCAGATGTTCATACTCTTCTTATTGTCACCTACCTACAGACCAGGTTTCATAAATTTTACTTGAAAACTGTATGAGTAATTTCAGGGTCCAGTCTTTTTTTACATATTTTTACTATTTCTGACTCCATAGCAACCACAATTTCAGACACAATAAATATAGACTTGCATAATTCTCTTTATTGCCCCTCATCCACATATCAAATTTGCTAAACATAACTTGAAAGGTGTTTTAGTTATACCAGGGTCCAGATTTTTGACGAACTAACTAACTAACGAACTGACTGACCGACGGAGGGCAAATCAATAGGCCCGTTTGAATTCTGGCTGGGGACTTATTTTTACATACATACCCTGAAATAAAATAACGTCTGTATTCAGTATAACTGTTCTGCTCCAAACATAGACTGCATTTTTATTTATACAAAGCTCATATACTGCAGTTGTAATATTTTCCTGGTCATTTGTAGTAAACCAGAGAATTTAGCATATTTTAGTAATTGAATAAATGGTTGCTATGGCAACAAAAAATAAGATAAAAGCATACTAGTATTTATACACACACATGTTACTCCTTCCGAATGTGTATCATTATTCAAATGATAAATTAAATTCGAGCAGATTAACAGCAGTGTGAAAATGCCACTTAAACACCAAACGGTAACAAAATATGTCCATGTTGAGATACCCGTTTTTTGCCAAAAATGTTCATGTCATTGGTTCCTTTAAAAGGTCATAAAATTGTTAATATTTGAAATTTTGACAAAAATGTTTCTTTCTTGTACACAGGAAAGATGGATTCTTCGGAAAATCCAAAAAAATGAAAATCGAAAATTTTTCATTAAGGGCATTTTTCTCAGATCGCGGCTCATATATGGATACTTGATGAACAGTACAACGAATGACACAATTATAACGCCTGCACTAAGCGTACTTGGTTTCGAAGCTATTAATTTTTGTTACATTAGGAAACATCAACTTCAAATCCGTTTCCGAGTGCCGATAATATAGAGTGATTACCAATACAATAATAGCATTTGCACATCAATTTGAACCATTTTTGATGGCTTATATTCAAATGTGCATCAGATAAAAAATCACATCTTAACAATAACCGAGACGCTTGATAATGATGATACCCAGATTGATAAAGTAACTGTCGCATCGTGTGAATTAGGAATATAAAAAATACTATGATACGAGTACGCAAAATTCCTGAAATATTTTGTTAAGGTGTTATCTTGAAGATTCTGTCTCGTAATAAATCATGATCTATACGTATTAAGTCAATATAAAATTGAATTATTGTACGACATCGATTGCGGCTCTAACTGTTCGTATAAACTGATAATAGTGTTACTAATGATATAAGTAGTGTAGTATTGTTATTTACATACTCATGTATATACAAAGAATAAATTGATCAGATAATTTGCAGTTTTAACATATGCCTGATGACTCTAAAACAAACATTAAATATACTGTACATGCCTAAATGCAAACATAAATTTGATAATAATACATTTCACAAATAACACGTGTTCTAAAAATAAATAAATAATCTTATAAGTAACACTAGTAAATATCTAGTTAATCCAATTTAGTTTTAAGAGTCTAAATATATATATTAGATATCCAGTACCTGTCGTGTTGATATAAATTCGTATCCACATATCTGTTTTATTTAGTATCACCAATAACTTGTTATTTCCTTTTTTGTTCAAGACAATGTTTGAATAAGATGTCGCACTAAACAGAACATGTATCAATTCACATGCTCAATTTGTTTCAATCAGTAATAATATTGTTACAAAATTTGAAGAAATAACGGTATTGACAACAAACAAAGAAATTAATTTTCCTGACAATGCCGATAAACTAACTGTTCTCAAAAGAATTATTGCAATTCAATTATCTTAAATCATAGCAAATTGTTATACATGTAGCCTGTATGATATAGTTCCGATAAATCAGCTTCGACGTTTTCCAATTGGTCACACAAGTTTCCCCAATACTGTTCATATGTCGTATTGTCTCTATCGCAACAGTGCATGCTGTTGACAGAACACATCTGTACGTCTACCTGACATCTAAGCAGCAGGCAGTGTTTGAAATTATCTATAGTGTGATGTTAACGTCTAATGTACTGTAAGTGTCTATTTGAATCGTTCGTTTCAAAATGTGTATTGCATCTCCAGTGTCATCTTGTCTTTTTCTAACACGAAAAAATAATGCAAACGTGTAAAGTTAAGACCTTTTATCACTAATTTTTCACACTCAACATTTCAGCTTCATTTGTATTGATTGATTGATTCATTTTACAAGAAGATGAAACGTCGTTTTAATAGTTATACATGCTCCTAATGTTATAGTCTAGTCGGAATGAAGAAAAATGTGCCAAACATATACCATTTTTTACATTTTCTTAAAGTACAATGTCTAAGGTTTGCATTTTCACTTACTGAAAGAAGCGACAGCAGCGTCGTCCCACTCTCGCAAAAGACAAACACAGACGGATCATCTAAACAACCAAAAGGGGATACTTCACGCAAACTTTAATACATATCAACACAATGTGAAAATAATAGTGTACGTGGTGACTCGAGTGTTCCAAATGGTAGAATGCTTAAACACAAAAAATAGAAGAATTGATATCCACATGAGAAATAACACTCGAACGAATCTCAAAATAATCATTCATACAGAACAATAAAATGTTTTTGTCTGCAAGAATACATTATAATGTCGAATTCCCCGTATGATCGAATGGAATATGTTCATTTAATGTTTTAAGATGTTAATTCTGGTCAAGTAAAATGCAAACGTATGACGAATTGTTATCCTCCTATTCCGGCTAACAATACAATATTGCAATCATTCGCGAGGAATTGTTGGTTTTTGTTTATCAATAACGCATTCAAAATCGATCATTTTTAACGAAAATATTATATTGTTGACCAGATTCTACGTTAGCGAAATGATTTAATGAAATTAATCAGAATGTTCGACCACTGCTTAATTTTTGAAATAAACTGTAAACTGTAAATTTACACATTGGTTCATTTAGGTAACAATGAAGATCCAGACTACAATACCAAGCCATAAAACAACATCAATCTTACTAAATCTAACATCTTTTCACCAGTCTTACATAGTCTCATCTTTCCCTTAAGTTGAGTGAAAAGGCCAGGACTTTCAATAATTTCTGTTGCTTATGTGTGGGCATTACTATGTGCAGTTTTGTTGTGGTGTTACTGATGTTTGTGCTCGCCAGGTTTAGTTGAGTGCTTCCTTTCTCTTTCAAATTTCCCCATACATTGTATCAGCATGCTTCTGGTATTCTTAGTAAATTTCCCATTCCAACATTTGATTTAATGCATGTATATCTAGAATTTTGTTCTTGCGTTGGAGTATTGTTCAAAACATTTTATTACGCGGTATCGTAACAGGATAGGTACCAGGAAGAGGTTGATAATTGATGACCAGTTCTAAGAAATTAGATCAGACTAACTGACAGCAATACGAGTATATGTCTAGGTTATTTGTATAAAACGACATTAAGCACTGTTAATCCACCAGACATACATATATATAGTGTTAATGCTTTTATCGGTTCATTTGTCATGTGATAGGATTCATGGCTCAGACTATCAATGCAGAATAACGATGATGCGGTAATCGTAAATGATATATAGCAACACGTGTTGTGCCCTCGTATTACGTATAAAAATAAATATTAGGATTAATTATTTTTACTAAGCATTTGTTTCAAAAACATGTTATTAAGATTGCCCGTTGTCTGTATTAGATTATTCAGGTATGAATTTAATCCATTACTGGTTCATTTAATTATAGAAGCTAATAAAGCTCCAACTATCTGACCAGAATAAACCTATCTCTATCATTGACATCTATACAAAAAAAACCCAGTCACGTTGTTTACGTTGTCTAACTATTTTATTGCGCAATATTATTGTAGACTTTGAATTATGTGATCAGATCAGTATGAATTTGAGGCAACTTGAATACATTCTACCAGCTTGTGCATCAACGTAATGTGACCTTATGAAAGTAGCTCTTATTTCATTTTGTATGCAAAGATAAATGACCCAAAAATGCTTTTCGAAAATAATTTATTTCAAATTATGTTTTATTTATTTGTTACACGCATATTGACAACGGCTTTTGCATGTCGTATACTTATACGTTCGTTATCCCAAGCGATTCCATAAAGCAGGGATACGAAGCCATCGTAGTGTAATTAATGTTTACGTGCCAAGATGTCTTTGAAGCAAATGTTTAAGTGAATTTAATGTCTCTGTGCTTTATCACAACTTGACATTTCAGTTTAGTTAAGGCATAAAAGACAAATTAGAAAATGTCAACTTTGAACGATGCAGGAATCTATTTTTGATTACTCTGGCCACCGTTTGCTCGAAGCAAGAAGCAATACCTAGCTGATATTGACCTTATACGTTTCAATGGATACATCAACTAGCCTGAGTATATAGTAAACTTGTTAAATTCATATATTGTAAATAAGAGAAGCGTTATCTGCGATAATTTGTCATACAATTACCAAATATATCGATGTATTTGAATAGATATGATAACCTTACAAATCAAGAACGGTTAAAATTATGTAACATACACTGGTGATCTACAAGGAAGAGCATGGTTCGTGCTTTGTAGATCTAATGCCAGAGCAGTTAACAAAAGTGTATGATCATGCTTCCGTTTCAAGTGCACTGTCTAAATACAAGTGTCATTTCGAAAAAAGATAAATATAACACCAAACACGCATTCTTACCAATGAAAGCGTTTCAAGCATTTTTTAAAAAATATATTTAAATATATTTAAATTGCTGTTAAAGAATTCATTTTATTTGACAGATTTTGGAATATTTATTAGAATTGCTCATAAAATAAATTACTTACAAGCTCTGTTCAAGAATTTATTACCATAGAAAATAGACAGAAAACAACTATTTGACTTTGATGCATTGCATGAAAAGATACGATAATTCAAGAAACGCATACTATAGTTTTGCAATAAAGTACTTCATTAAGTAACTTCCTTATGCAAGTTATGTAATCTATCGAAAGAAAACAAATGACAATCTTGATCCAAACGACACACCTAGCTACCGTACACCTTATGTTTGAACATTTAAAGCATTCCTCTGGTTAGAACCACAGATAACTGTATCATTGATAAGGACTTTTTAAAACGAAAACAATTATTTTGCAAAATATATTAAGTATATACAGCTATTTAATAACTGATTCTATATGTGTGTTTTGCCAGTAGAGTTGTGTAAAACTATACTTCGGTTGATAATTTCATTCAACAAGTGGTAATAGAAATTCATGTGCTTATCATCCAGACATATTTTACCAACTCGAACTTTCACTACAACACATTCGTGTTACACTGTCAATAAAGATGACATATATTTACTCTTCAAGTAAAAACACTGCTTCTTTATTTCTCTACGGGTAATATTGTCATTCGTCCGCTGTCAGTTTCAGAAAGGTAAAATAAAAAAGCGGTTGAAACATGCTACTTTTTACAGTTTCGCAAACATTTTTCACCACTTTCTTTCTTTCTTTCGTTGTTCGATGTTATGGAGTATAAACGGCAGTGTATTGGTTCATACAATCAAGAACCTCTACATACGTATTATTGATTGAACAATATATCGTCCTCAGTTCAAGTCACGATGTCAAAAAAAGCAGAGAGTTGCAACTGCAATAATTTCCATATTTCGTATATACATCATATCGCACGAAATCGCATTAAAGCAATAACTGCCTATCAGGATTCAGACAGTCACGGGATATGTTTAGCCTTTGCATACGAATTGTTTTATAAATAAACATAACAATATTTGGTGTTGCAATATGCAATTACGATTGAGCCTATCGTATACCAATCAGTCATCGAGAGAACATGTTTTCTAAATTGATCATTACAACTGCAACCTTCCCATTGCATAGAATATTCAATTCAAGTTTTCTAATTATTACAAAGAAGTCAATCCCATATCGTAAATGTGAATTCAATATCGCTGGTATTGCAGTGTGTTTTTGTTGTTAAGCGGGTTGATATTCCCAGTGAAATTAATACAAATAAGGATGAAAATGCTGCGCTAAACACTATTTTACGGAAATTGAAATGTTTGTTTAACTTTGTTGTTGGACATAGCAACCATCCGTTCAACACAAGGTGGAATCTTGTTCTTCCGTTTTCATTATAAAATGTATATGGTTTCTTAAAGAATAATTGGAGGGGGTTCTATTCACTCATGTGTATTCAAACCAGAACGGTTCAATCATTTCGTTAAACCTATCGCATCTGAAAACCTGGGATGGAATATTGAGTCCATCAGATTGTGTAAATATGCAGTATTGGCCCGCACGAACAGATCTCATACAAAACATAGCCTGGACGACTATCTTAACAGCCGAGTGAACAACGAATGATTTATATACTCTGCTAACCTATGGGCATGCTTTCAATAACCAATATCACGCCAGTGGAATTGTTTACCTTTTAACGACACATCCAATGTTTTCAAAGTTCATTCTTAACATTGAGCCGCACTTTCATTTCAACGAAACACGTAATAACGTGTCTGTGATGAATTATAAAAGTGCACGAAGTGTGTATTTTTTTCATGTTAGATGTGAGAACAGGAGAGTGAATGATCTGATTATGTAACTAATGAATCCTAATATTGTCTGCAGATACAGCTACTACTTCCTATTAACTATCAAACTGTGTATAATATGTTTAAAAGTGTAATTCATATTAATTGTTGACACCAAATTAGAAAATTATAAGCAAAGTACACGATTTACTATCCAATTTTTAAAACTGGGAACTTATATTTTACATTGTTTTTCCTAAAATATCCTGCGATACAGCTCGTGTACATGACGAGGTGCATTCAACAAGGTTCAGACCGTTACTATCTCCCGGGTGTTGAATTATAGGTTGTCCTTAGTCATTCTCTTATGTCTTATTGTTTGCTTGGTCATACTCCAGATTAATTGACCGTATGAATCAGCAGGCTATCAGGGTAGAATGTCGCTTACGTATTGTGTTCCTGCTTTACGTACACTCGTGTGCTCTGTTGCTTCAGTTGAGTGCTGTCCTGCGTTTTTAATTAACTATTGACGTCGTTTTTCTCGCAATTTAGGTATTAAGTTATCGAGTACTTCATATGCTATATAATTATTAGTTTTCAATCATAATTCTGAAACGGTGCGGTTGTTTTATATGATTGGTACTGAGTTATATATTGTGAGCATGTCTGTTTCCGGAATAAGCACGTACAAGGTAAAGACTACATACGTTATATGTTAATTTCGATTTTGGTATGACATAGTCAAGCACGGAAAGGCTGAAAATTACTTTGTCGCAAATGTATGCATGTAAAAGTAAAAAAGTGAATCACAAATAAAAAGTACCAACAAAATGCACAATATGAACCTTATTTTGCCCATATTTGTCTGTACGAGGGTTGTTCAATATATTAGGAGACCATCGTTCTCATTCGTTAAACATATCATTTTAACAACCTCTGAAGTTAGTCCAGCTTAAGATCAAGCTGTGTTGTATGAATTACTAGACATATTGTACTTCTTGCAAGTTTCTTTTACCAGAATATACAAAACATTGATGTACTTCGTGGGAATATAGAAGCATAAACATATAGAAATGGGAGTAATCAAACAACAATGTGACCGAATTGGCAATAATTGTTTAAAAGCATATACTAATTCGCAATGTAAGTTATACGTTAATTGATATTACTAATTTTAATGCTTCCATGTCTGAATTGGTAATCACAACCGTTACTGTAAGATGGTACAACTTGTTGTACTTATTACAATTGACAAATATAATGCTTCATTTACATAGCTTAGGTCATATGTGAATCGAGTTGTTCAACTTATTGTTTATGCTAGCAGTCTGATATTTTGCAACTGCAACAGTGGGTCTAACATACTTACGAAGGTAGACGAACTGCTGATATACAGCTAATGTACACACAGATGTGAAAAGCGACTCATGGCATAATTAAATAAACTTATCTAAGTATGTCATTACATTGGAATTTCTATTTCCCATACATTTAAGCCCGATCATAAGTGTTCATCATTGCAGAATGTACAACTGGACACTGAAAAAAAAACAGTGACCAGGCAATACCTATAACAAATTCTACAATAGCCTGATCATGTCAATTATCTTTCTGAATCTGCGGCGTTTCCTAATCTAATCATTCTGTCTGTGTATTGACAGTTGTTTTGTACACTACAATAAATTCTATACCATGTACCGTCATTTAACGTGAATGTCATTGACGAATTGTGATGAGTGTCCGCAATACAAATGTGACCAAGAATCGATTTTGTGTATAAGTAGGACCAATGATTATTTGACTACAAAAAAGATGTTTCTTTTTGCTCTATACGCTACACACAGAGTTGTGGGTCTTACGATGAAACATGACGAAATACAAACAGCAAGAGGAAATCCTCTTATAACACCAGATAATTGAATTTTTCGAGATACGAAATGAGAAACTCTTAGAATTTATCTCAGTAGCTTTCTATTTCATGCTTCATTCGTACTGAAATTTCACATTTCAAGTAACACATACTATATGTTATGACGTTTATAAAGACATGTTCATACAATTTAAATTATATACATTATTTACCTTTTTATCAATCGATGTCTCTAAAAGTGGTTTTCGACCATATATTAACGATAATATAAACAATTATTTTATATAGATATGCAATTTTACGTACAAATACTTTATAAAGTATCGTACCATGAGTAGGGCACTACATACTAATCCGCAATCATAATGTACGCTGTCCCAATACAAGCGGAATGCAAAAAAATATATAGACTGTTGCTGAACAGTACACTAAATGACACAATTATAACACCTGCACTATGTGTACTTGTTAATGGAACTCATATTGGGGAAGCTATTTTGTTATATTAGGAAACATCAACTTCAAATCCGGTGCCGAGTGCCGATTATACTGCCTGGAGTGCTTTTCAATGCAATAATATCATTTGCACAACAATTTGAAGATATTCATCAGATACATGTAAAAAAGCTCATCTATATAAAAACAAAACGCTCAATGATGATGTTATCGAGACTGATAAAGTAACTGTCGTGTTGTCTGAATTAGGGTAATAAAAGTAATATTGTGATATGCAGAATTCCTAACATATTTTGTTGAGGTGTTATCTTGAAGATTCTGTACCATGATAAATCATTATCAACATTTTTGTGTTTGATGTACTTAAATACCCAATTAATCTAGTTTAACTTGATGTACTGTAAAGAATTAATGTTCATCAACTGCGATGCAAATCGTTCGTATTACCTGCTCACAGTTTGACTAATTATAAAAAATCGTACTTGAATTGAAATGCAAATACTCGTGCATACACTTTCTTTTCATGAATACATAAATAAGAGGAATTGCAACATGAAAGTTCACCACGTAATGTAAACCGTTAACAGATTTGATTAAATGAGTTTTGCAGATACAAATAAAACAATGCTAGAACATTTCTTAATTCAAAAATCCAGATAAAACTTAACAAATATACGAAATAACCAGTACCTGTTTTGTAGATAGGAATAGGTATCCTCATATCTGTTGTATTTAGTTTCACTCGTAATTTCCTTTGTGCGTTGAATGGACTTTAAAAATTTGATGTCACACTAAACAGCACATTTATCAATCCACAAGGTCAATTTGTTAATATAGTGATAATCCTTTAACACAAAATGTGTCGATAAAAAGTAATGAACGCATAAAAATGGAATTAATATTACTGATAACACCGATAAACTAAGTGTTCTCGCAAGATGCAAATAAAATTATATTCAAATCATTACAAATCGTTATAATCTGTATGATTGAGTTCCTATAAATCTGCTTCGGTGTTTTCCAATTGGCCATTCACGTTTCCCCAATACTGCTCATATGTGGTATGGTTCTTTGAAACAGTGCATGCTGCTGACAGGAAATCATCGTGAGTTCCTAACTCACATCAAAGCAGCAGATAGTGTTGAATTTATCTACAGTTTGTGAAGCTAACGTCAATACAGGTGACTTTACTTCAATCGTTCGTATCAAGTGTTAATAGAACAACAGGTGTCAGTTTGTCTTTTCTCAAAATCGGCCATATAAAGTCAAACTGTTTTATATTAGGATTATATCCATTATTGTAAAACACATTTGATGATGTTGAGTATAACTAAATTAATGAATGTCAAATAATAATTATTGTCAGGCCATATGGTTACAAAACGTTTTCATATTTAACACTTCAACATTTTATTTTCATAAAGTATATCTGATTAAGAAATACTTTACAAGGTTGGTCTGTAAATAAGATAATTAAGTTAAAGGCTGTAAGTTATTTTGAGCATGAATAATCTGACCTGAACTCACCATAAAACTCTGATGTTTGCATATTCAATACTTTCATTTCATAATTATACATTATCATCACCAGACAAATGTGCCGGAACAATTGCTATAATCAACTGTTTATTTTAGTTGGTCCTATGGTGTATCGTGAGTGTTGAATAACGTATTGTGGAGCCCTTTAAGCAGTAGCTTGCTAAAATAAAAAGATTGCTTACATACAGCGATACGGTCATCAGATAATTCTGTGGGTAGAGCTCCGGGTGATCGCTCGGATGACCATTTTTGCATTTCCAGGGAGAACACACTTTGTTCGTCTATAATAGTGTGTGTACTCAACAAAATAAACATTTTATAGTTGTCTGTAGAAGAACAAGTAGGTGGAATGAGATAAAATTTTAAAACACCTACTGATTATGTCTTTTCCCGAATTGTTTTTACCGAACGTATGTAGAAACTATTCATTATACGATAACGAAAACAAATTATCTGTTCTCAGTTTACTGTCAGTGATAATTATACAATGTATTACTTTATTTGTTAGCCTAGTATCCACCAGGGAGGCCAACCCTGAGATAACCTCCGTAACTATATAGGATAACAGAAAACTTACAAATTAAAACAAAATTATCCTTCCATTCCAACTATTAATGACGAAAAGTATTTGAAATTTCCCGAGGGGCATATGACGGAGACAAAAAGCAATTGTCGAATACCGAGCAAACACTTAAAAGGGTCAAATAAATTTTATTATTTGTGATAAATATTTTTTGTTCTTTACCAGTAAAAGAGAGTGCAGACTATACAATCGTTTTTTGACATCTTAGATCTATAAACCACACGCTTAAATTGTATTTAACGAGTTCTCACATATTGTGCTGGCACATAATTCTGATGGTTTAACAAGGTAATCAAAGTGACGTTTCAATTACTCAATGTTCTCAAGATAACGTAAGGGTAATATAGTACCTACGTCTTTAGTTCTATGTTAGTAACCAACATAATTCCGCTGGTGTTGTAAAACAATCAAATACTCAACTTGAGTCAATGTGGTGAATTTCTTCGAGTGTAAGAAACTGTCGTTTTGTTAATTTGTATACTGTAAACGTCACATCTGTTTACCGAAAGTAAATAAAACTAAAACGTACATATTGGCCAATAAATATTGAATGCAAACACTACGTATGTGGTTTACTTAAACAAAATTAAAAGTGAAATCATTTAGGACATAATTCCTATTAGTAAATAAATCACATAGACAAACACGTGTTACATATATCCTACATAAAAAACGGTATTATTGTTATTGCAGACAGGTATGTTACAGTGACTTATACCAGCATTATATAATTAGCAAAAATAAGACGTATTGTGCATAATATACGCTGCATGAGCTTATGTTAATAGAAGCGTTAAGTCGCAGAAAACCGTCAATACAAAACAAACTCCGAAATTGTTCTGCAAGTGGGTCGATAAACATAATTAAATAAAAACTAGAGGTGTATAGATCTGCATAGGTTTTCTTACACATAGTTATTAGACACTCAGCTTACAAAGGTATACAACATTGGCCTATGGATTTCACCATTCGACAATAAATCCAATACTTCTCTATAGACCCATTTGATCAAACCTGACCCATATATGTCAACCAAAGTTAATATGTTAACCAAGGTGATTTAAAAATAATTCGAAATTGTTAATACCATGATATAAACTAATTCCAGCTCCATTCTAGCTTGAGAAATCTTATTGTTGGGGTAAAAACAATTTTAGGATTTAATCCACTTCATTTTGATATATCGATTTATTCGAAATAAAATCACATGGACAGTAATCTGTAGGATACTATATCAAAACTCTATTTACCGGCTATTCCTGAAAATGCGATAAGTTTCGGTTAAATTGATAAAAAAGCATAAACGAAAAGTGCGAATTTTAGGAATCGGTGTACTGCAATTTTATATAAATAAAATCAGTTGGGTGGGGAGGTGGTTTCATGGCTAAACAAGTAAATGAAAAATAAGCACCATGTAATTATACTAACTTCTAGAGATTACGACTAGTGGTTAAGATACTTACTAAGGTAAATGATACACAGCGAATGTACAGGGATATGGAAAATATCGCATGGCATAGTTGAATGAACTTTTGTACTTGTATCATTTCATTGGAATTTGTATTCCTCATACAGTTATAGCAAATTGTACCTCTGAATACCGAACAAATCCATCGATCAGGACATGTCAATACACTTTCTGAACCGGCGGCGTTTCCTAATCTTATACTTCAGTCTTTGTACAAACAGTTGTTTTGTACACTATAATTAAGTCTTACACATGGATCCTTTGGCCAATACATGAAAAAGGACAAGTTAACATTGATTACAGCTATTACGATCCAAATTGAATTCAACACAAATAGAACTATCTGGAAAACAATGTGTTAATAAATCACATAGACAAAAATAAGTTACACACATCTACCAGAAAAATGGTTATTATTGTTATTTCAGACAAATATTTTACTTCGTCATATCACTGCATTTAATATTATCGAAAAAAAGTAACGTTCTTACTATACTCTGTCGGATCATAGGTTAATCGTGAAGTTAAGTCTCAGATGACAGGGCACGTGGAAATGAATTGTTTCTTGAAGATTATATTAATGCTTGCTGAACAGATTTAAGTAAACGGCTCAGTTTCTATTTGCGTTGCAGTGTGTATATATCTTGCGTTTATACTTTTATTATCTGGTGTCTAGCTGTTCGTTCGTAAAACTACTATACTGACGTAAAATCAACACATGGTCCCCAGTCATCAATCTCAATCAAGACGTCTGTGTTGTACATCACCATAAAACATGTTGTCATTACAATAAATGTAATATGTCGCAATGTTTCCAGCTGATACATATATAATTTACTAATGTTTCTATCAGCTTTCAGAACAAGGAAATACAATATCAAAGTGGCTTCATTTTCATATTGTTTCTTTTGAAATTTCATGTCAAATTCGATAGGCCACAAAAAAAATGGTATGGGAAACACATCAGACAATTTTGGAAGTAATTAAGCAATGACGACTACAGATACTATGTACAGTAACAATGCATCAGGCAAAATATTTGTTGTTTAACTAAATTATTTCTCAAATAAACGATTATTATTTATAACAACATTTCACAATAATATGTATTACTAATCCATACTATTTTTCAAAATGTTCTTACAATACAACGGACAAGTGACAAATAATATAAAAAGTATACTTATAATTACAGTAAAATTTCACATTACATCTTCAACTTATTTATAATATTGCAATGAAATGGTAAAATTTTATAATTCGAAACGCATAGGTATTTTCTGAGGCTATATACATAAAAGGTGTGTTCCAGAAATAATATCACTTTTCTCATAACCTCTTACTTAACAATTACAATTTTATGAAATGTGTCCCATATACATAGCAATGTGTGCGCTATATACTGGTAGCAGCAGAATTTCATTGTTGTTGATGATGCTCACACAAAGCGTTGACATAGCAATTATGTAACGCCAAGGCGGGTGGCACTAGTATTTGTCATCATCATCCTTATAGAAAATGTGAATATCTCAATAGTCACTTGATAAATAGTAACGTCTTATTGTATGGCATTACGTAGATGACTTTGACATGCGCTTGCAAACTTTCGAAGACATCGCTAAGTGTTTGTTATTATAAACCAATGATCAAGTGTCTGTTTCCAATCGCGTCATGGATTAAAATGACGTCAACGCCAAAACAAATACAGAGACCGCGCTATTTTCATAAAATAGTACATTGGGAAAACCAACAGTGCTAACCAGTGAAAAAATGAAATGCATATAATTGTGTGGCATTAAGCAGCAATTTGTGTTTTGTGGCTCATATTGTTTACATATTGCGGATTAATGAACTTACAAGTAAGCAAATGTGAGGTTATAGAAAATAAAGTTGAAGATGATAAGCACTGTTTGTACACTGTAAGACGCTCCAAGTTTTGCGCAATTTCTAGCGTCACTGTAACACATCTTTTGTAAACAGGTGTTGTTATTTCGTCATGGTTACATGTGTAACAAAATCAATGCTTACAAAATATAGAGGTGTTTTGTTGTTACAACTTGATCGGTATCCAAACTTCGATAAAAGAACACACAACTTCGTACATGTGTACAATGGTTACGTTTCCGATGAACTGTTTGTTTCATTTCTTCAATTATCTCTACACTAAGGAACGAATATAAAAGACATGAGCATATGTGGATACAAAATACGAGACTTAATTGAATTTACGTGGACTGTCTAGTTCTGTTCTCTGATTACAGGCCACATGAAGACGATGTAACTAACGTACCACATTTTTACAATTTCCATAACAAGATGCAAGCTTTTCAGTCAACTTATTTATGAACATTCAACAGAACAGATTTGATCTGAAACTGGTGTTTTGTTTGTGGCTTTGTTTTTGTGCCTTACATTATTTCGTGTATATATGTATTTTTGTCACCACAGTTGTTCGAAAATCTAAGTATGTCTGAAATATATTCAGGTGCCAAATCATTTAACATTTTATGCACCATCACTGCTGTGTGCTATTTATATCTTTCATTAAATGAAAGCCAATATTTACATTTCCCGGCTGTTGGCGATTTAATAGGCTTGTTGAGTATTATTTTTGCTATTCGTTTTTGGATTATACTTAATTTATGTACATTTATTGTACATAGCGGTAAGTATCATTTCCTCAATTTGAACGATAGTAATAAAAAATGGGTACAAGTAAGCATTCTAAAACAACAATTTCGGCTTATCGGTGAGAAAAGATATTATATATTTTAGAAGAGCTACTTTATAATTTAGGTTTTGACAGATATCGTCGTTATGGCTATTATTGGTTCCAATAATAATTACAATATTTTTCCAAGCAAACGCATATAATTCAATTAATTTCCGGAACATTGAAGTGTTTTTGTTTATCAAAATCGCATTCGTAATCGATCTCTTTAATCCCCAACATCATATTGTAAATCTGTGTATGTTTGTAAAGCAGTTTATATTTTAGCACAATGGAATTAATCAAAGGGTGCAACACCTTATTAATTCGCACAGTAGTAATATTACAGACCTAGACTACAATACAGAGCCGTAAAACAATATCTCTGTAACTTAGTCTAAACATTTATGTTCTCACCAATCTTACAGGCCCCTATGTTCACAAAGGATATTTGAGTGAAACTACTTATTAGCATGCTTTTTGGAAATGTTTGTGAAAATCCAAATTCAGGTTTAGATTTTATTCATGTAGTTCTAGAATTTTGTTTATGCTTTTAATATATTATGACGTCGAAAAGGAACCAGGAAGAATTTGATAGTTGACGACCAATTTAAGGAAATTAGATCAGATTTACTGACGCCAATACAAGTATATGTCTGAGCTATTTGTATAAAACGACAGTTAGCACTATAAATCCAACCAGACCGACAGATATATAGTGTTAATGCTTTTATGTTTTTCATGTGATGATATTCGTGGCACATACTATTAATGCAGAATAATAATAGTGCCTTGATCGTACAACATATAGAGCAGCAATTGTATTGATCTCGTATCGATTAATGAATTCGTAAGATATTAGTAAGGACATCATGTACTTAGACAGTCAACCAAAACGTTGTTATTTAGCAAAAAGCCAGTTTGTTATGTCGATTGAGGAACAAGTGTTTAAACCTTTTCATTTAATAAGACAAACTTGAGCATTCTCGAACAATTCTGAAGCATGAACATGTTTTACACTGTCAACAAAGTTGACATATTTTCTATTTCTTGAAGAAAAAGACCAGTTGGTTACTAGTACTTCCCTACGGGTAATATTGTCATTCGTCTGTTGTCAGTACCAGAAAGGGTAGCATGAAATGCAGTTGAAACATGCTACTTTTGATCGTTTAGCAAAAACATTGTCACAACTTTTTGTCTTTCTTTCGTTCGATGTCATTGAATATAAACGATCTTGTCAATGGTGCCTACCGACACAACCTTCTAAAACGTAGTATTGTTATCATTGTTTAACACTATTTGCATACCATGATGTGTGTGGCATAATATTATGCTAACGCTGCAAGAGAATATCTGTCAAGTCAAAGTTGGTTTGAACTAAACAACCGTTGGTACAACGTTCTTGCCGACCTTGCCTTTTTTATATACGCTAAGTTGGTGAAATGCTGTACCTGACAATATACATGCACAATAGTACAATTAATTGTATTCGACCTTCTTCTAATTTATCGAAATGCTTCGGATAATTCTCCGACTGATGCGCTTCAGCTGGTTCGTTCTGACTATACTTGGTTTACTACATGCAATCACTCGTTTGAATAATGTATTGTCGTCAGTTCTAGTTACGATATCAAATAATTCAGAGAATTGCAACTCTAATAATTTCCTTACTTCGTATTTACATCATAGCGCATGCAATGCCGATACATCATTACAAAAATGTATCTTCATATCAGGAATCAAAGCAATCAGACGATTCCGAGATATGTTTAGCCTTTGCATACGAACTGTTTATAAATATTTTGTGTTGTGATATTCAATTACGATTGAACCAATCTTATACAAATCAGTCATATCACAATGACGTATTCTAAATTGATCATTATAACTGCGAACTTCCTTTTTTCGTAATTAATACAATGAAATGAATCAAATATCGTAATTGTGAGTGCAATCTCGCTTGAATTGCAACATGGTACCTTTAATAAAGGTTTTGATATTCCCTTTGGTATTAATACAGATATGAATGGAGATGCTGGGCTAAACGATATGTTATGAAATTTACAATGTGTGTTAAACCGTTGTTGGACATATATGTACCACACATCAGCTGCAACAGGTGGAATCTCCTTCTTCTTCAACATTAATACATTGGCCATACCTAAATATATAATGTATATAGTTTCTTAATTTGGTGTGTATTATCTATTAACACATGTGTGTTCAAATCAGAAATGTTTGTGTTGTTAAACTTTACGCCTCTGCAAACCTGCGATTTAACATTGAGTTCGACATGTAATGTAATTATTTCCGATAATAGTTCGGACAAGAGTAGTCTGGCCGACTAAGTCAACGGCTGAGTGAACGACGAGTGATCATTATACTCGGCTAAAACATGGACATGCTTTCGTTAACCTTTATAACGCCAATATAACATTTTCTGACAAATCCAATGTATGCAAATGTCTGTCTTAGCATGGAGACACACTATCATTTCAACTAAAACGTAATAATCTGTCTGTGAAGAATTATAAAAGAGCACGAAATGGGGGAGTTAATCACGCTAACCGTGAATAGAGGAGAGTGCATTATCTGATTATGTAGCTCAGGAACCTTAATATAGTCTGCAGACACAGTAAATACTGCCTATTTACTGTCAAATTGTGTATTTTATGTTCAAAAGTATATATCATATTATAATTACGAGGGTTGTCCCAGTAAGTCTTGTACTTTGCTAATTACATAAAACATATTCAATAATAATTGAGAATTCAACAACAACTCGTATACTGTTTATATTGTATTGACGTTTCGGCCGAAGCCTTCTTCAGAATAACAATAACAAAACAACGGATGTGACGTCATGACGTTAACGTAACATGACGTCGAACAATTTAAAAAAAAACTTATTCCAAACAGTATTTGAACATTGCCCCTTATGATTAATTAATATGTTCTTAGCTTGTATCCCAACATTCATGACAATATATCAAGAAATAACATGTGCTACAAACAAACATTTTGGTTCCCTCTTGCCAACGTCATATTTTTTAATTGATAGTTTTAATAAAATGGGGCAGTAAATATTTTATTCTAACATAAATATGTAGGACTATTTTCTTGTTAACGTATTAGGGTATTTAACGAAACACATAGACAACATAATTGGGAACCAAATATAGTAACCAGCATGAAGCATACACTTTGAGTTTTGTGAGTATCTAAAACATCAAGTGAAATAACCCAATTACCATGTATTGACAGACACGTAAAACACATTACTTTAACAACCTCTGGAGTTAGTTCAGCTTAAGATAAAGCTGTATTATTTGAAGGACAAGACATATTGAACTTCTTGCAAATTTATTTTACCAGAATATTCACTAATTTGATAAATCCGTTGTCTGATGCATTTCTTGGAATTATAGAAGCATAAACTTATAGAAATGAGAGTAACCGAATAACAATGTGGCCGAATTGGCAATAAATGTTTAAAACATACGTTAGTCCCTAGTTCATGCCATACACTTGCTTTAATGCTGTCCTTTTCTAAATTAGTAACCACAACTGAAAGCTTAATACACTTTTTCTACATGTAATGATGATATATATCTTTTGTTGAAGTTTCGTTCCTGCTGGTATTAAGACGTCGCGTCACAAGTTGGAGCTATTTTGCGTAACGTCAAAAACGCCGTTATTTTAGCTAAATATGACGGATTTTAGGCGTGCAATTGACAGAATAACTAAATCATGGGCGTACAACAACCATAAACACATAAATTGTGTAACTATATGTAAAGGAGGTATATTCAGCATCCTTAGGAACTACAGAACTTAGATTTAGGCAAAATAACTTGTAATTAACCATATTGCTGTAATGTGTACATTTATCCATTTGCTCTTTCTACAGTTTAGACCTGCTTGGTGGAACCCCAATGAACACAAAATGCTAAATAAAAATCCCTTTATGAATAAAGTACTGTATACATTTCCTAGTATATAAAAAACCAATTTCAAACAAATCTATAAAATTTCAATTTCAATTTTGCATTGAATTATCGAAGCTACAACATAAACACTAATATATTTTGACGTTACTTAGTACGTAATTTTGTTGATGGGACATTTTGTGGCGACATTGAAAAATACTAATAACTTCACCGTATATTGAACGATTTTGATAAAAAATATACTATTCAACAGCGTGGAAAAAACGTATTTTATCATTGCAGTGACGAATGATTTTTTACAGAAATTTTCACGTTCGATCAAATCGAATTTCATGTACAATTCAGTTGTTAGTTTTAAGCACAGGGTGGGACATTTTAGGTAGACAAAGAAAATTTGAAATTATTTTTGATCTCTTGAATCAAAATCTAAAATGAATACCGTATTTAATAATATATGAAAAACGTATTTTTAATAGGAAATTTCAAAGAGAAATTATTAAAAATAAATATTGCAGAACAATTTTATCAGTGTAATAACAACTTATTTTCCCGTAATTTTGAAATATCTACACAACTGTTCCCTCAACACAGAATAAAAATATTTGACTTTATGATGATGTCACTTTCTTTAACGTAAATGGCATCAATTTTTTACGTTTAAGAATCATTTTTGCGAAAAAAATATAGAAATTTTGCGTATGGTTTTTGCTCTCCACACATTTTCCTCAAGCCCCACGAGATTGGATGTTACATCTCTACAGTGATATTTCACCGTATTCTGGTTATTTCGAACCCTGAAAATGTGGGATTTTGTAATAAAACTCAAAACATATACATTCAGGTCGATTGTGCTGATTTTCTTCGTTCGATTGATATAAAACATATGACATTTATTGAAACAAACATAATTACATTTGCACCATTTGGCAAATAAATTACGCGAAATTGAAAATAGCTCCAACTTGTGACGCGACGTCTAAGCAATTGCCTACATGTGCACTTTGGGTTCTAGTTATGCACTAGTCCATATTATGAACGGTGGAATTAAACATACAAATCGTCCCGAAAGCCGGATTTGACAGCCTTATCGACTCCGAGTCCATGGAATAGACTTTGGCCTAATTTCGCCCGTGTCGTCTGATATTGATTGGTACATAAATAATAATTATTTAATTTTCGGTATTGAGTAGTTCATCTTTCACACTACTGTACTATGTTGGGTGTGCAATTTGACAAATGACAGTGGTTTGAACTTGCTTGCATAATTTTCAATGTTCATAGTATTGCCGATGAGTGTCACATATCAACACATAATACACACAACATGAAAAAAACAATCAGTGTTTAGTTTTTAATTAAATTTACTCAATACAATCCATATAGTTTATATCATTATGCCTTACTTACTTTACTACGAGGTCATAAAAAAGAAACTGTTTAAACATTAAATACATCATAAAATGTTGCTCTTCCCATGAGAACAAAACCTACATACATTTATGTACAAACACAACTCACCACAACATAGTGCGTCACCAGTAATGTATCAGCTCTGTGTAAAACAATGCAATATTTAGTAATGATATAGCCCTTTTACTCTCTCAAATCAAATTTAATAATTATGAATGATTGGAAATATTCTAGTCATTACATGTTTATAGACTAAACATTTATAGAACTGTAGTTATACCAGCGTCTGGTGTTTTGTGACATGAGTTATAACATACTTAGCAAGGAAGACACGCTGCTGATATACAAACTATGTATAATGGTGTGGATAGGAAACCATCAAATAATTGAATGAACATTATGTCATTACATTTGAATGGCTATTCCTCATACATTTAAGCCCCACCATAAGTGTACACCAAAAGAAAATGCACATCCAACATTTGAACAAATACACATACTAGGATATGCCTATATAACCAATTGTATCGCCGTATCATGTCAATAAGCCTTCTGTACCGGTTGCTGACTTATCGAATATTTCTGTCTCTGTATAAGCAGTTCTTTCGTACGCTATAATTAATTATAACACATGAACCATCAATTAACGTGAGTGTCATTGACGAACTGTTGCTGGACAGTGTCCGTAATACAAGTGTGACCAAGAATCGAGTATGTGTATTAACAGTACCAATTGTTATTTTACAACAGAAAGATGCTTGTATTTGCTCTATACGGTACACCGAGACATGTAGATCTTACGGGGATACATGACGAACTGTAAACAGTAAGAAGAAATCCTCTTATAACACCACATAATTGAATTTTCTAAGACAAGAAATGAGAAGTTCCCAGAAAATTGTCTCAGTAGCTTTCTATTCCATACTTCATACGTACGGAGATTTCACATTTTAATTATTACCTTACATACGTTATGACATTGTTTGAACACATGTTTGTACAGTTGCAGTGAAGGAATGAAAATTACGTGTATATACATGTTTACTTATCCATGACTCGTGGTTTTCGGTCATCATCGAGCTTTGCTAATACATGCAATTCTTAAAATTTTCAGAATGTTTACTTAAATTGTACTTTTGAATGTCCTGTGGACACGTTTATAAAAAACACAAACAACATTATAAATGCAAATTATACGTATGGATGTTACAGTGTCCCTTTAGGAACATAACATAAGTAGAGCACTGCATATTTAATTGCAATCACAATGTACTCAATGCATGGGGAATCGGAAGCTATACTAGTATATATAATATACGTATATTATAGATAATTGATGAACAGTACACTAAATGACACACATATTACACCTGCACTAAGTTTACTAGATAATGGAACTCGTATTGAGGAAACTATTATTGTTATAATAGGAAACATCAAATTTAGATTCGTAGCCGCGTGCCGATTATATAGAGCGATTACCAATGCAATAATAGCATTAGCACATCAATTTGAACATACTTCGATGGCTTATTTTCAAATATGCATCAGATAAAAATTATCATCTGTACAAAAACGAGACGTTTGATGCTGATGATATCCGGATTGATAAAGTAACTGTCGTATCGTGTGAATTGGGGATATAGAAATAATACTATGATACGAGTATGCAGAATTCCTGAAATATTTTGTAGAGACGTTATCTTGAAGATTTTGTCTCGTAAAACATATTGATCTATGCATATTTAGTCTAGTCAAAATTGAATAATTATACAGGATCAATTGCGGCTCAAATTGTTCGTATAACTTACTAATTTAATAGTGTTACTAATTACTAGTAGTTCAGTGTTGTAATTTACATACTCGTGCAAACAATATTAAATTGATTAGAGATACTGCAGTATAAACGTTCACTGCGTCATGCATACATGTACATATGACTGACATCAATTAATATGTGGGTGTACAGTACACACCTGCGATTACATTAATTTTCTAACATTAAATGCCCGTTGGATTCAATATACTGTACATGGCAAAATCTAAACAGAACTTTGATAATAATACATTTCACAAAAACACATATTTTTACAGAATAATAATTCACTTCATAAATAACACGTGTTATTATCTATTTAATGTCATTTGTTGTTATGAATCGAAACAAATATATATATAAAGTAACTGTACCTGTGGTGTTGATATGAATTCTTATCCACATATCTGTTTTATGTACTATCACTAGTCACTCAAAAGCTCGTAATTTCCTTTTTGTGTTCAAGAAAAGTTTGAGGAACGAAGTCACACTATACAGCACATTTATCAATCTACACGCTTTGTTTTAATTAGTAATACAATTGATACACCATTTGTAGATAACATTATATTAACAAAACCAATTGGAATTAATATTCCTGACAATACCGTTAAATTTACTGTTCTCACAAGATCTTTGTAATAAATAATATAATAAAATAATCTTATACAAATTGTGATAATCGGTACGATTTAGTTCCAATAAATCAGCTTCGACGTTTTCCAATCGGCCACGTACGTTTCCCCAATACTGTTCATATGTTGTATTGTTCTCTATCGCAACAGTGCATGCTGTGGAAAGGAAACCATCGTATTTGCTCAGACCAAAGAAGCAGGCAGTGTTTTAAACTATCAATATAGTGTGATGCTTACGTCTAATGCAGGTGTCTATTGGAATCGTTTGCAATGGAATGTCGATCGGACATCAGGTGTCCTCTTGCCATTTCTTAGATTTGGACGAATGAAGGAAAGTTTAACTTTGAGATTTTTATTCATACTATTGTACACTCGACAGATAAGTTTTAGTCTCGATGACCGTTTCATTTATGCTACATGTACAAGTAGATACAACGTCGTTTTTATTGTTAGTTTTAAATGCTTTCAAGTGTGTAGGTCGAAATAAAATAATGATGCTAATGATTACCAAATCACTGGTGGTTAATGAAGGTTAATTCAACAATTTTCCGTCTTTGTCAGGCCAAATGATTATAAAACGTTTCTATTTTTAACAAAATGGCAAACACATAATAAAAAACAATTCAAAGTTGCAATGTAAATGCGATAAGCAATGAAATAAAAAAATGTACCTTAATCGAAATGTTTTGAACATGAATAGGTTGAATTGGACTCAGTTGCCCTAAATTTGGAATATACGTATTGTAAGAGATGCAGCATACCATATGGTTGCATAAATCAAAGATTTCATTTGGAATGATCAGGCAAACATCATTTTACAATTAGGTGGTGAGAAAGATGCGCTATAATTCACTATAGCAATGGTTGGGAATCAGTAAAACATACACAGAAGCACAGATGATGATATTGTAATGAAAGGTTACATATATTCCAAAGCATTCGACTAAAATCCATCGAGTAGCAATACTCGACAGAGAAATGGTTAAAGTCATAGCTAATATGTTTTTTAACGAATGCAGAATAACGTCATGTCACGTCTGAATAGCAAATAGGTACGAAAACAATCCGACAGAGAACGTAGCACTCAACCTAACGAGCCGAGCACAGAACAACACAACTAACCTGAGCAATGCCCAAAAAACCATCCCAAAACAGCGACCAAACGAGGCAAAACAACCCCGGGCGTGACCTATTTTAAAACACTAAGGACAGTGACCAAAATTGTATCTTGATAGAATAAAGGAGGACATGTATTGTTCAGTCGTGATAGAGGCTTGTCCCACACAAAATGAACACATAATGAACAGTTGATAGTTGCTTGCGAAGAACAAGATAGTTGAGCACGATAACTAATTCCCTGAACAGCTACTGTCAATTGCTCGAATATATTATATGACTGCAAATATGTGGAAAACAACTCTTAAGACGATCGAGAAACACACAGTAAACACATAATTTGCATCATTTAGTCTTCCGTCAGGGACAATCATACAGCGAATTACTCCTAGAGGGGAAACCCGAGTTGGCTTCAGTCAGTATGTAGAATAACTAGAACAAATTTACAATCATACTTTCTTTAAAACGTCAGTGACGAATACAATGTACGCTTGTGAAATGCCCCAATAGGCCTTTGCAAGATTCAATTAACACATGACGAATATTAAGAGCAAAGGGTCAGTTAAATGTCACTGATGCGATAAATAGTTATTTCACTTAGAAAGTTAAGATTATATAAACTGTTTGGCAAACTATTATTTTGTTAAGCATGACAAGGGAGGAATGAACTCTGCGTTGTTCGAGTGTTGGCCATTTAAATAATGATTCAATTCATACGGTAATTAAGTCATTATTAGTAGGTATTTATATGATCGGTTTCGACATGATTCCGGGTTTCTCACGTGTCAGTTTTCACAATCGTATTACTTAACGAATCAGCATTGTAACTAAAACATTTTTAATGATCATAATGAGTTATACTTATAGATTGATGATGCCATAAAAGGTTTCTTTAAAAATTGCAAACCTCTTCAAGTTGAAGGTAAATTGTCAGTTTTTAGAACATAGAATTCCAGGATTTATTACAACTAAACTACTAAAAGAAAATTGCAACTGTAACCATTTGCTTATTGTGAAGCAGTGAAACTAATGATTTTGTTACTGTCATAAAAATATACGATGGATATAAGATATACAAATAGGTTCAATTGTCATTTCAGATACTTGCTTTACACTAAGTCAATAGTGTATTCGTATTGTAAATTGTTCACATCCTTAGCACTGATGCAAACACTGTATTGCAACAGGACAAAATTAAACAATAGCAACAGATAAACAACAGAATGCTCATTATAAGCTTATTGGAAGTGAACGTTTATTGATGATTGCAGAACAGATTGAAGTAAAGTATTCACTGTTTTATGTATTGACAAAATCGTTGCTGCGTGTGTTTATCTGGTTTGGGTTTTTACTAACATTATCTGGTGTCTACCAGCTCGTTCGTAAAACAATTATACTGACGAACAATCAACACATGGTCTCCAGTCATCAATCTCAATCAACGTGTATATGATTTACTTCACCATGATAAAACAATACTGTCAGTACTACGCATATTTTATGTCGCTATGGTTCCACCTGATACGTATATGATATACTTAGGTTTGTATCAGCTTTCAGAATAACGACAGAAAAGAGACCAATGACCACATGATTGTGATAAGTTTATTTTTCTGTATTCATGTCAAACTAAAACATTGAATTCAACTAGGCAACAAAACACATGGTACCGGAACCACATCAGACAATAATGGAAGTACTGAGGCAATGACTGATACAAATACTATGTTATCTACGACAGTAACGATACATTATGCCTCTATTCTTATTTTACAATATCCCAGATAAGGAATCAATGTAATAGTTGCTTTTTCCAAATATATTTCTCAAATAACAAATTTTCTTCAATAACAATATTTCATAATCATATTTAGGAACTAGATCTTAGTTTTACGTGTACCGGCCAATATATCACGGCTTGGAGTTCATATGCGTAGAAATTAATCAAGTGATTAAAAACTATGCATGTGAACGACAAATCCTTTTAGCATTCTAACACGTGTAATATGCGCAATTTCATATGGACTTATTTTTTTTATTGGATCGTGTTTAAAGTATAAAGCCTCCACCCCTGGAATATCTTTTTTGCTCATTTCATTTAAATAAACGCATAGCTCATTGCAAGCTATGTATTTCATTAAAACTCAAACTAATCGATAAATGCAATTGCTGTCGCAATAATACGGAAATAATTAAATAAAATATCTTCAACAGTAACGATACATCAGTCTATTCGTGCTGTAAATTAGCCCATATATTGGTTCCGTGTAATGTTTTTTACTTACCTAATATATTTCTCAAATAATAATGTGTCATTGATATCAATATTTCACAATAACATATATTACTAGTACATTCTTTTTCTCATAACATTTATCGAATTGAGTTGACTATTAACAAATAATATTGACAGTCACTTACAGCCAACTTGTAATTGCAGTAAAATGATATTTCAGATTACATTATCAACTTATCATCATAGTGCAGATTGAAATTTTACAGCACACGGAACGTATTGTTTAACGTTAAAATATTATAATTCAACACGCATCACATTTTGTTTGACTTCGCATACCAATGTAGTTACTGCTAGATGAATATTCTTAAAACTGCAAATACTAACATAATATAGATATTTTGTTGTTAGAACTTGATCGGTATTCAAATCACGATAAAAGAAAGCACACCTTTGTACACAATGGTCAAGTTTTTCATGAACTGTTTGTTTCATTTATTCAATTATCTCTACAATAATGATCGAATATAAAGGACGTAAGCAGATGTTGATATACTAGACAATGACCTAATTGGATTTATCTAGTTCTGTTCTCTGATTACAGGCGACATGAAGACGATGTAAATAACATCAATGTATTATTCTATTGGATCACGAAGTATCTACCAGAGTGGGAAACCCCGAGGTAACTTCTGTAATTATATAGGCTAAAAGAACAACACATTGACAAGTATCCAACATTCAGAACATCGGTCGTGAACATGGTGAACATGCTTGCTCAATTTCCCGAGAGGCCTTTGGACAATTCTATAAGCGATTGTCTAATATCGAGAAAACATTGAAAAGGGTCAAATAAATGTCACTGTATCAGATAAATGGTGTTTTTCTAAATTGAATGCGAACGCGTTTCTGTCACCATTTACAGAACGTTAAGACAATACAAACTCACAGATAACAGCTAAACGTATTTATTCTGTCAAATTAGGGTAAATCTTCATATTGACGAATAAGTTGAAAATTAGGATTTTAATATTACGAAGTGAAATAATGTAGGAAAAAGTTAATATCGGTAAATAAATCACCTACAAAAATGATAACATCATGTGCTGCATACATCCAACAGACATACAGACATAAAATGTTATTGTTATTGCAGGCACGTCTGCTACATTGGCATATCACTGCATTAAATGATTAGTTAACAATAAAATACTATGCTAGAGTCAAGGTAAATGATAGCGGGTTAATGATAGCGTTCAGTTCTAGAAAAACATAAACAAAAAACATTTAATTTTTTCTTCAACTATTTTCACACTCGGTAAATAAAAACTAACTATTACGCGTAGTATTTCATACACATATATTCTTGGTGTTAGCTGTGCAATAATTTAGTGAATACTTTCCCGAAACTTTCGTTTGATTTCTATACTACATTGTTGGTGTATTGAAATAGCAGGTGTTAGACAGTAAAACTAATCCCCTCCACCGACACAAATGATCAGTACCTATACTGGACAATAGACGAAGCTGTTGACATCTTGACAGTTCAATTGAAAACAAAGTTAGTATTTATTATCAAGATGCATTAAGAAGTATTCGATATTGTCTAGATAAAAGCCAATGTCAATGAATGCCAATCTTTATCACTTCATAAATTTATTTGCTATTTGTCACAAATATTTCAATATTGTTACAATCGTTACAGTGTGTGCTCATGTTTGACTTGTGTGTATACTTTTACTATCTGTTGTTTAGCAGCTCGTTTGTAAAACAATTAATAATCAATATATTCTACCAAAGTAATCGATTTTTTATGTTATCACAATCATTGCACTATAGGCACATTTCTATATTGTGTTAATACTTAAATATCCCACTGCCTACCAATGCTTCGTAATTTATTAAACAACTATAATGACGTGAAATCAACACATGGTATCCAGTTATCAATCTCAATCAGACGCCTTGTTTTCATATCACCATAATAAAAGAGTTTACCATTGCAATGCATACCTTATGTCTCTATGGTTCCTCCTGTTACGTCTATAATTTACTGAGGTTCTCTTATTTTTTTCTTATTAGAGCTTAGGCAGAGAAGTGATATATGTCGACATGAATGAAATAGTTGTCTATATCACACGAATTTCGTTGTATCCGGGTTAGTATAACCAGTACATATAACTCTATACGTAACGAGTGTAGTATAACGTTTAAATTACGTCATTTTATCTCCCTAAGGACGTCATTTTGTGCTGAAAATTAATCACGTTTTGTTCTTATTGAAAGTGAACACGAGCTGGTTCTACTTCAACTATTGTTCTACGTAGATAGATATGCTATAAAAGCCTTTAAAATCACGCCACAATGTACATCATGCAAAACCAATCATATTCAGGATAATTTCCCAAATTCTATAGGTCTCAGACACATTTATCATAAACTGCAAATGCTTTTATTGGTGACTGAACTTTCCTGAAATAAGTGTATTTCCCATGACAGACAAACATAAGTAACAAAAAATATAGCATACTTATTTGTAATCGAGTCAGATTTTTAACGTACACTGTATAATTTACAACGTAACTAAAACGTGCAAGAAATGTGTGTTCCTGTTAATATCAATCTTATTTTTATAGCATTTTTAATGGAGTTTAATCACGAAAAATTAAAAAAACAATTATTATATATGTATAAATGCAGAGTACACATGTTTGAATAACAATTGATTCTTTATGAGAGTTAGTTAGGTATGAAAATGTATCTACTACAGTATTTAAGGCCTTTGTGACTCACACTGATCGCAATATGAAGAGAAAAAAGAAAATAACAAAGTATACATGGATAACAGCACTTAACAGAAACGGCAAGGTACAAAAAACAATGAATGGCACACAGAAAAGTAACAACAACCGACTGAAGCAAACTCACTATCACCAACACTGATACTAATTTCTAGAACAATTGGTCATTTTAACTGATCGTTATATGTAACGAAACGTTCTAATAAATCAGCGCTAAACACAATAAAAACCAACAAACAAATTTCTGTCAGACACGATCAGATATCGTATAACGCTATGATATAGCCAGATATATTTCCAAGGGAGGAAAAAGCCGTCATATAGTATGATAAATGTAATAGAACGAATCATTTATAAATTACTCAACACAAATTTCCCAAGAGTTCAATGGACGAACCAACTGGAAATATTAGAACATTCAGAAAACATTGAACCAAGGTCAGACTCCTATCAATGTATCTGATATATAGTCATAGAAGACGCATGTTGTCCCGTATCTCTACAACTTTCCTAAAATTATTGGAACGTAACATTGCAGCGTTACAACGTAAACATCATCCCGAATTTGTTCAACATATGCTTTTACACGGTTTATTCACCTGATTGTGCTGTTGGTACGAAGCACTGTAAAAGGAAAAGAAACCTTGTAAGCTACAACCATTCATGCGATATTGCTTTCCGATGTCTATTTAATGAATTTTAACTAGGCATTGAATTTTGGATATATAGAGAGAAAAGTAACTTTAAAATACTTTTTGTGCATGATACAAATTACTTTTTTCAAAATATAAAAAAAAATAACTTTGAAAGTGTACCCATTCCGTTATTTGAAGCACACTGATAGAGCTGAAAGACACGTGAAAATTGAGCTAAGAGATGGTGATCTGAGACACGTTGACACGTATCGATTATGTATCGTCAATTTGTGACACCATTCCTGACTTAGAAAGACGTCTAATGAAGTTTGATACGGCTCTCAAGTTATGTGAATTTATCGGAAGTGGTGCATTGCCGGTTCTAGTAAGTCTCACATTATGTAAATATACCAGTATTGGTCAGTTGTCGGTTCTAGCAAGCCTAATATTATGTAAATATACCAGTATTGGTGATTTGTTGGTTCTAGCAAGCCTCACATTATGTTAGTATACAAGTATTGGTGATTTATTGGTTCTAGATAAATCGACTGATACAGCATATCTATTCCCTTATCATACTGATCAAAGTTCATTGTCAGTTCAATTAGCTTTAAACTTCATAGATCTACGATTTGTACTTAGTTAACGTTGTGTAATTCAGACGCGAGACACTCGCAAAATTACTGCTTCAGTTATGAATTAGTGTTCACAAAAGAATAAAATAAGATATAAGCATACAACCCAAGGCGCGGTACAATATTTCCTCTTTTGTTACTTACAAGTTGTGTATGGTGTTAAATATACATGTAGTGTAATTCAGTTCTTAAACGCGTAAATATCGCAAACCAAAATAGAAGTAAAACATAAAAAATATCATTTACTGCGAAACATGAAAAAAATCATCAAACCTATATTTATAAAATAATTTTCAAAAGGGGAAAAAGATATTATCATATGGCTCAAGGCTTAATGGCTTCTTTTGTTATAAGTCTAGCCCACTCACAAAGCGTTTAATCGTCCAGACAAGCCATACAAAATCATGTAATATTATATTAATTCAAATTCATATTTTCAATTATCGTGTTCATTTCATTTTAAAGCATCACAAGATAACAAACAGAAATGGTTGGAATATGATATCAAACAGTTGAATGTAATGCTGCGACTTCTACTGTTCCCAGACAGTTTATCAATATTATTACATATAATTACATTCAGTTAGGACTGTTTGTATGATAAGTGTTTTGGTATGGATGAATTCCCGTATTAAATATAAAAACAACATAGCGTAGCGAAGGTTGTGGTCCCGGTTTTAAATGACCGTTTCAAACACTGCGAAATCCAACAACATCACATGCCAACAATATGCTGGAGTTTGTTCTCTCAGGTAATGTTTAACCAGCCATGATTTTAAGTTGATTCCATACTTTTGGAGTTTTCTGTACAGGTATATAAAACATTTTAGACAAACCCCACCAATTTTGCACGGCAAGCAATATTCGACATGCTTACAGGTACTAAAATATTGCTTAGTTTTGATGTGAGCGCATTTGTAAAGTATTTGCTTTTCATTATTATCTTGATTTTTAGACATGAAAAGGTATAGGGTTAGGGTTAGTACTGCTATATCAATTTCAAGCTTTTGTATACTTTTCTATCACGATAGATATATGCCTTAAATACATCTAAGAGACTACAATGTTTATGGCACAACTGAAAATGTAGAAATTACCTAAATAATGTTTTCGAAAATTCTGTTTTTACTAGATCTTTAACAACCTAGATTTCGCATCGCGCACCCTACCTGTAATCACTACATTGCTGACAAATACACTGGTGAATGGTAACAGTAAACATTTGTGAATATGTGTACAAACACTGTACTAGCAGATAAACAATCGAATGCTCAGAATTGAATTATTTGGAAGGATATATGGGACATTGTTCTTTCTTGAAATCGTATGTTAATGATCGCGGAACAGATTAATTCACGCACGATATCAATATTAATTTCAGTATTGTAAAGTGCGGTTTGTGTGTTAACACTTCTTACTAGTATCTGTTTCCAGCAGCTTGCTCGTTAAATAATTATAATGAATAGTTGCAACCAAAATAATCAATTCGGATTTTGTCACAATCGTTGCACTATGTGCACATGTCTGGCTTTAATAATCTGCTGTCTAGCAGCTGATTTGTAATTAGTTAAACAATTATAATGAAGAAAAATCAACACATGGTCTCTAAGCATCAATCTTAATCAGGCGTTTGGTATTTCTTCACCACGATAAATATGTTGTCATTTCAATGCATGCTTTTGTCGGTTTATTTTTTTAATTACAACTATAACAACATATACATATATCACACTAGTGACAAGAACAGTAACATCTCAATGCATGTTTATGTCACTATGGATCCCCCGGTTACGTATTTGATTTACCGAGGTTCTTCTTAAGGATATCCGGGTGTAATAAAGAATCTCCTCTTGAAGAGTTCTCAAGTTCAGTAATTTTATGACAAATTGACTGATTTCCTATAGGTCGTTGGTTCAAACCCCACTAGAGCCAAAATATTTTTATTCTTTTTTTCTTTCTTTAATTTTTAGTTATACTTCATAACATGACTTTATAGTGTAATTTGGAGAGTAATATTTTCTTTCTAGTTTTTCTTTTATTTTAAAGGAATTAATATGTGGATAATAGATGAAAATCGGGTAACTATGGCTTTCTAAAATGTAAATTTTCAAAACCGCCCTGTAAAATATTTCAAAACTTTGTTAAAAAATTACACACACATTGAAGTTATTTTTGAAAACAATTCAATGGTGTCAATTGTTTAAATTATATTTTATTGACCTTTGTCAATAGGGTACTTTGTGGGAAAATGCAAAAGAATGCCTTAATTTCAAGGAGGGTAGGGTTACATTTTTTTATCTGTTTCATAATTAGAACAAACGTAATTTTTACACTTTTGATTGAACAAATAAGCATTGTTATTAGATTTAAACACATTCTTATATTTATTGTGTCATCTGTTGGTGAGTTATTTTATTTATCATGCAGTTGCCTTCATTTGTTTCTGCAGTATGTTTTACGCTTGGTGTAGGGAAATAAAAATAGTAATTACTCTCTTACACGACATTAAAAGTGATTTAAAATTCACATGCAGTTGTCTTAATGGGTATTCAATAGAATAAAACTGTAGTCCTCAACACTTTTTAAAAAAGTTTTTACACCCGGACATCGTTGAGTGTAATTAATCACAACTTAGACAGATATATGATATAAAGTCGACATGAATGTAATAAGTGTCTGCATTATAGGCAAATGAAAACAAATTGAATTAACTTAGTGACAAAACAAATTAAATCGGAACCACATTAGACAAAACTGGAAGTATAATAGCGATGATTAATATAAATACTCATTTATCTGAACAGTAACGATGAATCAATTCCCAAGTCGTGTTGTAAACTATATCATATATGTGATCAATTTGACATGCCAGGCTAATCCCCACTCTTTTGCAAATGATTAACAATAATGAATGATAATAATATTTTATGATATCATTTATTACTATTACACTATAATTATTATTGCTCAAACGATTCTTTGACTAGAATGGATTATGTCTTCCACAACAAATGTACGATGCCATCCAACTTCTAATTGCTGTAAAATGTTGTTTTAGATTACATACACAACTTAACTGTTGTATCATACTGCAGAATGAATTACATTCTACAATGCTCGAATGGATTGATGTTGAAATGTTAGAATACAAAATGCATCCAAATTTTGCTTGCTGCAAAATAAATTAAAGACGTTGTAAACTTATTTTAAATTGATTTATTGGGTAACGTAGATAAATATGAAATATAACCCTTTAGGTCCATATTGCCATATGCATCACATAAGATTCAAAAACATTCATTGTCTGCTGAAACATTCTAGCTCATTTATTCCCCCTCAAATATATCTAAGCAACATCTGCCCAAAATGCAATATGTTATAATGGATAAGTAAAAATTCATGAACTAAATTGTATTTTCCGTGATATTAAAAACATAACTGGAATGTTGCTCTGAATAGATAGAAAAAATCTTGTCATTTATATTTCGGCGGCGTATATAATACATTTTACATTGGGTTACTATTGTTTGATGTACATAGTTCCATTTCGAAACACAGCCACGTGATTTAGTGTTTCTTGTCTCGCTTGAGTTCAATTGTTATTTACAATATTTCCTTTTGGAAAATGCATATGGTTCTCGTAACTGTAGTACAATATTTATACTTATCCCTGTTTTTACAATTGTCTGTATGAATGGTACTGTACAGCCATTTGAATTTGATTTCAGGTCATATATATGTTTTTGTACAAAACTGAAAATAGTACATGTTTGCGTCATCTTTCTTTTGGACATATCATGAACAGTGCCACGCGCATTAGTACATAAAGAGTTCTTTTTCATTAATAACATAATATTTTGTTGCATCAAATGATACATTCATAACACATAACATTTTTCACTACACCGTGCAGCCAGAGTTTAGTTTATTTCAGTTATTCTGATCAGTTCTATTTCGAGTGAAAAGAGACATTGATTGATTGATGAGCTCCAGACTTTGTTTGTTGCTAATCGTCAGTAAGTCAAGATGCATGTCGCATGGAGCATTTGGTTGCCCCGGGGTCTACAAACGATATAAATTAATGAGCTTTGGGAAGCATTATGAACAGGCAGTTACATTAAACATAAGGTTTACAGATGTTGTTCAGTACATCACTACGCATAACCTACAAAGATGCATAGCTTCATTGTATTTTCGCATCATAACGCTGGTACTGTCAATCAATCGCCGAATGAGGCTTAAAACCAGCCTTTCCACTAATCCGCCAAAAATCCCAATGGCCTTTTATCCATTTCAATTATTGTGAGACAGTAAAAGAAATTGCTGTTATTGCTGTCATAAATTCATATACTTGTACCCAATGTACGATACATGAATAAACTAATTTGACACATCATTTCCTGTTTACCGAGTAAATATTTACTCCAAGGTGCATTGTTACTTAAACTATAAGAATTCCATAGGATAAATATACCACTGGTGTCAGATAAACAATCAAATGTTCAGAGATAATTAGTAGGACATGTGAGGCGTTGTTGCTTCGTGAAATCGTCTATCAATGATTGTGGAAAAGATTAAAGCAAAGAAATCAGTATCTATTTCAATATTGTCACAACCGTTACAGATTGTGTGCATGTCTGGTTTGAATGTATACATTTACTATCTTTTGTCTAGCAGCTTGTTCGTAAAACAATTATGATGAACAATGTAAACGAAAGTAATCGATTTGGAAATTGTTTTAATCGTTGCACTAAGTGCACACGTCTGGTTTAAGTTTATACCTGAAATATATGCTGTCTAGAAACCCGTTCATATTTTGTTAAACAATTATAATGACGTAAAATCAACACACGGACTCAAGTACTTATAGCAATCAATTTGGATATGGTCATAACCTTTGCACTATGTGCACATGTCTGACGTATGTTGATACAACCCCGTTCATATAACGTAAAACAATTGTAATGACGTTACATCAACACATGGTGTCTAGTCATCAATCTCAATCAGGAGTCTGGTTTTCCTTCGCCGTAGTGAAATATAGTGCCATTGCAATGAATGTTTTATGTCGCTATTGTTCCTCCTGTTACGTATTTGATTTACTGAGGGTATCTTAAATTTTTTCTATCAGAGCATAGGCAGAGAAGTGATGTATGTCGACATGAATGTAATAATTTTCTTCTATATTGAAGGGGAACGAAAATACATTGAATTTAACTAGATCATAAAGCATATTAAATCGGAACCACATCAGACAAAACTGGAAGTATAACAGTGATGATTAAATTTAAGTTAAACGTTAAGTTACCAATTTTCTAGGGCTCTTTTCAGCTGTTAGGCCACTCGAGCACCCTTTAACATTTCAACTTCCCCTGGTCATTGGGCTACATATGGAAACCTACACTCGTGTCTCCCTGGGGCGACTATTTCTCTCCTGTGGTGTGGCAGCCAACATCGATTTGCGGCGCCCAGGAATAGACACTGCCCTCACAGGTACTATTTTACACCATGGTGGAGTGGAGCTGTTGGTCTTGCTCAGAGAAATTAACCAGTGATCCAGAGGGGGATCGAGCCCGGGACATCTCGATCCCGAAGCGCACGCCCTACCTCTAGGCCACCGCTCCCCACATATAAAAACTAAGTTATCTTTACAGTAGTAATCAGTCGCCAAGTCGTGTTATAAAATATTCCATATAAGGGATCACTTTGATATGTATTGCTAATCCGCTCCATTTCTTCAATAATTAATAAATAATAGTGAATAATATCCTTTCACCATATCATTTATTACTCTTGTACTCAAGTATTGCTACACAAATTCATTTACAAGAACGGATTAATAACTTATAATGTGTTCCATATTTTATATACGATGCCATCCAACTTCTAATTGCAGTAAAATGATATTTCAGATTACATTTGTACATAACGAACTTGTTGATCGAATGGTTTCATGTTGAAATATTAGAATACAAAACGTATCATATATAATAATTTTTTGCTGGAAAGTGAATTAGAGATGTTCATTTGATTTATCGGCTTAACGTAGATAAATATGTAATCCAACCCTTTAGGACCACATCATCATATTCATCATGAAAGATGCAAAACCATTTATTGTCTGAAATGTTTCAAAATATTTCTCTTACTCCGAATTGCTCTCAGACACATATAGCTGGTTTAGAATGAGAAGATCGTAAGTGCCACATTCGACGTTATAAGACTAATGTTATTTGGAATCTACACCATAAGGCGCTTCTTATGAGCCCATGTTCATGAAAATCGGAACTTGTCATTTGACCAAAAATACAAAAGCTTGTACGTAAAGAGTAAATATCAGACATATCTTGTTTGCTCAATAGACTGATTTTGAAGTTACGACCTTCTCATTCTAAGCCAGCGATATATTAAAGCTGAAATATGCTTAAATGGATAAGACAAAATTCCTGAAATAATTGTATTTTCCTAGTCATATAATCCAAAACGTGAGTGTTGCTCTGAACTGCTAGAGACAATCTTGTCAGTTATGTTACGGCGCCGTATATATTAATATTACTTCACTTGTATTGTGACTTAACGACACGTGCTGAAGACATTATCGACGTAAATATCCTTGATTTTCTGAACACTACACCAACATGACAGAAATGTTTATCATGCGATATAACTTAAAGCGTTTTAGAGATAATTGACATATGTAGTTGACATTATCTAGTGAATGACTCTCGTAAATATGCAAACGAAAGTTCATATAATACACGTAAGTAAAGTTCGTTACGGTAAGAAAACATGATGCATCTCTATTTAATCAATCCAAATATTATACAATAATATCTAAAACTATGACATTTATTTGGTAAACCCTTGCCATTCCTGGATGTCATACCAGTTAACTGCTTTTCCATAAAACATAATATGCAAATCTTCATAGTTATACAGACACAATTATTGCTAGACGAATTACTAGTCGAATATACAACAATCACTCTGACTGCTTATCTAACAAATGTACGTATGTTGTATAAGAAACAATGCTGTGTTCAAATAACAATTTAAGAACGTAAATATAATTATGTCCACAATGGTTCGGTTGTCCAGGAACAACTTACTTTTCAAGTTAATAATCCCTACAATAGGGAACTAATGTAAAGGGCATGCGTACATGAAGAGTGTTTACATAAAAAACCTAATTGAATTTACGTAGACAATTTACTAGTAGTTGTTTTCTCTGATTACTGGTTAAATGAAGACACTGTTAACCTACAACATAAAAATGTTCTCAATGTGGGACACTCAACATAATTGACTGAATCCACAATTGGTTTCATTGGTTTTTTGCTTTCTAGACGATGGTTTTAATTCTCGTGGGCACGCTTGACAAAACGAGCAAACAAAGACAATCCTGGTCAAAATGACTAAACATCAACTAAACAAGAACACATTTTAAACTGAACGACAACAGAGAAGATAACACTCCCTTAATCCATGTGTTGAAATCATCACAGAATTATGTCGGTAACATTGAACCATTCAAAGATTTTTGTTTTATAATTTTTTGCGGGCACAATAAATGCTGAGTACACATGTTTAGACAAAATTTAATTGTTTTTTTTGTTAGTTAGGTATATAAATGCATGTTTTACTTTGTGGTTAAAGTATCATGGGGCTCAAGTTGATCGCAAAATTACAAGAAAAAAGACAATAACACACTGGACAGGGATGGCAGTACAAAAAAGAAACAGCAGGACAAAACACAGAAAAACCACATTATATGCCGTAGCACACGCACACTGACCAACCCTGATACTAACTAATAGAACAACCGGCAATTTCATCTGACCAGTGTATGCGACGGAAACATCTAATAAGTCACCGCTATTTCTAACAAACAAATGATCATTTCTGTCAGACCCAGTCAGATATCGTATCACTTGAGATATATTTCCCAGGGAAGGGAAACCCCTGTCATAAAATATGATAACTATAACAGAACGAATCATTTAAAAATTACTCAGCTCAAATTTCACAAGAGTCCAATGGACGAACCAACTGGAATTATTTGAACATTAAGAAAACATTGAACCGAGGTCAGACTTCTTTCACTTTATCTGATATATAGTCATCGAAGACGCGTATCTTTCTAAAAGTATTAGACCGTAAAATTCAGCGTTACCACGTAAACATAATTATGGAATTGTTTAACGCTTTTACTCTTGTATAGGTTTATTCACATGATTGTGCTGTTAGTACGAAGCATTATACCAAATGGGTGTTACAAATGTAGGAGACCGGGCCTAAACCGGAAACGACTTAGTATTATATAATTTGAAATTGTGATACCAACAATAAGCTGTCAGACATGATAAAAGAAGATTTTCTAATTTCACAGAGTTCGCTAATGAACATTGACAACTTGATGGTCACGTTTGTTATAAGATAGTCTTGAGCCTAATGTGAATAAACAACAATTGCTTGTCCAGACTGTACTGATCGACATTGTCTTTAGGCTATATGTGTTTTTATATCACTGCTATAAAAGAAGTTACAGTGACAATGAGAATAATCGTAGACTTTACGACGTTCTTCAAACACACAATCTCTTATAACCGAAATACATAAATTCCATAAAGTCTAGCGTTGTTTGTTCAGAAGCCGATAGACAATTGGTTGGATTTTACATTATAATGGCCATCCATATCGTCACATATATCGATAATAAAGTGGTTATATTACGTGACGGCATTTGATTAGCATGTATCGCATGATTAAATGAACGAAAGCGAAACGTAAAAAAAAGAGTGCGTTGCAAATATCGAATAAAAACATAACTATCGTAAAACGAAACATTTTAGTTTTATGCCACGGTTAGACGGTAAATTGGGTCGATATCGCTCAATCACATAGACAAACATGTGCTACATACATCAAACAGACAGACGGTGTTATTGTTATTGCAGACAAGTATGTTACGTTGACATATCACTGCATCAAATGATTCGTTAACAACAAGTTACAATGGATTTACTACACTTTGCAAGAGTTAGGGTTAATTACACTATGGAGGTCTACAAAACATGTAGCGGATAAAAACATTCCGTTGCTTGGCAAAATACTTTCCATTCAATAAAAAGAGTGTATTTTGGAAAGACGTTGCATTTTGTTTTCATTGTTTTGCATATAATAAATTGCGTTGATTCCTTTTTTATCATGATCATTAGTTGAAGACTTGGTAAATAACATTATTTAAATGGAATCCTAAGTGTTATGGTATTTCGTAAATTTATTTCATTTATTGGTTTTCGTGGTAAAGAAAATACCTTAACGCTACGAAATGTTTAAAATGTACCATATGGGAATCACATTAGACATTATATGGGATTCTAACACGATTCGCGGATTAATCCAATACACAAAGAACGAACCGAACCATGTTTTATTGCCCCCATAAAACATACCTATCAAATTGGCTGTTTCTATTTACGCCCAGTATCACGTGACATATTTATGAATGAATGAACGTAAACTTTATAGTAAAATTTACTACGAGTCACGATGACAAGGCGAGTTGCACGAGAATCCAGTGTTACATCTATGACGCATCTATTTTTAGAAACTCCAATATACTCTAGAAACCAAGTTTTATTAAAGCTTCTGATAATCAATCCATTTATATTTTTCATTTTATGAAATAGATACCATATACTCGTGTTATTAAAATTGTTTCAATGTTTAAATTGTGGTATATCCTTCAGAAAATTACGAAGGTCGTTTTCATTAACGAGGGAGGTAATTGTACCAGCCAATAAGCCACTCAATTTCACCGTGGAATTATTTTCAATGTCAAATGGGTGCAAATGGAATGCGCGCAGTTAAATAGTGCGGGATATTATCGTATTTAGAATCGAAATAAAAACTCTGTTCTTGTATATTGTCGGTGAATAAAACACGGGCACTCGTTCGGATGCGGAAAATTAAATCACTCGTGCTACGCACTCGTGATTTAATTTTCCGCATCCGAACTCCTGCCCGTGTTTTATTCACCAACAATAAACGCGAACAGATTTTTATTTCTTAAATATACGTAAAATACACAACTAATATACTCAATCCTATGTAGTTATATTTACTATAGTAACACCGAATCAGTCCAATATGATATTTCAACTGATAAGAACTGTATCATGTCATAGTGAAGCCGTTTTGACATGTTTTGTCGCTTGATTGTACATTGTTTAATTCTTGCTACAGTTGTATTTGTTTACTTATCTATGTTTTATCCGAGTAATACTGAAATTATATTTTACCTAACATAGAAACTCCAAGATTCGTTTTGGCTGCGCGTGTGTTGAGCGCAGAATATACCCTCGGTCATCGCCGATACTGTATTTTGTATTACAGTTTATTATAACAATATACGCTATAATTAATATGATTTCCTGCCTTTACCATTGCATTTATCAATGCCTTCTTACCAATGCAATCGTTTGTACCGCGTTACTCCAGCACACGGTGGATAATACAGTCGATATTTCGATTCAACGTTGAGCTTTTCTTACACAACTTATGAGAAAATTAAAATGCGTTTTACTGATTGATGGAGTTAATAAAAAGGAAAATCACTTAATAAATAATTGCGCGTGTAATATTCCAGGCAAAATTAATGAGATCGCATACTTCTTATAAAGAGAATGATTGACATATTGAACGTTATGGTTACTTAATTGGTTCTTAAATGATTTCGTGCTATCACAGGTACAAGAATTTAAGTACACAAATTAGTTTAGCAAAACCGGATATTAATAACAACGTTTCGTTGATGTATAGTTCTAGCACCTATTATAAAGAAATATTATACGATAGAAAGTAGCGGAGATGGTCTTCAACTAAAGAATTGTTATAGCAAGCAGTGTCTTACAGGTTGGTATTTTTAACAGGAACAGGCTTGGTGTTGTATTATTAGCAAATCTAGTACTATATACGATACGTAAGCAAATTATAGCACTTAGACGCGTGTAAATTGGTTTAAGAAATGAGAACAGTATCAATTATATACATACGGTGGTATGAGACACGATAACAAGTATCAATTATGTAACGGTAATTTGTGACACCATTCCTGTCTCTAAAAGTCGTCTAATGAAGTTTGATACGGCTCTCATTATGTAAATATACCAGAAATTCTAGCAAGTCTCTCATTATGTAAATATACCAGTATTGGTGAGTTAACGGTTCTAGATCAAAGTTCAGTGTCTGTTCAATTAGCCTAAAACCTGTCATAGATCTGCGATTTGTATTAAGTTAAAGTTGTGTTTTTCTGTATACAGACGCGTAAAACTCGCAAAATGACCTCTTCATTTATAAATTAGTGTTCACCGAATAATTAAATACAATATTAGCATACGACTCCAAGCGCAACGTTTCCACTTTTGTTAAAAGTTTTGTATGATGTTGACGCGTAAATCTCGCAAACCAAAATAGAAGTAAAAATGAAAATGTCATTTACTGCGAAACATGAAACAATTCTTCAAATTCACATTTAGGAAATAATTTTCATAAAAGAGAAAATAGATATTATTATATGGTTCGAGGCATAATGACCTCTTTTATTACAAGTCTAGCCCACTCACAAAGCGTTTAATCGTTCAGACAAGTCATACGGAATCATGTAATATTATATTAACTTAAGTTTGTATTTTCAATTATCGTGTACATTTCATTTCAAAGCATTGACAGATAATATGAACTAAGGCACCGCCTAAATGGGGATTTAATAAATATTGAATATCTGAATTCTGATTGGGTATGTTTGTAGGTATACACTAAAAAATTATAAGCTGAATTTAGATGTTAATATATGGCGCTAATTATCAGCAACTAGTTAAGCCCTCTCCCTCTTTTCCCTTTTAAAATATGATATCAAAAATATTTTTTATACTAAGTTTTAGCTAGGCAACACAACAACTATATAATCCAAACTGGGACTTGAACCCAGACTGCCTGGTGGTGAACCAGTCGTCATACATTTGACCATTTGGATGAACAATACGTGTTGCAATGTCACCAGGCTATGTTTTTGTCAAATAAATCCCTTACGAGTGTTACATATTGCTGACAACTAGCTACCAATTATATGACAATGACATTAATTGTTAATTTGGCAGAGTGTACTTAGTATTGACACTGTAAGATATTATTATCATTTGTGATGACAGCATGAACAAAATTTGAAGTAGAAAATATAAACAATCATGCACAGTGACCACCTGATGCTATTCCACCATGTTTGAGCATATGAATATTCATGCACGGTGAAATCCTGCATATTAATTGTTGCTCAACAACGGAGAGGCATTTTAATTCTTCAGGCATTAAACCTGGATCCACATTATTCTGCGCGGAAAACATTTTTAAAACAGATTTGTCTCTTGCACATCGTTTGCATGCAGAATTTTTGTTGAGTGGAAAATTTAATCTAGTTTCATTACATATGGAGCATGTGTTGAAATCATAGGACATTTGTTCCAGTTCAAAGGCTCTTATACAGTCCATGGCTTTGTTAAATTGTTGATTTTCGGTCAGTGGGGGTGCATCAGGAATATTATCAGACTGGACACCTAATTTCTTTTCTGTCCTTTTAATGCAGCTGTTAATTTTGTTTCTCCGATTCGTTCTTTGATACCGAGTTTCATTTTCTGGAGTATCGACATGGAACCAGAGACCTAATTTTCTACAGATATCAATTTGTTTGTCCTGAATTACCAGGTGATTTTTTTTGTTTGATGTTTCACTGTCCAAAGCAGAGCAATACTCATATAATTTTCTCTTTTTAGAACAATTTGTTTTGTTTGAGGAAGCTGGACCTTCATTTTGATTTGATATATGATCAGAAGAAGAAAATGAACATGAATATGTGTGGTCATCAAGTCTAGAACCGGTAGCCGCGGTTGAACTTGAACCAGAGGCTGCGTGTGAACTTTGGCTTTCTTCGTTGCCAGTAGACTTAGAATAATTGTGAGGATTTTGCGCATCATCACCAGTCTTTTTCTTCGAAGCTTGAAAGTGGTGGTTGTTCAAAAGATTATCAATACTAGTTTGAGGGTCAGGATTAGATACTGGAAGATAAGTGGTCAATGTAAACGTAGATATGTGATCCCTTCTTCCTTGTAACCAAATATTTATTTTACAATCTAACAGTTCCGACGCAGCCTCTATTTCGCATGCAGTGACCCACCAGTTAACTAGAACCATTCCATCCTGATACCAGACGCGAGACATGTTTTGACCATGGTGTATTGCAATCTTTTCTCTCCAAGTATCCCAGTTGTCATAAATTTGACCACAAATAAACCTTCGGTAAATGAGCGTCTCATGGTCTCGTTAAAATCACCGGACAACAAATAACTCGAGCAATGAAAAAAACAATTTCCATCACCCGGTACGTCAACGATATGGAATACATCATTACCAACATTAATTTCGGGTAAATATTGAATTGAACGTACAGGCATAATGATTAATTATCTGATCCGTAGCAATAAACAAACTTACTTGACCAATGCTGCTCTCAGACGAACGAAAATGCTGATTGATTTGCGCGTAAAATTAAATACACTAGAATGACTTCCCTTGGTTATCGATGTGTTTAAAACACGACGCTCTTCGGGCCGTGTTTTTTGAGTACTTCTTATTTCCCTTTGTTTTTTAAAAATAGTTTGTTTTATTTATTACACATTTTTTTAAAAATAATAATTAATCGAAAGAGAACGATAGGCTCACCCGTTTACAGCTTACTATTTTTTATATTCCAATGACCATTCACCTCGGAAAACTGCCTGAAATTTTTGACCGGAAATAACTTTTTTTGAAAGCATTAGTACCTGCTGAGACTCAACGAAAATACGCATGTCACTCGTATTACCGGTCTGGGTATTTTCAATAGCCCCGCTACGCGGGGCTATTAAACCCCCTATCAGACAGATATAGTTTTTCGATATGATATCATACAGTTGATTGTAATGCTGTGTTTTCTACTGTTCCAAGACAGTGTGTCTATATCGTTTCATAAAAGTACAATTGTCATTCACTCGGTCATTTACATTACATGTTCACTTAATATATGCAAGTTATACGTTATACGAGTTCCATAATTATGTATTTTTTATATAAATATAAAACGTGTCTATGTCGCAGGGAAGTGATTCTTATTCTTAACCAAATAAACTATAAAACAGGAAGCAGGACGGAGTGGAAACAAAGAACGTGGGTATCCATAATCAATTACATGTTCACTTAATATATGCAAGTTATACGTTATACGAGTTCCATAATTATTTATGTTTTATATAAATATAAACTTGCCTATGTCGCAGGGAAGTTATTTAACCAAATAAACTATAAAACAGGGAGCAGGACCGAGTGGAATCAAGGAACGTGGGTATCCATAATCAATTACACTATCCATTAGTAAACAGGAGAATCATCTCTAATATTGCATGTTGCATGATGTATATTGCTGATTCTTCAATAATACGCAAGGCCAAGTTGGTGGGTTTCTAGAAGTAATCTGGTTCGTGGCATCCCTCTCCTGTTTTTCTCTTTCCATCGAATGTTAAATCATTCAGTCGACCGATGTTTGCTATTTCTAAACGTAGTTCAGTTCCATTTTAAGCACACTTTCCAGTAGTTATGTCATTGGTTGACAAGGACGCTGTCTAAATGAAATACGTTTGATCGTTAGATAGTTCTTGCCCGAATTCAGAACGGTTTCATTAGTATCATACGACAAAGATAAACAGTGTGTTAGTATAACAACATATTAGGATATGCTTGCTTTTCCTAGATTTACGTTTTGCTCTAATTACACATGCCTGCATACAACAACTGTATAACTAAAAACAATACAATGCGGGATATCAAATACTTTGCGTTGTGCTCTGTCTACAAATGCTTATATATCAATCATTTTAACATGGAAGAGGATGTGTGCATTTCACAGATATATTATCTTACAAGTTCTGACATATGCATCAGTGACATGTACCGCTATGTCACGCTGTCATAAACTTGCATTTAAAACTTTATCGTTTGTCTACTCGTATTGTGTTATTTGACTATTTACGTACTACCAAAATTGTTGAATTTGCTTTACTCATAACGTTTTGGCACATTCTTTAGATTCATTAAACATAAAACATAAATGACGTATGCGCTCGAACAAAGGTTATGAGGACATCGGACAGACAGTACTCTTCCTAACCAGCTGAGCACTGCATTCAGAAATACCACGAGACAACTACATTGAGCAATGCTGACACATAAGCCTAAAAATGCAGGTTGACCCAATTTAACATAGAAATTATACAATAGGGATTGACAGGGTTTTAATGTATAGGCAAGGTAGGAATGGGGAGGGAAATAAGAAGCCTTCATACAACTGTTCTTCTAATGTGCTGCTGATGTATGCATTAAACAGAATAGCATCCTGGAACTACTGAACAACTATTAATAATTATAATGATAATTACGACTTTATTTATTGTGAATTATATCAGTTAATATCAATTTTCAATAAGGTCCACCGAAAAGAAGAAAAAATAACATAATAAACATATGTGACTGCGCCTGATAAAAGGGGGCTTATGTAAAAAATTTGACATTTTTATTTTTTATAATTTCTGGAAAGAACACTATCTTACGGATATAGAATCGAAAAAAATGGACGAATATCTCAAGTCGTTCCGATTTTATGGAGGTTTTAATAAGACAACTAGTTGCTTTTTTGGTGAAAGATCGACACAATTAGTGTATGTGTCAATTATGAAGAAGTAGGGTCAGGGAAGTCAATATTGGTTACATGTCTCCAACTTTATGGAAATGATTTAATGTATTGTCAAAACATCACTTCAAATGTTTTGCAAAAACATATTTTTGAAAAATAAAATTAAACTGTTGCCATGGCAACAAAAAAGATCGTTTTGCCAAAATATTGAAAAACAACACATTCTTAAAAAAATATGTGACACAAATAAGTTTTATTCCACATAATGTTCATCAAATTTATAACATACCTTTTCTAAAATTTGGTTGTCATGGAAACAGTTTAAACAATGATAAAACACATTTTGTGCCTTAACATAAAATTCAACTTCACCATAGAGATTAAACAACTGAAAATGCTTGAATTCACATCCCTATGAAACAGAAGCTTTTTCTTGGTATGGCATTACATCATTTAAAAAAATAGTTGTCTGAAAGTTACCATGGCAACTAAATTATTTTTCACAAAAATATAAAACATCCATTTTTCACAATCTTGAATGCAAAAAATAAAGTTGTTTCCTAAGAATGATGAGATGTTTCTCTTTTTGTACAAATATTTTCTGGTTACCATGGCATGCTTGAAGAAATTATTTAAGGTGCAGGTAAAATATCCTTCTCTTGTTTGCATAACGGGTTCATTGCTGTGAGGGAGTATGCTGTGCTTCAAATTTTTGTACCACTGAAGAGGCATGTGGTCTGCAGTAAAGTCATAGTCTAACATGATCAGTATTTCATAATGTGTTTTGTGTATTGTCATTCTAATTACAAGGTATTGTTTGAGGCCAGTAGTTAATTCAGTTAACCAACTGACAGCCTTACTATTGTATACTTCAAAGGGGTGTTAATAGAACACTGACTGTGACATGCACATGTTTGCCTCTCATGCGAAATAGTACACCATCAAAAAAGAGGGCCAATGTGGTACTTGGTTATCTTTAAGGTAAACTGAGTGGTCATTCTTCATAAGAATTACAAAAATCCCAAAATGCTGCCTCTATTACATGCACTTTTTTATTCAAGATAAGGCTGAGTGAGTGACATCTAAAAGCTGTACATATACATTTAGTTGGAGAATGATAATTCAACATGCTACTTTTGACAATTTTTAAAACACATGTAGTGTAATGTTTCTAGTCACAGGAAATCCATGTACATGTATACCAATCTACCAGTACTATGAAGGATTTAATGATTACAGATATATTAAAATGAAGTAATTAATAAAATAATTGATGTGCTATTTTGTGAGGACCTAGCGTAAAAATTGACCATACATTAATGTAAACATAAATTATACTTAAAAGTGCATAGAGCAGACAACACAGTTATAAATAAACACAAATTTATTGCTGGCAAATTAATACAGTAGTAGAATTCAAGTGAAAACAGTGAAATCAGGCAATTTTCATCTTCCATTCATAGATTCTTCTTCCCTAGTACCCTTTCAGCTGAAAATATACCAAAAATTAACACATAATTATAATTTTCTGACATAAACATACATGTCATTATTTGCATAACCAGTTTCCAACTGAAGGGGACTATACGTTTCCTAATTACTTTTTAAAATGTATTACTGACTCCATGGGTTCTAATCAATGACTTGATTATTGATAGTGTATAACTGTAACTATAGAAGTTTTTCCGAATCTTACATATGCATATTATATGTATGTTATAATGTAAAGGGATTAGTACTTTAAAAATAATATAAATGTATGCAGTATCTATAGACATTAAGCAAACTTTGTATGCAATACCAATTTACCTTTCAATGGTGGCATGTGTCCTGAATACTTTTTGTTAGTTGTTAGGTGTTTATTCTACCATATCTTTTTATACAATCCCACTGTGTGATAAATTCCCATAAGACATAAGCTACAAGCAACTCATACATCCTACTCTGCAAAAAATAAAAGTCAATTAGTAAATAATAAGTTAAACCACTGTCTGAATGGTGACGAATAAATGCATAGCAGACCAAAAAATACAGTAGTTTGATAACAGTGGCTGTTATGATAGTGAACATGTATAATCAGTTGGATGACTTATTAGGATAAACCAACAAACTAACTTTTGTACAATGCAACTTCCAATGTATGGTATCCTTATTGATACCACATACCCAACTTGAAATTATTTATGATTTGGTCATAATATGTTAAGAAGATCAATACATGTATGAAATTTGAACAGTTGACTTGAACCAGGCTAGAATGAACATTTAAATATGCCTACAAAATGATATGAGAGCAAACACATGATATTTAATCAAGCCAAGAAATTGCAATAAAAACTTACACTAAAGTTAATATTTAAAATTTAATATAATGTGAGATATTTTATGTGTGAAAATTGCAAATGTGGATGAGTCTGGAAGTGTTAAATGAGAGTAGAAAATAAAATGCTATTTCATTTCTTTGACATAACTATTAACCCAAACCAATAATTACAAGTATAACATACAACCAGTAATGTACCATACTTAACTAACTAATTAGGAGCACTGCATGTTTAGTTTAAACATATTTATTTTTCCCAAATATATAACAATATGCATTCAATTTACAGTATAAAATAACAGAAACATAAGGAAAAAGGGATTAGAATGAAAGACACTTTGTCTTATTGAATTCTTCTCCCTGGATTGACTTCCAGTTTAATAAAAAACAAAAATATCAACAATTGGGCTATGAGTACACGTTGCATTAATTTGGGTGTAAATAAAGAGATGAAAAAGGTAAACAAGATCAAAAACGTACAGAACAATTAGAAGCTAAAGAAAGCCTTACACAGTATTACATTCGAAGAAAGGATTACTGTATAGGTAGAAGTGAAGAAGAAAGGGGGCTTCTCAATTATTAAATGAATCATGTGAATCTATTGCTATCACGTATATAGGCATGAACCTGATTAAATATGAATGTATTATCCTGATCAGAGAGGGTTGTATCACCAAAAAGAAGAAGATCAAGACTGATTCTGTAATTTTCTAATCGGTTTAAGAGAGTGTCACGAGGTTCTTGTTGAAATCGACATTCGAAGAAGAAATGATAATTAGATTCAATTTGGCCACGTGCGCAGAGTGCTGACTGGGAAATATTACAGAGATACAAATGATAATTTAGTGAACTGCATTTGGTTCGCAGACGGGTGTGTAGCAATTGAAGTCTTCTTGGTCCTACGAAATAGTATAATGGTGGTTTGGAAAGGTCTCTATTCAAGTGTATTTTGAAGGCTGACAGAGGCTGTATATTCCTTGTTTAGTTGCACACCAACACAGTTGAAATTTATGCTATAAAATTAACCAACCTAATTCATTTAATTTCACAAAGAAAACTCGGGGGGGGGGGTGGGGGGCTACAAAATGTACATGTATGGCTGTGCTAATACATGTACTGAGTGAATCTGAATTTAACTGGGTGTGCAACTAAACAGACAATGTTCATATGTACAGTTATTTAAGTCAATTAGTGTGGTACAGTTCTGAATGTAGCACCTTGAAAACAGAGTAGGGAGGAGTGTAGTGTCAGCTTGTTATACATGTATTGTATAAAACGTACATTTATATGGAGTGACAGTATTAAAACATTTATAAGCTGAATTCGGAATTTCAAGCATTCATCAACACAACTTAATTACCTGTACATAACGGAAAAGTATATCAACATGATGTGTTAGGAATTCTCCATATCCATCTACAGCTCATCATCCATGCAATGTGTCAGATAGATCAGCCATTTCATGGGTTTATAGTGTTGATCTACAAATGAATTAAACAAATAACTTCATGATTCAATAATAATTATGTTCAATTCAATGTAAGGTCAATATAAATGTCTAGGTACAGTTCGGAAACAGATTAGATATGACCATCTACATAAATTCCAGAATGTTTACTGAGTATTGCTCACATTCAGCGGAGTACGAAAGTTTTGAGGTCGAAACCATTTAGATTTATAGGCGATTCATAAGACTTGCTCTGCTGGGTAAAAGCGCAGCAAGTGTGCATGATATTGTTATGTTTTAAATCATGTTACAGACCCAAAGATTATGCCTACCAGTTTTAAAACATCGATTAAACCCGTAAAAGTTATGGTTGCTATAAACAAAACATTCACTTCCGGGTGGGTCGGTTTATTTTTAGAAGTCTGCAATGATGCAAATGACTATTAACCAAGCCGCTAATGCATGTTAAAGTATGGCAGAACTAATCTTTAATCTAACTTACCTTCAAGTAAACAATACTCATGCTGAAACATAGTTGAAATACGTAAAACTTTACAACAATCTTTTGCACACCAGCATCGCGTGGATTCAGCAGCAGTGGCTGAGTTCAAAGGTCGTATGACGATTTGTGATGACGTATTCAAGCGGATAAAACCACAACAAGCCGTATCACGGTATTATTTTGTCCGTCAACACTTTTTAAGGGTGTAGGTGGGGTAATTTTGTTTTAATCATGCAAACAACGACATCATCATGCTGACAAAACGTGATAAAAAGTAACGTCGATAAATTGACGTTTTTCTCGGAACGACGTCAAAGTCAACAAGCCCCCTTTTATCAGACGTCGTCACATATAACAATGAATAAACACCCTTCCCCCAACATATGCATATACAAAACAAATAATTATTATTTGCATTTCACTATGACAAAATGAAAACAAATAATTATTATTTGCATTTCACTATGACAAAATGTAATATGTTTTATATATAAAACATATTACATTTTGTCATAGTGAAATGCAAAAAATAATTATTTGTTTTGTTGATATAATGTAAAATATTAGATACCTTGTATCACATGTCCATAACAGTGGCATCGCCTTTAGGTTTGTTAAGTGGAGATAATACCAGTCCAGTGTGAAAACTTGTATTTGATGTATTTTTACTTAAAAGTGTTTAATTTATTGGCTTTTCTGATATCTCCTGGAAGAGAATTCCATAGCTTTGGTCCAGCATAAGATATTGACTTTCTGAAATTATCAAATTGGTTTTAGGCATGTATAGGAGATTTTTTGCAGCTGATATTAATGTTTGATTGGAATTATCAGCTGCAAATTGTCATTTTGAAGGGCGAGGGATACATGGGCATTACTGAGTTGTTTGCAAGATGCAGAGAGTACAAATGTATCATGGTCTTTGTTTTTGAACTGTTTAAAATCATTGAGTTATGATTGCACCATTCAGAAACTGCGTTCAAGGAATCTTGCAATTTAATTGGACATCCTGGGAGTTTTTACCACACGCATGAAATTTTGTATCATCAGATAGTCATCAGTGGCACGTGAAATCGGAGACGTAATGTATGAGAAATCACCATCATGCACTTCTTTGTCATGCATTCTTAAATTTACATTATAATGCTTAAGGTAATGGATTATAATGTCCACATAACCTTTATCTTTCATTTACAACTTAGTCTGTTTGGGTTTTAATTTCTACCAATCCCTTGGTAGCGTCATGCGCATACAAATGTACAAGTTTCTTGTGTTTCCATTTATATACAGGATCAATTCACATAACCAGTGTTCTTGAAATGTATTATCAATAAAGTTCATATTTACTTTTGGCAAGACACTGATCAAGTATTTAGAGGTGAATGACTTGACCATACCTAACACGAACCATAAGTACGATCCAAAAGGGGATGCTGTGTGCACATGTCTGAATGTGATGTTTAAAGAGAATTATTCATTTAGTTTTATAATATCTATCCAAATACGTAAGGTTTGCGCAATAAATGCTACTTCTATTATGTTTTTTGCAAGGATTTACCAGTAAATTATCGCCTAAAGACAACTTTTGCTTATAAACTTCGTCCGGTTGGCAATTATCGTATTATATAAGTCGTAAAATAGAATAAGTATGTAGATAAAAAGTATAGTTATTTACAATGATGTTTTCAACGCGGCAATAAGTTGTTTACTATTGTCACTATAACAACATGAAGAAAGATTGGAATAACCAAGACCATCATTGTTTTGTAGGAAGTATTTCAGAGAGACACTGTGAACTGAATAGAATACAATCGTGGTAAAATGCAGGAAAACATTCGTCTACTGGCCATTCACATTAACCACTTAAATGTTAATGATAGAATATTAAATATCCACTCTAAACAAGATGCTAAGTATGGAAGCCCTGGGAAAGTTAAATTATGACAAGTACGTTAACATACATGTATAACATCTACTAAACAGCAAGTTACATGTATATGAACTGAGTAATTTTCGTTGAAGGCGGAATACTAGACGGGTTTCCCGAATCAATGTTGCGCGTGGCAAATAACACTCATGTGAAGACACGTGTTTTTCTTTTATTTTACTACGTGATCGCGTTAATGAAAACGAAAATAACTTAATCAAGACTTGTTAAAAGCGTGTAACAGCCCAGGCAATATTGAACAAAACATCGCACCGTTTGTAATTGAATGACTTATTGAATGCAACGATTTCTTAACCAGCTAGCATTGGTACAATAATAAGGTACAACATTTGTTCTACGTAACCGGAAATTGATTAAAACGTTTCGTTGATATAACATTATAGAAAACAAGTACTTATCGTCAAACAATATTATTATATAGAGGATATTACATGAGTGACTTTTCATATCGAATTTATTAAACGAATTGGATGAAAGTGATAAAATACGAGGCTCTGCCGAGTACTTTATCACTTTTAACCGACGAATGTAATTAATTTAATATGGAAAGACACGAATGTAAGATTATTTTTATCACATAAACAAAATAAGCCATTTATATGTAGCCTGTGTGCTAGTGTGTTTACTTTTACTAAATGTTGTCTAGAAGCTCGTTTGTACAACAATGATGATGAACAGATTCAACAAAAGTAATCCGTTTGGCTATTGTCATAATCGTAGCAATTATATGCCGTCTAACAGATGGTTTGTAATTCTTTTAACAATTATCTTTATACAAATTATATTTATTTTCATATTGTAACCAACTGTCTTCTAGCAGGTGGTTTGTAACTCGTAAAACGATTATAATGACGTAAAATCGGCACATGGTGTCTTGTCATCAATCTTAACCTGGCGTCTGGTATTTCTTCACCACGATAAATATGTTGTCATTGCAATGCATGTGTTATGTCCCTATGATTCCCCCTGTTACGTATTTGATTTACTGAAGTTCTTCCTCATGTTATTTGTAAAAACAGAGACAGAGCTATGATATAATGTCGACACGAATGTTATAATTCTATTTTTTCAAGGCTAGCGAAAACACATCGAATTTAAACAAATTAAATCGGAACCACATCAGACATTAATAGTGGAAGTATAACAGTGATGACTAATATAAACATTAAGGTATCTTAACATTAACAATGCATACGTCCCCAAGTCGTGTTGTAGATAGTCCAGATAACACTATGGTTATCTTGATACATTATCTCAATTAAAAAAGTATTGATATGCAAGTATGTGCAAGTGTTTGTATTGCCAGATGAATATACACCAAAACGTTGCTGTCACAGCCTATCTAATAAATGTTGCATTAGAACTAATGTAAACAATGATTACGTTGTTCATGAACTACTTGTAGCTTTGAGTTAATTATTCCTACAATAAAGGACAAATAAAAAGGACATGAGTTCATGACGTATATTTACATAAAAACGACCTGATTGAATTTACGTAGAAAATTTAGTTGTTTTCACTGTTTAAAGACCACAAGACGACGATATTAACGTAAGACATTTACTATGCCCATACCAAAATAACAACTCTACAAGCTAATCAATGTTGGACAATCGACAAAATTGATTGAATCTGCAATTGGTTTCATTTGTGTTGCTTCGCGATGATGGGTTTAGTCTGTGTGTGCTTTATACCACGTGCGTTGCAGCACAAACAACAGGACGAGATAGAATGAAAAGGAACAAACGATGACAAATCACTGGTTACCCGATCATACATGGCATGCAAAGGAACAGTATCAACTCACTATTTGATAACAAATTTACTGTTATAATGAATTAAACCGTACAAACGTTTTTGCTTTTTCAGACATTGATGTTGTATAAATGCAGTGTACACATGTTTGAACTACCATTGATTAATGTTGATGAGAGTTATTTAAGTATAAAAATTGCTCGGCTACATTATAAAATTATAAATTGAACAGTCACAAACTCCGTACAGTTATCTTATTTCTCAAACGTTTCGAAAGAACAATTACTGACTTCTTCAGGTATAGAGATTACAGTATTGTAATGGCAAACTGACTAGAAAATAACAAAGTATACATGGGTGACGGCACTCAACAGAAACGACAGGACACAACAACCAATGAAAGGCACACAGCCAAATTCACAACCAGCGGCCGAAGTACACGCACAATGACCAAACCTGATACTAAATTCCAGAAAAACTGGTCAATTCAACTGGTCGGTGAATGTGATGGAGAGTTCTAATAAATCAGCGTGAAACACAATCAATAATAAGAAACAAATAATAATTTCTGTTAGACCCAATCAGATATCGTATTACTCTATGATATAGCCAGATATATTTCCCAGGGAGGAGAAACCATTTAAATAATATGATTAATGTAATAGAACGAATCATTAATAAAGTATTCAACACAAATTTCCCAGGAGTTAAAAGGACGATCCAAATGGAAATATGACAACATTGAATCAAGGTCAGACTCTTATCAATGTATCTGATAAATATTCATCGAAGACGCATGTTGTAGCGTATTTCTGCTATTTCCTAACTTTATTTGACCGTATAATTTCAACATTACCACGTAAACATAATCGAAAAACACACGCAATTAATTGTGGTTTATTGTGTAAATTAAAACGGGTGTTATACCAGACATAACACGGACACGACTTAGCCTTATATAGATTTGACAGTTGGATACAATAAGTAAGTTGTCATACATTATAAACGAAAGTTTTCTAATTTCACAGTTTGCTAACGACCATTGCCAAATAGGTTGTAACTACTGGCCTACTTAGCAACAATGTTTGCATGAGTTATAAACTGACGATTACATTTGTTTAAAGATGGTCTTGAGCTTAACACTAATAAGTAATACTTGCTTGTCCAGACTGTGCTGTTCAGCATGGCCTTCTGGCGAAATGTGCTGTTGGATTACTGCCAAAAAAGAAATTACAGTGGCGATGAGAATAACAACGGATTCTTTTTTCTGAAAGATGATGTCAAACTGTAGTCCTTTAAATATTGTTCAATGGAAATATGAATATATGGGAATATGCTATATCGTATTTATAACAATAGAAGCAGGTTTCATTGCGCGGCGGCACAAGATTGTCAAATAGCGCATGAGTAAATAAACGAAAGCGAAAAGTAAAAAGAGCGAGTTGCAAATACAGTGTGGCCATACCACGTGACCATGACATCACAAACGGCTATAAACCCAAGTAATTTTTTGATAATAAACCGTCGACTCGGAAAGGAAAACAGGCGTAAGTATTTTATTTCTTCATCGATTTCTATGACATATAGCCCATGCTAAGCGGAGAGTGATAAGCTTTCCACAAAATATAGTGACTCTATCCGTAGCTGAGCCGTTTTTGCAAACATTCGGCAAAACCTTTGCTTCAGCTTGTTTGAAAGCGGACTACTTTGCCAAGCCGTTCTGCTTTTTCTTGTATTATCTGCTTTATCGTGCCTAAAGACTGATGTTTAAACCAATCGGTAACATCGGGTGCTATTTTGCATCAAATAAGATACATATTGTCACAATGCATGGTGGAAATCTTACATTTTTCTTTGATTTCTATTTGTGGCTACAATTGCAAGACTAAATTACCGGCTACAGTTGCAAGCTGTTTTCAGAATTCGGTACTATGCATAACAATGTTACCGATCATGTGTGAAAACTTAATTTATAATTAAAAAAACTACATTGCCAATTTTTCGTACGTACATTTACTTTATTGCTACAAGATATTGATTGAATAAAAATAGCTTTCACTTGTCCAATAAGTATCATTTGGGTTCAGTCGACCAATGGATCATAAGCCTATAGCAAAATTATGACTGATATTGATAGCGTTTATTGTCGCACTAACTATCGTACAATTGTTACGAATTAAAGATCATTCACACATTCACTTCATAATACAAGGGAACAAAAACATATTTTCAAATAAGAAATCACTTTTAAATATAACACTTCTGACGGAAAAACTAATCGATTTTACTTTATTATTTTTCAGTGATGACAGGACAACAGCCTTATATATTCTGTCTAAAATCATCATAAAACTAAATCCCGAACAGATGCTTGGTAAGCGACAGAAGTTCCACGATACAGAATTTTCACCGACGATAAAATATCCAAAATAGGATTAATGTGTTCTCAGGTTCCACACAAATGGCATTTCGCTTTGCAACAATCTGAAATAAAATAAGTTCAATGATTTAAAACTATCTTTCTTTTGTGAATTCAAACTACGAGTGAACTGTTGGATCAAAATGCCTCATGCGTTATAAAAGATATGGTGATATATTAGACGAGAGGCTGTGCTTCTTGTAGCTTCTTTTAAATTTCTATTTTCTAGCTCCTTAACGTACGATATATATAGTCTAGAGTCGAGATTGTTTGACTAGGTGAAATATACACCATAATCGTATATAGTACGATATACACTTACGCGCACTCCTAACGCAACACTTGTATTTTTCATGATTTCTCAAATATTCATGAAGGGATTTGATTAAAATTTGGAGTACAAATAAAACCAACCCTTTACAAATGACTCATAGCATTTTTATTCTAGTTGATAAACAGTAAGGTGAAAATAAGTTCAAATATTTAGTACCACTGTAAAATCAAAAGTCACAAAACGGCAAAATGCGACCGACTGGCCCACCATGCTGTCCATGTGTAGTTCTTGCAGTCGACGTTGCCGTTTTTAAAGGGTCGTAAAGACGGTCAGCAACAATTTGTACATACTGCCATTGTGTTCTTATTTTACCGTGAGACTTCCTTGGCTGGTCATTAAGTCGGTCGGGGAGTTGCAACTTCTGAAGTCTTCAAATTGTAGACACATGGCGGCCGAAAAATTTGACGATATGAAACTTGAAAATATTGATCATATTTTAGTTTTATTATTATAATATTCGAAATATTGACAAACGATGATATTTCAACGTTTTTTTCAACCTTTATAAAAATGTGTAATAAATTACAGAGCATACCTGTCTAATGGATTGGCCACTCTGTAAGTTTCCTACTACGCGACCATGCTCTTCAATAGTCATCATGGTTATTTTTTATACAAATCTGTTTTTTTCAGTCGGACTGTCGCCAGAGAGGAACTCAATGACTAAAATATCGATTTTTGCCACTGACTACCATTTGCACGTGCAGCACGAAGAAATCACCACCGCGCAACGCTCAGAACTGACAAAGCGTCACGGATGAATGATTTCACCATTCCTGTATTGCTAATGACTTAAAACAACATGGTTTATAAGCGCAACTTGATACCTTCAGCAGTGTCTGGGAAATTAGAATTATAAAAAATGTGCGTAAGTCCTACATATAATAATAACTAAAAACAGGTGATGCCAGCTTCCTTGTGATTTCCCTACTTCAAATATACCTACGAGCTCGTAGACAACTCTGGAGCTCGTTGAAAACTTTTCATCGAGCTCCCGGGTCCTCTACGAGTTACAAAAATCCGTACGATGCTCGTACGAGTTTAAGATGTCCTCACGGACCCCGTACGGACTCCGTACGGCATTGATAAATTTCGACTCGCACGGAGCTCGTACGATTAATGTGACCTGGAAAAGTTGAAGAATGCCGAAGAATTTTATTATTGTCGCACCGACCTCGTACGATCATCGTGCGAGCATCTTACCGACACCGTACGGACACCATACGGACATCGTACGAGTGACTTACGAGCTTCGTTTGACCTACGAGTACCGTGTGAACCCTGTACGATCTCCGTACGAGTCCCGTACGATCTCCGTACGAAGATTACGATGTCCGTACGGACCTCGTACGAGGCATTCTCTTTTATTCGTACGAGGTCCGTACGAGCTGTGACCAGAAGCTAAGAACCTACCAATACCGTTAGGATTTGAAATATTTTGGACTCGTAGCCGACTCGTACGAGTTGGTAAATCCGTACGGACATCGTACGAGCATTGTGACCGTAGCATTAGAGCGATTTCCATTTTCGCGTTATTCATTTGCCAAAAAGGGCAACTGTTATTACGCTTGTTTGAATAATTATAACATGTTATATATAACCGAGAAAATCAGCACAACCAACCTACATGTATATTCTGTAAACTATTGCTACTTAGTGTAGTGTACCAGCGTGTTTTGTTCTGTAACAGTAACAAATGAAACACAACTAAATAAATAACAATAATGATGGTTGGTATTTGATTTGCATTGTAGCGAATTCTGAAAACAGCTTGCAACTGTAGCCGGTAATTTCGTCTTGCAATTGTAGCCACAAATAGAAATCAAAGGGAAATGTAAGATTTCCACCATGCATTGTGACAATATGTATCTTATTTGATGCGAACTAGCACCCGATGTTACCGATTGGTTTAAACATCAGTCTTCAGGCACGATAAAGCAGATAATACAAGAAAAAGCAGAACGGCTTGGCAAAGTAGTCCGCTTTCAAACAAGCTGAAGCTAAGGTTTCGCCGAATGTTTGCAAAAACGGCCCAGCTACGGATACAGTCACTATATTTTGTTGAAAGCTTATCACTCTCCGCTTAGCATGGGCTATATGTCATAGAAATCGTTGAAGAAATAAAATACTTACGCCTGTTTTCCTTTCCGAGTCGACGGTTTATTATCAAAAAATTACTTGGGTTTATAGCCGTTTGTGATGTCATGGTCACGTGGTATGGCCACACTGAAATATTGAATAAAAACTTAACTATCGTAATCGAATCATTTCAGTTTTATGCCACTGTTAGACGGTAAATAAGTAAGAAAGAGGTTGTTATCGCTCAATCACATAGACAAACATTTGCTACGTACATCAAACAGACAGACGGTGTTATTGTTATTGCAGGCAAGTATGTTACGTTGACATATCACTGCATCAAATGATTCATTAACAACAAGTTATAATGAATTTACTACACTTTGCCAGATTAACGGTTAATTACAATATGGAGGTCTAGAAAAGATGTTACGAAGAAAAACAACTTTATATAACTTTGCAAAATAGTTTCCATGCACTAAATCAAAAGGTAAAATTGTAGAATGATAATAATAAAATGGACAGGGAAAGCAGCATTCACTAGAAAAAGCTGAGCACTGAAGGTACACACTAAAAAGGGTGTTTAATTTGGTATCTCTGCATAAATAATGTACATTAGAAAATGATGAATAATTATTACGTATGGGCAAGCATTAATTATGGATGTTGTACAATTTGCCCAAACGGACGGTTTTAGTGGCTAAACATAATATCTAGCACCAAACAGCATATGGTCCCTAGTCTAAAGTGCCAATCCAAGATTCTGTATTTTGAAAATTATATACAGTACATGTATTTTCATTTTTTTGCATATAATAAATCGCTAAGATTGTTGATGATATTCAACTATAAGACATATTAAATGTTTATTAAATAACATTTGGCAGTGGTGATGGTATTTGGTAAAATAATTTCTTTTGTCTGGCTTCGTCGCAAAAACTACATTCGATCTATATAAGTTGGTAAGACACATCATATGGGAATCACATTAAACAATGTATGAAAAGTTTAAACCAACGTCTTACATTTGAGATAATCTGTCCTATTCAAATAGAGTAACACCTAATCGGCACAACACTGTAGCGTCACTAAAGAAGAACTTGGTCAAGCCATAGATACGTAAGCAACTTAGAGCACTTAGATAATTGGGTTACGATACTATGGTCTGAGACACGATAACAATCACGTATCAGCAATTTGTGACACCATTTCTGTCTCTGAAAGTCGTCTAATGAAGTTTGATACGGCTCCCATTATGTAAATATACCAGATGTGGCGAAATAGCGGTTCCTTATTAGTCTCGCATTATGTAAATATACCAGTAGTGGTGAGTTGTCGGTTCAAGATGAATCGACTGATACAGCATATCTTTTCCTTTATCATTCCGATCAAAGTTTAGTGTCTGTTTAATTAGCTTAAAGCTTGTCATGGATCTGCGATTTGTATTACATGTAACTTAAAGTTGTGAAATTCTGTTCACAGACGCATAAACTGGCAAAGTTATCACTTATTTTATAAATGAATGGTCACAAAAGAATAAAATAATATATTAACATACGATTCGAAGCGCAATTCAATGTTTCCTCTTTGGTTACAAGTTTGTATTTTTTAAATAGTGTAATTCAGTTCTTAGACGCGTAAATCTTGCAAACCATAGAAGTGAAATATTAAACTGTCATTTACTGCGAAACATGAAGAAATTCGATATTAAAGTTTTATAAAAAAAATCACACACGAATGACTTACTCGTAGATACAATGTATTAACATGTGGCTCGATGTCCTTTTTGTTACAAGTCTAGCCCACTCACAAAGCGTTCAATCGTTCAGATAAGCCGTACGGAATAATGTAATAATATATTCATTTAAATTCGTATTATCAATTTTCGTGTTCATTAAATTTAAAAAAAAAAATTTAGCGATACACTTTCATACAGTTGTGATGCTGTGATTTCTAACTAGGCTAGTTAAGTTGAAGCTGCCTTCGAGTCCGATTTTCTCATATTTTAATTTAAAACAAATATAGTTTAATATTCCCGATTTGTATTTCTTATAATTAAAAGGAAAAGGAACCGTGTTGCGGCGCCAAGGAATAGACACTGCCCTCAAAGGTACCATTTTACACCATGGTGGAGTGGAGCATGTGGGTCATGCTTAGAGAAATTAAACAGTTATCCAAAGGGGGATCGAACCCGGGACCTCTCGATCCCGAAGCGCGCGCTATTCCCTTATCATACTGATCAAATCCCAGTGTCTGTTCAAATAGCTTAATACTTGTCACGGATCTGTGACTTGTATTAAGTTAAACTTGTGTAATTCTGTTCACAGATGCGTAAGATGCGTATATATGTTTCAAACACGTGTTCAATGATTGAAGTGGTGTTCGAATATGAAATAACTCACATGCAACATAATAATAGTCCCTATGCTGTGGAATTCTTACATCTATCTATTTTGCCAATAAATAATGTCTGGAACAACCGCTCGACTCATTTGAAGATTCATTGCAACTACTTGCGTGACAGTTCGCCGATATACGTTGATTCTGAATCGTCGCCTCACATTCCGCTTCAAGCTTCTTATTATGTGTAGTGTATTCCAAAGGACACTTCAAAGTGCGAAATCAAATTGTTAAAAGCCTAATCTAAGTACAATGAAATCGAACATTTCACACGCAACTGCAACGATTGTATACGAGTATGTCATTCTGTATAATCATACGAACTACCCAGCTGGGACAAATATTCTCATTACATCGGTCTTGTTGAAGGAGGTTAATCTTACAGAAAACTTGTAGAGTAGAAGTAAGATATACTGGACCATTGATGGTTTCTACCAACACAAATCACTACACAATCAAAATGTATACTAGTTATTTCACGGTGTATACCCGTATCGGCACCCTCTCTGTGCAAAACGTTGTATCGGCACCCTCTCTGTGCTGGCACCAGACTTTCTCTGTGCAAAACAATGCTTTCTGAGGACAAAATCGACACGAGAGGTAAGAAAATCATTGTTTTTGCCAAAAATACAGATTTTTGCTTAAAAAACGATAGCCCACGGAACGACACAATGCTTAAACACTGTCCCCATGGTGTTCGATTTGTTATATCAGTTGCCACAAGTTCAAACTAAGATGGAATGTTGACCGAGGGTACTGGTAAGAATGAACACGGAGTTCTGTTTCGGACAGTTAAATGCGATTTTTCAACAATATAAAATATCTCGCACCTCAGATGGAAAGTCATTGAACTAATCCGGCCTTTAAATGCTTTTTATATGGTTATTTTAATCAAATAACGTTAAAAACAGCCTACTTTCGGTTTAGTTGTGGCACCGGCACCCTCTCTGTTCTGGCACCGGCACCCTCTCTGTGCGTTGCAGCTTACTGGCACCGGCACCCTCTCTGTGCTCACAACAATAAAAGCGCTAATTAGCGCTAAAAGAACAGTCTGGTTCCCGCGGTCAGACAACTATATTTCCAGTTGCAAAGGTTGTGACACACACCCTCAGCGTGATAATGCATTTATGAAAGAATCGAACATTATTATTAGTTAAAGCCCTCCATTATTCAATACATTGTATAAACGATCACAAATCATGTACAAAGTAAGTTGCTGTGCTAAATACAATAAAGCAAAATATGCATGCTAACAAAATATGTGTCCATTTCGATGACGGGATAAAATGATAGCATCTTCATATGTATAACTAAATCATGCGTGTTTTAGTAGAAGCAGACGTATGTGAAGAATAGTTTTGCCTTAATGTACACCCATACACAAATATGATATTCCGCACCTGCGTTTTGTATGCAAAAAAATCAAATAATATCATATCAATTTTAGTCGTTATTATTACTGAACTTTATTCATTTCTTTTTCAGCTCTCTGAAGCGTAAACGGAAATCAAACGTATGGTTCCATCAATTAAAACGACGCGACTCAGCAGAAAACCAGAACCATGTTCGGTCACCTGATCATTCTTGAACACCAAAAAACAAAGTACAAATACTCGGTAATGGTGTTCATTACATACGTGCAACAAATAATCATGGACGCCAACGTCCTCAAATAAATGGTAGCATCTGTAACGATGTTCTACCTTTATATGCAACCGATCCTATTTGGACTACACTGACTTATGTAAATTCAGTTTATCATGGAACTGCAAAGCTTAAATCTACACCTTCAAAATGCAAAGAAATGCCAACGAAATAAAACACAGCGCTTTTTGATGCAGAATCAATGGACGCTCTTCGAAAAGAAATGAGCAAAAAACTACCAACCATATTGTCACATTAGAAGCAACTGAAAAACATGTTGATTTGAACAGCCATTTCCTTTGACTCATTGCCGCGGACAGATTTTGCTATAAACACCATACCATTTTTGCTTCTGTTGGATTTTTAAAGTGTAGCTCGCTGCATAATACTTTGCAGATGATTTATAAAATGGATATAATGAAGTTTTTGAAGACATTATACCGACTCTTTCATGTTTATGATTTGAGAGAAGTCACCTGAACCGAATATGACAAGACTCGGACTGAATTTGAAGGACTTGAAATTGTTAATCAGTACCATATCATATAAACGAGTCAACTTCTGTTGATCAAAATGTGTTGTATATTCAATGTGTATTGTAAAGTATCACAATAAGTCTTACTTTGATTAATGCATAAGATGTACTTATAATAACTAGCCTTTATCACTGCTGTCATTGGATTGATGTATGTGTATGAATATTTTCCCATGGTAAATGGAGGATACTGAGTCGGGTGTGTGCTGATTGTTGAATTTATAGACATAACTTCAATAATAAATATTTAACACTCATTGAGTATCTTAATTTTCACCCGATAAAATAAGACAAAATACGATATAGTTTAAACAATCTTTTTATGCTATAGCGGAACAACAACAACGTTAACTTATCAATCTAGAACATGTTAACAAATGGTGTTTTAACAAGTGTTAATTTCACACGCATGTAAAGCTTTTGAAATACAATTTATCAAATTTAGATCTATCTTTTGTTTTGAATTTTAATACATGTATATACTTCGTATGAAGTGTCTTTTATGTACATTCTTACCAAAAATCTTTTTAATTCTAAGCATACTTAACGCCATGTCTTTGTGCCATTTTCTATTGGCTGATCAAATTGCAGGATACTATATTCTAAGTAAGTTAGAAGTTTTAATGATAACAAATGACTTGTTACGCTTCCACCGTCCGGTGCAATCATCACACATAATCTAACACAGTTTTATAATAAAGCATCCTACTTTGGTTGGCAAATAGGTTTACTCTCTAACACCTGACACTTCTAAAGGGGCAACCTATAAAGTATGGTGTTTATTATATGACCACCACAAATAGACCTTTAATATCATTGGTTGAAAATGTAGAACACATTTTAAATGTGATAATTATATGAATAAATGATTCGGTTGACAATCGTGAATATACATGCTATAAGGTACATAAACAAACAATGTTCAAAAAATGTTAAAATAGTTCAAGATCATTTAAGTCACTTCTGTAGTTATATCCCTTTCCACGTGCATAACAGAAGAAGGCAAATGTAGACTTATGTGTATTATTTACATGTCGTGTCAGTCCGAGTTTTGAGCTATACCATTTCTTACATGTTTCACAGAAATTTTAGATGTGTATACAGCTACTAAGTATGCATTGGTAAAGTATACTTTTCCACATCGAACATATGGCACTCACATTGACGCATGCCTTTGCACATGTCTTTTCAAATAACTTTTTCTACCAAATACTTTATCACGATATGTATATTTTAGTGCAGTTTTCCCTGTCATTTCACCACTGACGACCTCATTTACACTTAAATACTCATGTTTGTTGTCGTTTGAAACAGTCCCATGGCATCTGGGACTAAATGTTGGCGTCCATGCTCGATTAGTTGGACATATGGAAAGATCACCGATGATTTCATTTTGCGTATGTAGACTGTGTTTTGGTGACCAAGAATGTTTAGTTGACCAAGCAAGGGTCTGGTTTTCTGCCGATCTGCGTCTTTTTGCATGATGGGTTTGGTTTCGGTTTACGCTTCAGAGAGCTAAAAAAGAAATGAAAAATCCTATTCAGTATAAAACAAATACGTTGAGTGCAGAAATAGTAACGAACAAAAATTGATATATTTGATTTTTTGGCAAACAAAAAATATCTTGGGAATGTCAATTTAGTTATACATACATGAATGAAGATGCTACACTTAAAATAGTTTTCAAGATTATTTTATCCCGTCATCGAAATGGACACATATGTTGTTAACGCGCATAATTTGGTTATTGTATTTAGCACAACAACTAAAAATATGATTTGTGTTGGTTTGTATTGAATACTGCGATTATGAAGGGCTTTAACTACTAATAATGTTTGATACTTCAATAATTGCATTATCAAGCTCAGGGTGTGTGTCACAGCCTTTGCAACTGGAAATATAGTTGTCTGACCGCGAGAACCAGACTGTTCTTTCAGCGCTAATTAGCGCTTTGATTATTGTGAGCACAGAGAGGGTGCCGGTGCCAGTAAGCTGCAACACACAGAGAGGGTGCCGGTGCCACAACAGAGAGGGTGCCGGTGCCACAACTAAACCGAAAGTAGGCTGTTTTTAACGTTATTTGATTAAAATAACCATATAAAAAGCATTTAAAGGCCGGATTAGTTCAATGACTTTCCATCTGAGGTGCTAGATATTTTTATATTGATGACAAATCGCATTTAACTGTCCGCAACAGAACTCCGTGTTCATTCTTACCAGTACCCTCGGTCAACATTCCATCTTAGTCTGAACTTGTGGCAACTGATATAACAAATCGAACAACATGGGGACAGTGTTTAAGCATTAAATTGTTCCGTGGGCTATCGTTTTTTAAGCAAAAATCTGTATTTTTGGCAAAAACAATGATTTTCTTACCTCTCGTGTCGATTTTGTCCTCAGAAAGCATTGTTTTGCACAGAGAAAGTCCGGTGCCAGCACAGAGAGGGTGCCGATACAGTGTTTTGCACAGAGAGGGTGCCGATACGGGTATACACCGTGAATTTTGAGATGGTTGTTTATTATTTAATGTGACTTTCTGTGATTAAGTTGAGTGCTGCCTTTCCTTTCACCTTTCCTCATATCTTATTATTTCTGTTTAGCCTTGTGGTATACCTTACCTCCTTATTACTTATTTTTTACATACATATAAAACTTTCCTTCGTCGCAGGGAAGTTATTGTTATTCTTAACCAAAGAAAATGTGAAAACATTGCAGGAAGCAGAATGGAGTGGAAACCTGGAACGTGAATGTCCATAATCAATTAAAATATCCATTAGTAAACAGAAAAACATCTCTAATATTGCATGTTGCATGATGCATGTTGCTAATTCCTCAAAGAATATGCAAGGACACGTAACACTTGATGCATGTTAATAATTGTGTTACGTTACTCAAATACACAAATCGATTACATTTTCTTCAATCTCGATACATAAATCGATAATGCTTACTGAAGCAAATGTTGATATATTTCTAATAGTAGAATCATGCTTTGCACCTCTCTTTGTATTTTTCTTCACGTCGAACATTAAATCAATAAGTCGACCAACGGCTACAATGTATGTATTTCTCAACGTTATCCGGATCCGTTTTAAGCATACTTTTCAGTAAGTGTGTAATTGGGTGAAAAGGACGCTTTCTCAAAGACATACGTAAGATAGTACATGCCCGAATTCAGATCGGATTCACCAGTACTATACGACGAAGAGAAGAGGAAAACAACATAATTTGGGTCCGTTTTATTTTTGTAGATCACCATGCTGCCAGTTGCGTATTGTTCTAGTTCCGCATGCCTTCATACGACAACTGTACTACTAAAAACAAGACAATGCGGGATTTTATCATCAGATTATTTGCTTTGTGTTCAGTCTACGAATGCTATTCTATCAATCATTTTTTCACATGAAAGAGGATGTATGCATTCCACAGAAATAACATCAAGGAAGTTCTGAAGTATTCATCAGCGGCATGTGAAAGCGTCGTCGTAATGCATACTATGTCGCCTGCCTGTACCTCTATGTAACACAGCCATAAACTTACATTACAATGCTTTTTAAAAAAAATATAATTAATTATAATGTCTTAATGGCCTTCTACATCATCTTTCAGTTTTACAACTTTGATTGTTTGGATTATAATTTCTACATACTATTCTGTAGTGTCATTTGCCTACAACTGTTTGATTATGTTAGGTTTTCATTCATATCAGGGTCATTTGCTCTAACTAATGTTCGTGTAATTAAGTACTAATTGACTGTTAAGCAAGCAACTGAGAAAGTATCTTCATGTGAAGGAGCCCTTTGACTGAACCTAACATGAACTATAATAGTATTATTCATTGGCGATGCGTGCACATTTCCAGGAGGTGTTTTTAAGAGCTTCATAATATCTATCAAAATAGCATAAGGCTTGCGCACTAAACGCTACTTTATTATGTTTTATGGCAATGATTTACCAATAAATTATCGCCTAAAGACAATCTTTGCTTATACACCTCGCCTGGTTGGCATGTTTCTCATTGTATAAGTCGTAAAATTGGTTGATATGTAGATCAAAGTTTATATACATTTACAATAACGTTTTAAACGCGACAATTACAGATTTAGTTCTATATAATGCCGGTAACCGCTATAACAATCAAGGTTTGGATAACGAAGAACATCATTATTTCAGGAAAGCAAGTATTTCAGAGAGATACTGCGAATGTCACAGAAATCGAGCGATATAAAATTTACGAGAATATTGGACCACGTGACTATCACATAAACCACCAAAATGTTAATGCTGAAATTGGAATATCCACGCTAAAAGATTCTAATTATGGAAGCCATGGAAACTTGACTTGCGACTAGTAAACATATAGAATCCGCTAAGTTGCATGTTGCGTGTCTATGAACTGAGTTATTTCGGTTCAAGGCGGAAAAACAGAAATATTTCCGAATCAATCTTGCGCACTCAAATAACATTCATGAGAAAAACAGATGGTTTTTATTTTTCTTCGTGATCGCCTTAATGAAAACTAAAATCACTTAATCAACATTTGTAAACAAGCGTGTACATTGTACCAGTCCATGCAATATTGATAAAACTATTACATCTTTTGAAGTGATTTATTGAACTATTGAATACAAAGATTACGTAACTAGCTAGCATTTCTACAGTAATAAGGTATAACATTTTGTTTTACGTAACCGGAAATTAAAAACCACGTTTCGTGTACATAAACTTCAAGTATACGAATACTTGTATTTAAGCAATATTATTATAAGTAATAGAAAAGCGTATCAACTTAAAACAGTCTACATCGAGCAGTTAATTCAACAAATGCAACATGCAGAAAATATGAATGCAAATTATAATAAATATTTTTCCTCATCACGAAATTGAGTGCAATATTAGCCAAGCTCAAAAGAACCTATTTTCTATTATCAGAATCAAGTGTTTACGAACGTTGCAAAGATATAAGATACGCGTCGTTAGCGTCTATGCTGGTTTGAAATTATTTGATCTTCTCTCAGATTGAACAAAATCCAGTCTTCAATATTTCAACGAACGTTTTATATTTTATTAATAAAGATGAAATTACTTTCATGATATTGAAATTATTATGAGTAATATTCGGAATAGGTTTGTTTAAATTCTTCATGGTATGTTGATGTGAATACGTTCATTACATTATCTGAAATATTGAATTAATTACATGCTGGCACAAACTTGCCAGGAAACAAACAAGATAAAATGGCAAAATAGAAGCAAAAGAAACAGCAGGATACGTAATGCACAAAAAGGAACATATACGTTTTGGGGAATAATTAATGGTGCAGTGTTTTGCACCGTGTAAATAAATGAAGAACCCAAGTAAACACAATGAATATTATTGAATCGTCATGGTATGAAATGGATGACTCGCTGTGTCCGTCCTTCACATGCCATGTGTATTATCTCTGTCCCTGAGGCCAGTTAACGTCAGTACATTAACACTTAGACAAGGAAGACTTGATTTAAGGAAGGACTGCAGGATAAATTACGTACATATGGTGGTCTGAGACACGTTAACAAGTATCAATTATGTATCGTTAATTTATGACACTATTCCTGTCTCTATTATTCGTCAAATGAAGTTTGATACGTATCTCATCATGTACATAATTATACCAGTATTTGCGATGTGTCGGTTCTAGATAAATCAGCGGATACAAATATTCCCTTATACTGATCACATTCCAGTGTCTGTTCAATTAGATTAACACCTCGAATTTATCTGCCTTTTGTATAATGTTATGTTGTGTAATTCTCTTCACAGACGCGCACAATTGCTTTGGAATACAATTTCTGCGGCTCGTGAAATAATCTCATAAAACTTTTCACTTACAAGACACTATACAAATGTATATTATTATGTGGCTCGATATACAATATCCTCCTTGGAACAATTTCAGCCCACTCACAAAGCTAAGAATCGTTCAGACGGGTCATATCAAATTACGTGAGATCTTAGTTATTTATATACGTGTTTCCAAGTATCGTATATATGACATTTAAAAGCATGGGAAGATATCCAGACAGAAAGCTATCGGAGGAAACAATATGAAACAAATAAATGTCATAATCTTAATACTTCAGATCCTAGACAGTGTATCATACACTTATGTATTTGTGCATTCGATCATGTATAGCTAACGGTGTAGCTGTACTCGTATACAAAAGACAGACCATGTTCAAATAGCAAAATGAAATACATTCGAACAGACAGATAAAACATATACTAAGTAGGCGTTTCAGAATTCTAGTACGTCGTCTCGAGAAAATATTCCTACGCTAGTTAGGAGTCAATTTCCTTTATTAGATAGACCGTTCAGTAGCAAATAGTAAAAGACTCGTCACAAGAATACGTCAGAATTATAATTTATTATTATAGGAATGCCAATATAAGGGAATATTTGACGCTTTTATTACTTTACCCTGTCAGTAGCGCATAATAACTTTTGTTTTAATTTACCCAATATTGAACTTATGTCCTTGTCTCTCCAACTGAAGGGCATAAACAATCTTGCCTCAATCGTATTGTGTCAATTATCTATCAGTGCATATACATTATACAACGATCCATCAATTATTTCTAAAAATTATTTATTGGTCCCCTTCCAATGAACCAACTGTATAGAACGGAAGTTTTAGCCCCCTGGTCGTCTGTATTTCTTTGTCCAGAAAACAGTTGTGTTGAATGTCGTGTCTGTGTCACAAGGAGTAACATGTTAACTTGGCAATTTCGTTCCGGTGTCTATGCCAAGTGTTTCTGTGTCGTTCTCACTTTCTTTCTCGTGGAAATCGAACCTGTTGTAAACAATAATATCCAGGTTCAGTTTTGTCATAAACGTCGTTATAATAATTAGTTGATGTTTTGATGTTAACGTAGGAGGTGTATCATCGATGTACAAATATGACATGAACCACATAATTGTACGATTGATACTATAGATACTTCATTTGTTACAGAAACAGTATAACAACATACTAGTAATTTTTATCCGTTTATTTGTTATATATCATCATGTTACCAGTTATGTGTTGTTCTAGTTCCGCATGCCTTCATACAACAATTGTATTATTTAAAACAATACAATGCTGGATTCTATGATCGAGTTATCTGATTTGTGTTCTGTCTACAAATGTTATGCTATCAGTCAGTTTGCTAAGGGAAAATCAAGTGTGCATTCGATATAAATATTTGCATGAAAGTGATACATTATTTTCCGTCGTATACAGAGGTCGGTTGAATAACCCAGTTTTCGTGGAAATAATTTCCAACTAGTAAGAATCTGATCATATACCAGCATCTAATAAACTGTCAACATGTACAGAACATGGCCATAGTCAATCATATAACCGAAATAATGGTCCTCAATAGATCATGACAAGTATAAGTACCTAGTTTTCGTGCAAGTGAATAGTACTACTGTAATTAAATATTTTTTTATGATACACCTTTCTGAGCTAGTATAGACATCCGGATCTCTAGATTGGTAATGTAGTGTTCTATTCACTGCTGTTTTACCCGGATCATTAATCCAAACCAATCAAACCCGGTGATTGGAGTGCGTACTTTACTCTAATAAGTAAAGCGGTTAACCTAATAATTTATGTATCTTTTGAAAGTTGCATTGTTACGGATTGAGCTGCTTCCACCGTCAAGCATCCGGGTTGTTTGTGTCTAGGCTTTACCGTGTCGATCAACCGATAAGGGAAATAGCTTTCATTGGCACAACTATACGATTGAGTTTGCACCAGTAACAGTATTCAAGTCATAATTGCATATTTTACATTATTGTGATTTGTTTTATTGACATAACCAACGCAACATTATCATTGTAGTTCGAGTGCAATTGATGAACGACCTGACTATTTGATTCATCAGGTTTCAACTTTTTATTTGCAGCTGACGCATTGTGTCACTAAAAATGAGGAATATGCATATGGCAATACGATTGATAGCCCTGCTCTCTTGCGTACGTCTCATTGTTTGGATGTTGAAAAGAATGTAGTCTAAAAAAATTTGTTGTTTCATTTTCAGCATTGAAATATTCGATTGTTTTTATTTATCATCTCTACACAAGTTCATACGATTGCCAACTATGTCGATCTTTTGCGATACGATCTGATATACATTTTGACGAAACATCAAAATAAATCGAAGAATTTAGTCACTAATGTTTTGATGTGGTGATTTTGCGATACCAAGTGTTAATTTACTTTTCAATGAAGATCAATGAAAATTGTTTAAGAAGTATGGCAAAGGTAACTTTTTTGTACTTGAACTTGGGTAAAGACGAAATATAGAAATGACGATCTAATGAATAATGATCTGTAATTTTTATGACAATAACCACCCAGGTTGAGTGAGTACTAAAACATTGTTTGTCAAAAGGTGCACGTATAATCAACATCCGGTATTGAAAAAGTCGTATCATTATCGAGAGTAATATTATTGTTATTTTCTGCTGTAATCCGATTTGATTATGGTTTTTTTTATCTTTTATTAAAAATCTATGACTGAGGATAATGTTATTAGAATCTAGTATTATCTTATGCCACACGGTTCGTAACTATTTGTTTATTTAAGTTAATTAGGTTATATAATCTTGGATTATATACCAAAGTACAAACAAGAGAATTTCTATTGATATAGTCTGTGGCAGGTTGTAAATATTGTCGTCAGGCAGGTCAATTGGGGTTAATTTAGTGTAAAAAAGTATAACATAAACATACATAAGATAGATATTTACCTTTAACATTACATACTTCAATACAAACATCTTATTAAAGTACACTCATTAAATGTTATAAGTACACCAACACAGTACATAGGGATATGTGAAATGGTGCTTGTAAATTAGTTTCTAGTTTGAAAAATAATATTATAGAACCGTTATATTACACGTTCATGACTTATTGTGATTCAACATTTTATCATTTGTATGTATTTAAGTGGTTTTATGTCCGGTATAAATGTTTTGTTATGTACAGAATTTATAATTTGATATTATAATGGGAACAAATTAACACTAACATATTAATCGATCGCATATTGATTTTATGTACAGATGTTTACCAGCTTGAAAATGAATACAGTTACGCCATTTACTGTTGTCTAGCAGGTACATGTAGTAAAGTTTCAAAAACATCTGACCGTAAATCTTGAAAATCTATGATAATGAACATTTAACAAACAATAAGAGGGTGCGATCTGTGCTTACCGTTAATTTGGTGATTGATAATTTTGCACGAAAAGCCAATAAACTCAAATACTGCATTGGCTTTGAGTAGGGAAGCTGTGATAGAATTTGCCTCTGTTGCGTCTGGTAGATGTGTTAAAGTGTCTCCGAGGATTAGAGGTCCCGCCAAATGAATATAACATACTCTTACAGAATGGTGTATGATAACCAGCCATTGATTAGCAAAACGGAATAATCATAATAATAATAATAAATAATTATTATCTTGCTGGAGCGTGTGAACAATCAGAAGGAAAAATGCTGCAGCTATATCAATTGCACCATGCAGTTAATTTCCGGTCATAACTGCATATATTATTGTTTGTTTTATTCATAGATGTGGTCAAATTAATAAATGAATCTAGGAAGCAGGACAACGCTTTATATTGAACAAATGTTAATACAACTTTAATAGCATTAATGATCACAAAACTTAGTCAAGCTCGCTTTTGACGCAAATTAAGAACATACTTATATCATTGTTTCAATGAGACGACACATAACACGAGTGATTGATCAGTTTTCAAAGTTTTAGTTTGATAAACGATTTATACGATTAAAAGAAACAACTTTTACGACATTAATTATTCCTAAACTAACTCCAAATTGTGAGGAGGGTCGTCGAACACGAAGACAACGCGTTTTTTCATCAGTGGGAAAAAGAAGCATCAAGTACGAGTCATGGTGCGGTCTTGTTTGGTCATTTGGGGTCGTTGTTTTGGCATGTACTCACGGCATGTCCTTGGGAGGCTTATTGTTGTTCAGCTTTTTGACGACTTGGATTTAGATGTTCCGTTTTCTCGTTCGGTTGAGTGTGGGCGTTTAAGCCATGTATTATGATTTCCGTGCTCGGTTGGTAACGTTTCTGTGCTATTGTCTCATATCATTTTGCTGGAATGTTTGAAAGTTGTTATCAACCAGTACTCTTCATAAACTAACTGACAGTCCGTCTGTTATGTCTATTGTAAGCATGCTATAATTCGAGTCAATGTCACTAAAGAACATAACATGTATTACCAACATGTACTGTAATTGTTGCACAATTTCTTTCCGATCTACCCCATCAATTAACACTTCATTTAGTTGGACCTCTTCACTTAAAATCAACGCAAATCATAACCATCTTACACATGTTTCTTATAATATCCTCAATTTGAGGGATAATTATGACAGTTTTTAATGATTTGATGCAATCTATAGGTAACTAAGTGTGCTGATGTCATTTGGTGACCTGTTGATGACATTGACATGATACAAATGACATTTGCACACGTAAAACTCACAAATATTGTAAACAACAGCAATACAGATACCCCGTCTTCAGATTGTTTTATTAACACGTTTAACATAGTTTGCATGCACACATATATAAGCCAATGACTGCCTTATGAAACGCTCTTTAGTGACTTTACATCTAAACAATGGATCATTGTTCCTAGAATATGGTCAGTTAGCACATAACGTTACAATACATCCCTAGTTTTAAGATAAACAACCGGTAGCATTATCAACGATTGCTTCTGTACAAGGAATTATAAGAGGTGTGTCTATGTGCAATGTTGGTACCATAACGTTGCACTATTGTTTGCATACTAAATGTTCGCATATGTTTCATTTTTATTACAGTTTTCTTTCGTATATTTTGAAAACAATGTGGAAATTACTTTAAACAAGAATTGACGAACACAAATCGTATCCGTGAAATGACGTCAATTCTATTGTGACATTGAAGATATGCAAATGTTGGAAATTCGAATGGTTTTATATTACAACAACATGATATTAATTCCGCTGACAACATATAATATAATATGTGTACCCTTTATTAGGGGCGTATATGGTTACGTTGTTTTAATGGAACTGTTATTGTCTTCCAGGAATGATAAATATATTTCTTAAGCTCGACATTGAAAGGCAACACAAATATTTGTAGTTGCTGCTGAAAAGTGTTTATTTTCTTCAAACGTCAAGTTATAAACAATTCCTCACAAACAACTTAAAATTGTGTCAAGCTACATTAATGATACATTGCAAAGACATATAATAATGTTAAATATTACATAACCTGAACTGTACTTCGATGTCTGGGATATACTATATGTTTACGAAAATTAGTCATTTGTTATTCTAATGTTTTAGTCGCTGTGATATTAATATTAATACCACATTGCAACTTGGTATGGACTAACGTCAAAATGTTAGAAATACGTTCTCAGTTTACACGTGTATACATCAGTATCGTGCATGAAAATAACTCAGTATGGTAATACCAAGTGCTATACTGTATAACCTACTCACAATATATTAATATATTATTATGTTTATAAATAATTACTCAATTTGATGTAGCTGTGAAATTTGAATAAAATAGGATTATTGTTCTACATTTTCTTGTTTTACTTATGTCACATGATAATTGATATTTCGAATATACGGCTTTCATGGATGTTAATATATACATATACTTGTATCACATTATTGTACTTTTGTAATGTATAAGTAATGTAGCATGATATGATTTAAGTGATTTCGGTATTATTATAACGTTGGAATTGTCGTAACGTGATTGATAATGGATGTCAGAAATATTACAACATCAGTATCTGGTTATATTCCAAGACAAGCATTGACGTTAAAAGCATACTTACAGGTTTCAGCCATGATTAGGGCAATTATTTGTACATCTACATTTCAAGAATGACGCACAGCAGTGATATAATTATGTATCATCATTGGAAGATAACAGCTCTACTCAATACGTGTATTTTCCACAACATACACAGAAGTTGTTGCTTTTAAGAAACCTATTCGTGTGGTTACATACCGTACGTATCTAGGAAGACATGCCGACTTGGTTAATCTAAAATATTATGTGGTTGTGTCATAAAACAATTATGCATCAATAAAAAAAAATTCTTTGTACACACGTAAAATATTTTGAAACAACAAAGCCGAGTTTACTCTATATACAGCGAATTTGATGGTTTCTGATAGAAGGATAAGTCGTTATTGGTTAAAATATAAATCAGTCAGTAAAACTGGTTAAGTAAATCGGTTAAACTATTCAAATAACTGATTAAAAATTTTAAACAGCACTATACGCTGGAATATACTAACACAAGCGGTACATGATGGGTCACTAACCCACTGTAGCTCAATCGGAGTACGTTCCGGGAAACCACTTTATATAACTTCCGTTTCATTAATTGTTATAATTAGTGATCAAGTAGTAGATGTTGCAAAATAAACATAACAGAGTCATTTTATACTCTCAGTTTATTCAATATAGGATAGCATTATATTGTTACAAGACATGTTAATATACCATGGATTACCTTGCTTTATGTACACTTTGTCTACTTGTACTGGTGCCATGGAAAATTAATATAAACGTTTGTTATGGATTTGACTTAATTGTTAAGCCAAGCTGTAATGAAACAGGAGAGACAACTTTAGATAACAGACCACTTACTCTGCGTAGTATATTTGATAACAACGGCAATGTTGAATACGTCAATGAAGTGCTGGCAAATGGTGACGCGGTGCGGGTGGAAGGATATGCAGGATTCTTACCATCATTCAGATATTACGGGTGTTTTTATCATAAACTTACAGAGGAAAGTGTAGATGAGTACCCACGTTTCATGGAACGTCTATACATAGAAACACTTGATCATTCACGACCCATGTATGATTGTTTTCAAAAATGCTATACACGGTCTGATGAACTATTTTATATGGGAATCGGATTTGATAGATGTCTGTGTACAAATGATATTTCCATATTCTATACATTCACAATGCCAGACCAAACGTGCGAGGAAAGTTTTAACGATTTATTCAAACCAGTTTACAGAGCAAGTAGCTTTTATAATATCGTTGTTTTCAAAGTCGACGCAATATCGCCGAATCTAGAAAGCACGGGATTAAATAAGGGTGAACCGTTTTTGAAACTGTATTCGTTTCTTGTAGATTACGAGTCAGGCAGTATTGATAAATTATATGGACTGTCTTTTGACAATGTTTACGACGTGATGTGTGCCAGCAGGAATCGACAACCGGTTGACAGGAACACCACTATTAGCTTCTTATCAACGTCTCGAAAGATATCCAGTCTCTCGGACGCTCATTCCATCTGTTTAGAAAACGGAATGTTTTTAGCATCGATGGATACTAATCAAACATATGATATTACATACAATAACCAAGTGAACCTTCTTGGTGAGTTTTCGTATCTTAGTATTTTTGGTACTAAGCCGTCGTACGATAATTCATGTGTTGTTCTAGAAAAGATATTAGATAAATTATTCATTAAACCAGATAACTGCAGTGTTTCCAGACCGCTGGTTTGTGTAACTGATACCAACACTAAAGGCCCTCCACCTCCGACAGACGAGGGTGTTACACCAGCTAACTATATCATTCCAATAGTGTCTCTATTTATAGTATCCGCCGCGAGTATTAGTATATTCCTTATATGCAAATGCCGGAGAAGCAGCAACTGTAAGCTATGTTATAAAGGTCACCAGAGGTCAAATCATCGCACTAGTGTTAGCGTACCAGGTCGCATGGCGGGAAACACCCGCACCGGAAGTGTAAACGTTCCCGGTCGTATTGCTGGACATATTAACGCTGGAAATGTTCGTGGAATAACAATTACAGGTTCAAGCGACGGAGCCGTGCCTGGATGCAACAACATTGGCCAATATTGTATCGAGTCGTCTGAAATAGAATTCGAAGGTAAATGTTTAATTACTGATTACATCATTGATACGTCCGCCGGGCTGAAGCAATGGTTTTATAATATGCTTCGGTTCAAAACTCGGTCACATAATACATGATTGCGGAAAAGCTGATTGAAAGTAAAACTTGAACAATTTGCTGTCGAGGTCATTTATCAACCATGGGCACCATTTAAAAAAGACTTGACTGACATACAATGTTTAAATACTTTCAAAATTGATTGTCAGCCTTGACGTCATGATTTCAGTAACATTGTGTAAATAAAGTTAGATTGTACTATAGATAACACGTATTCACACGTACTTGTGGTTCAAGTGTCCATACTTATTGCGCAGTACAAACGTCTTGGCTAATGTTACGGTCACACACCTCGCACAATATACTACGCAGCTCGAAAACATACCAGGACGTTCCGTTCATATTACATGTATGACAAAACAAAAATACACTACTAAACTGCATAATGTTTTATAAATGAAAGTAATTAAAAGCGTGATTGATAGAAATTTAGATTGATAGAAATAGATTTAGATCATCGATCACTCTTCATACTAGCATATGATTATTTGCAGTTTCACTATTGATATTGAAGAATCATTTAAAACGCTTCATAAATAATTCATACGGTTGCTTCTTTCGGATAACTGTATATCGTATGTATACATTTATATCACATAACTTTTCTTGTATCCAGGTTAGTATAGCGAGTACGTATAACTTTATACGTACCACGTGTAGTATAAACGGGTGAGTTTTTTTCAATAAAACAATGCGTATTTTGCGTTTTTAGTGTCATGTGATATAAAGAATCTATCACTCGTTGTCAATTGATATATTTATATTAAACTCGTTCAGGAAATATTATTAAGCTCGCCAGAGGCTCGCTTAATAAAATTTCCAAAACTCGTTTAATATACATTTATATCAATTGACAACTCGTGATAGATCCTCTATTTAGCATTGTTCATTTACATGTTTGTGGGTTGATATTTTCAGATATTGAAGAAGTTTCTCCGGATCTATAGCCATCAAGATGTTACATCCATTGGACATACAGTGATACACTCCAGTGCACTACCCGGTATATCATTATTCGTTTACGTCAGATGAACATACCTTAGAATTATCAATCAACATGGATATTGACCATATGAGAACACACAATAGATCATGAGATAATCGGAAGTAGCGGAAGCAATCAACAGAAACTGCTAATGCATTTGGTCTATGGAGAATAGGTTAATTTTCATAGACGAAAGTATTATATATTTTTCCGAATTTTAAGAATAATTTGAAATTAAGCATTGCTCAATTAAGAATATATAAAAAGGTTCACTTAATGAATTATGTCTACATTGGCATAATATATTCTCTTTACAAGTAACTGATTATCTCTATAGCAGACACAAAGTTGCAAGCATGTAAATATGTATCCCTTTTCTATTTGCATAGTGTGAACGACTGAAAATGCCCAATTCTGTTATTAATAAGTAATGCATTTCAAAATGTTTATTAAATGCCTTATGTGATATTATTCCAACGTAGAATATGTTGGTGTCATCCCGTATGTGTAGGTAAAAGAGAGAATGAACAAACTGCAATAGACGACCCCAACTTCACCGAAGCCGTTATTTGTGTTAGTACGGGTCTCATGTTGTTGATGTATACTTTAGAAATGGACGCACAACTATTGTGTAGGTGCAAGATTTGATATCAACATTGTTGCGCCCTAGGAATGCTGCTGCCCCATTTGTCCTGCTTCATGTCACAATTCACTTATACCTAACACTACCGCGCGTATTTCTCGGGCAACATGTCGAATACTTAATCGATAGAGATGTCCATGTGTATGCTAAATTACTAGTATAACACCCATTACTGTATAACCCAATTATAGACGTACATAAACAAACTGTTACGAACTGTATGACATAAGCTTATCGGAACCTTTGATAAAGTATAAAACATAATTTGAATCGAATCGGAGTATAGCTCCAAGTAACAATAGTAAAATACTCGATAATGATACGATTTTCTCTACTCCGGATGTTGATTATACGTTCACCTACTGTCAAACAATGTGTTGGTACTCGCTGAACCTTGATGGCTATTGTCATAAAAAGTTCCCTATCACTATGCATTAGATCGTCATTGTCATTTTAATGGTTATTCATTACCTAAGTTCAAGTATCTTTGCCATTCTTTTTAAATAATGGTTACATTTTTTAATTAAAAAAAAACGAGTAAAACATGTTACATGTATCACAAAATATCACATGAGCAACATTTGTGAACGTATACTACCACTGCGTTTGGAATTTCGTCAAAATGTATGTCAGAACTTACTCGCTGAAGATTGACAGAGTTATCAATAAAATGAAATTGTTATGAAAACGGTAATAAAAACAAACGACTATTCCAATGCAAAAATGAAACAACAAACACCCTTCTGGATGACATTCCTTTCAGCATCCAAACAATAAGATGTACGGAAGAGAGCAGGGATATCAATCTTATTGCCTTATTGAAATTCCTCACTTTCAGTGACACAATGCGTCAGCTGCAAATAAAAACTTGAAACCTGACGAATCAAACAGTCAGGTCGTTCATCATTTGAACTCAAACTGCAATGATAACGATGCGTTTGCTTTGTCGATAAAACGAATCGGAATTATGTAATATATATGATTGTCAATATCTGTCAATGATATAAAGGCCTACAATCTTTATTGGTTGACCGGCAACTCAACGGGATGTCCCATACAGATCGTGTTTCATGGGTGAATCCGGTGTTTTGAGTATCCATGAAAAATTCAAAAGTGACTTTCTCGACCCCCCCCCCCCGATGACCATCTGAATTATTCTCGAATAGGCCAAGTACGCACTCCGATCGTCGGAGAGTGATCATTTTGGATGTGTGATCCAGGTATACGAGTAGCGGACCTGACACTAGATTCTCATCCTGGACGAATTTCAATAATAGTAAGAAAGGTGTTTCATTGAAAGAATATTATTCCATCAATACTGTCAACTTGCACAAAAATGGGTACTTTTCAAGTTCTAGTCAATATCATTATTATTCGTGATACATGATTGGCTACAGCCATGCTCTGTACATTTAGATAGTTTGCTAGATGGTTGTCCATGAGCAGGTTTGTACAAGTTGGTTATTTCCTCGATAACTACATGTGGGTTATTCAACTGATCTCCGTATATAACAGAACATAATTTAAACTCACATGCCTTGCGAATTGGTATTGCTAATGAATTATATCACCTAAGAATCGTTGAACATTACCTTTTATAAAAAATATTTTCAGCGACAATTTATGATTATATTGCACAACACGTTTAAAAACCACTGATGAATATTGTATTAATTTCATGATTCTATTTCTATGAAATACACATATTGTCTTTCCAGTACAAAAATTGATTTACATAATTGCATGAGTAGACAAAACACAAGGCAAATTATTTGTTTAAAGAATCTTGAAGAGTCTTGTATTTGTTTGTAGAACAGTTTTATCTACGAAGGCATGCGGAACTAGAACAATACCTACCTGGCAGCGTGATGATCTAAAAAAGACACTAAAACACACTTGTCCTAATAATGTTGTTATCGTGTTACTGTACAGCTGTATTGTTTATGTAACCAATCTTACAATAATGTCGTTCAAAACTTGTATCTGCCGTTGAGACGGCATCCTCGTTGTCGACTTTGTTCATGGCAACCGCGACCATGGCCAAGTGGTTAGGGCATCCGTGAAGGAGGCGGGAGGTCGAATGTTCGAATCTCGGCGGAAGCTGCGTTTGAACTGATGAGACCGATTGGTCAGCCGCCAGCTAGTTAAATTAATATTTACCGTAGGCCCGTCTCTACAAGGCGCCAATCATTACGATCAAGGATTCGGGAGTGTACTGTAAGCATGCATGGTACGTAAGTGTCTCATAAGTCAGAATTGACTGACGATTTCAACAGGGGTGACACTATAACAAACAAACTTTACCTTTACCTGGCACAACTAGAAAAACGGATAGCGATGTTTTAAAAGCAGATAAGATTTTCACGGGGAAATACGAGTACGAGAGGAAAACACAGACATTGTAGAGATCGGGCTGCCTGTGACATTTGTAAGGGGATTCGTTTTACATAACATAGGGAGAATTTACAACACATTACAATTGTTTTATGTTCAACATTGACCCATTCTTCAAAATGTTATTAATTGTCGGCAATGTGTAAATGCAATTGTTTTAATGAACTAAAACTGCAATGATAATGATGCGTTGGCAATGCCAATAAAAGGAATGGAATAATGAAATATATTTGATTAGGACTTGAAAACTACTACCGATGAGATCTAAATCGTATATGTGTCAATGATGTACTATCTATATTGGTTGACCGGCATTTCAAGTGGATGCCGGATACTGACCGTGGTTCGGGCGTGAACCTGGTGTTTTATTAAAGGAAAGTGTATTATCATGTTACAACACTTGGTAGAGCATAGCAAAGTGCCATGTGATATAATAATTTATAGTGTCTCCATTTAGATACCACTCATTTATAATGTATCACTTTCATGAACATATGTATTTGGTAAGCACACATTGTTTTTCCTGTGAAAATGATTGATATAATTCTGTTTGTATACAAAACACAAAGCAAATAATTTGATGATACAACCCTGTCTTGTTTTTGTTATTACGGTTGTTGTATGAAGGAATGCGAAACTAGAACAATACGCACCTGCAACATGATGATGTACACAAATAAACGGATACAAATAATGTTGTTATACTGTTACCGTTACAAAATGGAGTATGTATGGTACCAGTCGTGCAATTATGTGGTTCATGTCTTGTTTGTACGTCGATGAGACAGCATCCTAGGTTAAGATGAAACTAACGACTTTGGTTACGACACAAGTAGAACACTGATGGTAATATTAGCAGCAGATTAGATTTTCATGGGAAAAGAAAATGATATAGACACAGCAACAGTTGTCAAAAACACCGGAACGATGTTGCCAAGTGAAAATGTTACCCCAGGTGACACAGACACGATATACGACACAACTGTTGGCTGAACAAATATACAGACAGCCGGAGGGCTAAAAACTCCGTTTTAAAGGGTTACTGGGAGGGGACTCTAAAGAAAGCGTGCTTTAAGCACTCCATCATTTCATTCTGGCATTCTTGCTATCACTTTTTCTTAAGACAACTTTAAACGTATGGATCATGTTTGAAGAAAATATAATCGATTTGCGAATTTAAGTGACGTAGTAGAATAATTAACATGCACTATGAGTAATATTGTAACCTGCATATTCATTGAAGAATTGGTATCATGCATCATGCAACATGCAATATTAGAGTCGATTTCCCTGTTAACTAATGGATATTGTAATTTATTATGGACACCCACGTTCCAGTTCTCCTTTCCATCATGCTTTCTGCTATGTATTCTACGTTTAATTTGGTTAATAATAACTTCCCAGCGCTAAAAGCAAGTTTGATATTTTTATTAAACAGAAATAATCAAGGGATTAAGTGGAACTTACTTAACAAGGTCCGATGGGGAGCAAAAATGGACATGTGGAAATCGGACAAGGAGATCCGCACTCAACTTAATCAGCCGAGCACAGAAAACAGTAGCATCCCAACTCAACACAAAAATACCAGCCGAAAGGAGTTGTATGTGACTTGTGGGAGATGTCACGCGGCGGCCTGTAACACGTCTTCAAGTTCTAACGGTGGAACGGTGCAACAAATGCAAACTGTGCAAGGGAGGTTACTTTGGAAAAGACTAGTATATAGTGTGCTAGACTATTTAAAGTCGTAACATAAAATGAGTTCACGAAATATTTTATGGGTTATTGTATAAGCACAAATGGATAAATGACAAAATATGATACAGACCAGAGTGTTTACGCCCTTCTGTTTGAACGGACATTAGCTTTATATTGGGTAAATCAACACAAAAGTTGTTATGTTGTACTGACAGGGTAATGTAATGAAAGCGTCAAATATTCCCATATATTGGCATTCCTATATTATTCTGACGTATTCTTGTGATGAGTCCTTTATTTTTTGCTTGTTTATGGTATATCTATTATAGAAACTTGACTCAACAATTTTGTACGAATATGGTCTTAAAAAGACGTACGATAATTCTTAAACACTTATATATATACTTATATTATACAACTTCGGCTTTGTTTCATTTTTTGCCATTTAGACATGTGCCTATATTCTGTCGTTTGCTTTTCTGTCTCCCTTTTGGGCCGTCCGTGTCCGTTCTGTATTTATATGCTGCATTTGGACTGAAAAATACTAACTTTCTTGTAATGCCTTTAGTGGGAGTGGGTCTGTTAACATATTCCTTGTTGGAGAGACAGTTCATCGTTTTGAACTTGGACTACAAGCATTCGTGATAACTCTATGACGAATACCTTCATATCACGAGTACAGCTGTGTGACCAAATGAATGCATTAATAAAATGACTACTGTAATATTACGCATTCATTAACAGTAGTAACTGTACGATATTAATTTGTTTGAGTTTGTATTCTCATGGCTGTCTGTCTGGATATCTTCCTATGTTTTTAAATTTCATATACACGATAATTGAAATTAGGTATCTAAATTACTATAATCTTACGTGATGTCATATGACCTGTCTGAACAATTATAAGCTTTGTACGTGGGCTTAACCTGTACCAAAGAGGACATTGTACATCGAGCCACATGGTAACAAAGTATGTCTTGTTTATGAAAGGTGTTAAAGTCATAGATATAAGAGATTATTTCACGAGCCACAGAAAGTACAGTTATGCTTGTTTGTGAACAGTATTACACAAATTAACTTTATACAAAAACAGAGGCAGTACCGTATTTAGGCTAATTGGAAAGACACGAACATTTGATATGTATGTTCAGGGAATAACGGTATCGGCTGATTTATCTAAAACCGACAACTTACCAATACTGGTACATAATGAGAGCCCTATCAAACTTCATAAGACGACAGACAGAGACAGGAATGGTGTCACAAATTGGCAATATCTAATTAATACTTGTAAGCGTGTCTCAGACCACCATATGTACGTAATTTATACACAGTGGCTATCCTTCGTTAAACCAAGTGTCCCTGGTCTAAGTGTTAATGTTCTAAAGTTAACTTGCCTCAGCAGTAGAGAAAATACACGTGGCATATGAAGGACGGGCAAGACGAGTTATTCATTGCGCGCCATGCCGATTTCTTCATCAATTTATTCGGTGCAAGTTCATTTCAACAATAAAATGCCCCCATAACGTTATTTTTTATTATAATACCATATTTATATAGCCCTTTTTTCATGTATACACACGTTCAAAAGTGCTGTACAGTCCCGACTAATACATGTTTAAAACAATATACAATGTACATAAAATATACAAAAACATTTTTATCAACGCTATTTAGTCTCCCATCATATCGTATCATATTGCCGAAACGAAATGCAATATTAAACTTAGGAGACATGGTATATAGAAATACTTTGCTACAATAAGATAGTGGTGTACAACGATTTGATTATCTGTAGGGGTATTAACTGAATGTAAACCTCAACTAGGACAAGGATAACGTCAAGTACCATTACCACATGTCCTTAACCCTTAAAGGAATAGTGATACTTCCTTTAAAAGGGGGATGACTCACAGATGACATAAAGTTACTATCATCATATGAGTTACAAAGGTCGAAGAAATAACATACTTTCTTCAAGACCTTACCATAAAGGTCGAAGAAATAACATACTTTCTTCTAGACCTTACCATAAAGGTCGAAGAAATAACATACTTTCTTCTAGACCTTACCACACTTTGAAACGGGGCTCTACTTAACCCAGTAGACGGGCGTCTACTTAACCATGAACTTCAGCATGAATAAGCTATAGTAAAATAATGCGTTTTCAGGGCTTTCTTGAAGGACGGGAGTGTTTTACTGTCTCTGAGCGCTGTTGGCAGTGCATTCCAGAGTTTCGGTGCAGCAGCTGTGAAACATCGGTCACCGTAGGTCACAGTCCTCGTCCTTGGCACAACTAGAAGAACAGAATCATTTTGAGACCTTAGCTGTCTTTGTGGAGTATATACTTCCAACATACTTCTGATGTAGCCAGGCGATTTTCCATGTAGTGCTTTGAAAACATGAGTCAAAACCTTGTACTCTACTCTGTACTGTACAGGCAGCCAGTGAAGATCCTTTAGTACAGGAGTGATGTGATTGTAACGCGGTGTCCGTGTGATGAGGCGGGCAGCTGTATTTTGAATAATTTGTAGTTTATTCAGAATGATTTTCGGGGTGCCACATAATAATGAATTGCAGTAATCTAGTCTCGATGTTACTAAAGAATTAATCAGGGATTTTGTTGCATCAACAGTCAAATATTGTCTGATTTGACCTATTTGTCGGATCTGCATGAAACACGACCTTGAAACAGAGTTTACATGTTTATCCATGTCCAAATGTGAATCCAACATTGCACTAAGGTTTCTCACCATTGATGATGGTTTGATTACAGCGTCGCCAACTGTCACTGTGAGATTCTCAGCTGTGCTGGCATTCCGTTTTGGTACAAACAGGATTACCTCTGTTTTGTCAGCATTTAGTTTCAGCAAATTATCTTTCATCCAGGTTAGAAACCACCAAATAGATTTGCTCTATAGCTCAATGTAAATTGCCCATAGTAGGCCCCAATTTTTAACTTTTTTTAGTCTATGGCCACCTGGACCACATATATCATTGTAAAGAGGGGCATTTAAGCTTCAAAATAATGCAATAAAAAGGGGGGTCATGTATCTTCTAAGAAAGTTTTTGTCCTTCAAACACGGTCTATCCGTTTTACGCATGTCCGGATTTATAAGTTCTGGGTTTTACCCTAGTCTACTTTCACTTTGTTATCAAGAACAAAATAGTGGAATAATACAAATATTACAGTTTTACTACACCACATGCATATTTACCAACCATTTAAACTCAATTTCATCATTCAAATCCGCATTTGTCAAGAAATATCTCCATTTACAGGCAAACCGAAGTTTTTTTAAGGACTACTTGAGTGTATCACCACTTGGTCCGCGGAGGCATTTAGTGGTTCTTTACCTCCAGTGCAAGATATCCTTCAGACAAGCTTCAATTCTTTGCAGAGTTTCATCCCGCGAGACACAATTTTTTGGTTTGAACGCCATATATAATTGTGAGTCATCAGCATAGAAATGATGTTGCAATTGATGTTTTCTACAGATTGCACCGACTGGTTTTGTGTACATGATGTAGTTCTTTGGACCAAGCACAGATCCCTGTGGTACGCTGTAGTTCATAAGTACAGGTTTTGAAAGCTCTCCATCTATACAGACAGTCTGGTAGCGGTCACACAAATAGGATTTCATCCACTCTAATGGCTTGCCTGTTATACCGAAATGATTTTTAAGTCTGCCTAGTAGAGTGTTGTGATCAATGGTGTCAAATGCTGCAGACAAATCCAGCATTACAAGGACCGTAGCTTTATTCTGATCTAGAGAGCAAAGGATGTCATTTTGCACACGAAGAAGAGCCGTTTCAGTAGAGTGAAATTGTCTGTATGCTGACTGACGTTCTTCGTGGAGACCATGTAGTGCTAAATGCTCTTCCAGTCGAGCATCGACTACCTTCTCAAGAACTTTGGAAATTAAGGGTAAGTTTGACACAGGTCTATAATTTTTCAGTACATTTTGATCAAGGCCTGGCTTCTTTATCAGTGGTCTTATTCTGGAGCTTTTAAAAGCATTGGGTACATAAGCACTTTTGAGTGATGCATTGAATATTCTTGTTAATAGTGGTAGTAGTTCATTCAAGCAATCCTTCAACAGCCATGTTGGTATAGGATCAAGTTCACATGATTTACTAGGTGATTTATTTATCAGTTTTCGGATTTCATCCTCTGATGTTGGAGAAAATTCGGACAGTTGCTCTTCTTCGAAAGGAGTTTCGAATTCAACACTGTCGTTTTGTTGGTTTGACTGAATACTGATGGCTATTTCGGTACGTATTGCTTCAATTTTGTTAATGAAGAAGTCACTGAAGTCCTGTGCAAGCATTTTAGCAGGTTTACCAGTTGGTAACACAACTTCTTTTTCTTCACCCATCAGATGTTTAGTTATCTTGAATAACCCTTTCTGATCACGACCACAGGCTTCTACCTTATCTGTGTAATAGGATACTTTGGATTGTTTCAACATTTTGTTGACTACCGAACATTGATTCCTATATATTTGATGATCTATTGTCAATTTAGATTTTCGCCATTTTCGCTCAAATTTTCGTCTCAGATGTTTAGCGTCATGTAGATCTTCAGTGTACCACGGACTTGAGGGTCTTAATACTATGGTTTTGGATTTTAGGGGCGCATGTTTGTCAATTAGTGATGAAAGCCCATGGGTATATACCTCAACTAGTTCATCAATGTCTGATATATGCAGTCCACTTTCCAAAATATCTGAGGATTCAATGTCTTTTTTGAATTCATTAATGTCAATAGATTTTAACTTTCTTAGATTCACTGTTTTTCTTATAGGTGCAGGTTTAGCAGCGCAAGCTTTAAAAACTACTGCAAAATGATCACGAGAGGTTTTTCCACTGCTGTCGGGTAGACCAGGATCAGATATTTCTACATGTGAGACAGAAGTGTCAGTGTCTCTTGTGATTACCACATCCAATGTGTGGCCAGCCACGTGGGTTGCCCCAGTAACGTGCTGTCGCATGCCACAAGATTCAAGAATACTTGTGAACTTTACAGTGTCATTCATTAGGTTGTCAAGGTGGATGTTCAAATCCCCAACAACTATGATGTTACTTTCTGATGTTACAAGTTTGGCCAGAAAGGATGGCCATTCATTTTCCAGGAAAGTACTAGTTTTAAGGCCAATTTTACTAGTTGGTGGTGGTCTATACGCAACAGCTAGACGCAGAGAATAGTTCTTAATGGATACAGTGCATTCCATGTGTTCAAAAGTAGTAAAAACCTTATCATTAGTAGAAGTTAGTATTTGAATATCTAAAGAAGTTTTGTACACAACTGCAACTCCCCCACCACGTCCACAGCGAGGAACATGTTTTATTTTGTAACCACTAGGAACAAGCTCAGCAATGCAAGACTTATCGGAGGGTCCCCCCAGCCATGTTTCAGTTACAGCAACAATATCATAATCATTAGATGATATGTAATCTGAAAGGGCAAGACTCTTGTTTTTGACTGACCTTGGATTTATACAACACACTTTAATATAAGTTTGGCCTTTGCAAACAGTGATTGAATCGCATTTGATCTTAGTTAAATCATGATGTTGGGAACTATTTTCGTTTTCATGATTAGTTCTGGGATTTTCAGGATTGGTGTTAGGAGATAAAGTACAAATAGGTACTATAGTAGGTATTTCTTGGGGAAGTGTCTGAATGTTTTTTAAATTTACACCATCATTCAAGTCCCATGTTCGTTTATTCTGACCCCCTCTAGTACCCCTAAACTTAAGTTTTCCTAACTGTTTAAATGTTGCCAATGTATGGGTATCAGGTTTTGTAGGTGATAATTTCCCAATCTCATACAGGCTATACCTATTGTATTGTATAATCCCTGGTATACATTGGGTCATTTTTGCCTGAGGCAAATACACCTTTATATTTTCAGTTAAATATTGTACAAAATTATAAAATATTTACACAAAACTCAAAATTTCACAAAATCTACAAACAATTACAACACAAAAATTACATATATACAAAAAGAATACTTCCATAAACATTCACAGCAAAATCCACAGCAATCACTGCAGTATTTCTGTTGATTTAATACAAAAATGACAGAGCACAAAATGTTGCAGCCTACACTTGGTGCATTCACACACAAATTATCATGTGTGTCACGTTGGGACCATTTTGAGCATTAGGTATCATGCTGTGTCTTTTGCATCTATTTTGTCATTTTATTTTTGTTTGTCTCTAGGCATATTTTTGCCAAACTATAAATTAATCCAATATGTCAGATAATGTAATGAACGTATGCATTTCTTACTACCCCGAAGTATTTAAAACAAAACTATTCCGAATATTCGCATACTCAATTCAATATTATGAAAGTAATTTCTTCTGAAGATATCTTCATTTATGAAATATAAAACGGCTGTTGAAATAATTGACGACTGATTTGTGTTCAATCGGAGAGAAAATCAAATAATTGAAAATCAGCATGGACGCTAAAGACTCGTACCTATTTTATCTGAAATATTTGTGAACACTTCATTCTGATAATAGAACATGGGTTCCCTTCGAGCTTGACTAGTTTTGTACTTAATTTCGTGATCCGGCATGATCTGAATGTAATTGACATTTATATTTCATGCATGTTGTATTTGTTGAATAATCTGCTTAGTATAGATAGTTTTAATTTTTATATTGTGCTCTATTACTTATAACAATACTGCTTAAGTACTTGTATACTAGAAGTATGCGTCAACGAAACGTGTTTATTATTTTCCGGTTACGTAGAATAACATTGTGTACATTATAATTGTACTAATGCTAGCTAGTTAAGTTCAATATCTTAATCAATTACTTCTGAAATGCGATGATTTTATCAACGTTGCCTGGGATGTTATACGCTTGTTTTCAATTGTCAAGTGATTTTTTTGTTTTTATTATTAGCGCGATCACGTAGTAAAAACCGTGTGTTTTTTTCATGAGTGTTGTTGTGCAACATTGATTCGGAAATATCGTCAGCTATTCCACTTTGAACCAAAATAAATCAGTTCTTTAACATGTAACTTGCTTTTAAGCGGATTTCATATATTTGCTAGTCCACGGGTGTGAATCGCACTAGTTTCTATTAAAACAAAAAAAGATGACCGACACGCCAAAAAGTACGTTTTTGCCAAAATCTTTTTTGTCGAGCAATTGAGGAAACTGACGTGTAGCTATTAACCTTCTCAACACTATTCTGCACTTTCCGGTATAAGTAGGTTCTTCAACAGCCTCGTAGTTATCTTGGAATGCTGATCACAGGAATCGAGGGGAGGAATTTTCCAAAAATTCGGACGATAGAGCGTAACTGTGATGTGCTAAAATCGACCGTTTCGCCCAAATATTCACGCCCGTATGCGCATGCGTTCGTCGTGTAAACCCTAAGCTGTTTTAATATATATTATGAAACTAAAAGCATATGATGCTCTAAAAACATCGCATTCATGAAATGTGTTGATCACCTTTGAATCATACTACATTTGTATTATAGTTCATGTTAGGTACGGTCAAGTCCTTCACGTGTAGATACATTCTCAGTTTCTCGACAAAAAGTAAATTTGTATTTAATTAGTAATGAATTTGGCGAACACTTAGTAGGTCAAATGACCCTGTTTATGGCAGAAAACATATCATACCCATACGTGTGTAAGTAAACGACGCTACAGAAGGATATTTATAAATTATAGTTCCAACTATCTAAGTTGTTATATCCGATGCTGTAGGAGATCATTTGGACATTATGTTCCATTGCCTTAATTAAGCAGTATAATGTAAGTTCATGACTGTGTGACATAGAGGAACATGCTGTCGAGTCTTAGCGGCAACGAAATGCCACTGATAAATATTTTATGCTAAAATTTCTGTGGAATGCACAAATTGTCTTTCCTGTAAAACAATGATTGATAGATTAGAAGTTGTAGACAGAACACAAAGTAAATTATTTGATATATACCATTGTAGTGTTTTAGTAGGACGATAACTGTTATTGTATGAAGGCATGCGGAGCTAGAACAACACGTAACTGGCAACATGTTGATCTATAAAAACACACGGATCCTAATTATGTTGTAATACTGAAACAAAATGTATCTTCGCCGTATAGTACTAATAAACCCGATCTGAAGGTGGAGAACCACGTATTCGATGTAAGTAGTTGATACAGCGTCCTTGTCGAACTTCAAGTGTTTATCGTATGTTAATATCGGATACTGATGCAGAACAGTCCATACATTTCATTATAAATCACGTGATGACAATCTTAGCGTTTTAACGATACTGAATTTACTTTAAATCAAGCCGTGCTACATTTACGGATGTATTACATACATATTATAATGTGATGCATGTATGTATGTATAATATTAACATCCGTGCTATACATCTGTACATGATAGCGCTATGCTCGGAATACCATATGTTTCATAATTATGGTAAGTAAAGGATGTACATAATAATTATAAAATAATCCTATTATTTCCAGATCAAAATGCGTGTTTATTTTAAAACAGTAGAATATATTAATATTTATGTTGTGAGTAGGTTATGCGGTATATAGCACTTAGTAAAACATACATTTTCATGCACAGTTATTTCCATGCACATTACACATATAAACTAGGGACGTATTTCTGACATGTTGACGTTAGTGCCATATAAAGTTCTGCAATGTGGAATAAGAAATACCCTCACTGCTACAAAAACTTCAAAATAACAATAACCAATGTCAGATTCTCGTAATCATATTGCATAACATAGACATCGAACCACATTTCAAATGATGTAATATTGAACATTATTTTCTGCTTATGCAATATATCAGTAATGTAGCCTGACACAATTTTAAGTGGTTTGTGACACAGTTTACGGTAATGAATGTCATTTGATGATTGATGTCCTACCTATATAGACATACGAATCACATTATATAAGCTGTCACAAAAACTTGACGTTAAAAGCAAATAAACACGTTGTAGCAGAAACTAGATATGTTTGTGTTGCATCTCAATTTCTGGAATTCAGGATTATATCTATCATCCCTGAAAGACAATTACTGTTCCATTTAAACAATGTAACCATTTAATGTTGTAAGAGGTAATAAATATCAAATCGTCGTAATATAAAACAATTCCAATTTCAAACTCTTGGATCTGCAATTTTACAATAGAATTGATTTCATTTCTCTGATCCGATGTGTTTTCGTTCATGCTGAGTTAACGCAATGTTTGAACACATACCCGTGTATGCGAAAGCAACGGTTTAAAGTAATTTCTCAACATTGTTTTAAATATATACAAAAGCAAACTAGAATCATAATGAGACATATACGTATATTTAGCATGCAAACAATAGTGCAACGTTATGGTGGCAACATTACCTATAGACACATGTCTTATCCTGCCTTGTACAGAAACAATCGTTGATAATGCTACCGGTTGATAATGCTACCGGTTGGTTTTTAACATATTACAGCAGTGAACCAGCAGTAACTTAATCTTTTAACTGACCTTATTTCAGAACCAGTCACCCAGTGTTTAGATGTTAAGAGCATTTCAACAGGCAGGCAATGTTTCATATTTGTGCATGCAAACTATGTTAAACGTATTCATAACTAAAAACAATCTTACGACAGTGGTATCTGTATTGCAGTTTTTTACATTCTTTGTGTGTGTTGTGATTCCAAATCTCATGTTTTACCATGTGAATGGCATCAACAGGTGTAACCAATGGTATCAACACACTGAGTTACATATAGATTGCATCAAATCAATAAGAACTCCCTCAATTGGAGATTATAAGAAACATGTGTACGATGGTTATGATATACATTGATTTTAAGTGAAAAGGTCCAACTAAATGAAATGATGGTTGATGGGGTAGGTCGGAAAGAAATTGTGCAATAATTACTCTGCATGTTGTAAATACATGTTCTGTTCTTTAGCGACAATGACTCGAATGATAGCATTCACACAATGTACATAACATACGGACTGTCAGTAAGTTTATGAAGAGTACTGGATGGTAATGACTTTCAAACATTCCAGCCAAATGATATGCGAAAATCGGGCTAGGACCTTTACCAACCGAGCACAGAAAACAAAGGTATTACAAAGACAAGCACACGACACAACGCCCACAAACTACCGAATAATACAAGTGAAATGTTGATGCTGGGCATCAAAGATGCCGCTAGTTCTTTTTAAGTAAATCTTTTTATTTAGTAAAAGGTATTGGTAGAAACTTGTAAACAAACTAAAATTCCGGCGTGATGTGTGATGCACAAGGGAAGTTATTCTCATGTGTTGAGTGTACGCTGCAAAAACTTAAGATTGCTGAAAATGGGTATTTTTCACTAATTCAAGGGCAATAACTCTGGTTGTACTAAATTGAAAGGGGAGTGAAACCCCAGGTGCACTAGAGTACATGCTGTCAAACATTTCTATAAAGGTTTCATGATCCTAGGTCAAATACTTTTTGAGTAGCATGTGAAACAAGTCAAAAATGGCTATTTTACACCATTTCAATGGCTAATAACTCTGGATGTACTAAACTGAAAGGGGAGTGAAACCCCAGGTGTAGAGAAAACATCCTGACCATTTCTGTGAAGGTTTCATGACTCTATGTCGTGTACTTTGAGTACCGTGCGACATAAGGAAAGCGGCCAATTTTTTCTGTTTCAAGGGCCATAACTCCGTCAAAATTGGTTGAATCATAAAACCCTGATAATATGCACCAGGTCACATGATGACAATCATTCTCTGAAAGTTTGGTTGAAATCTATGAAGAAATGTAGGAGGAGTTGTGCACAGAAGAAATTGTTAAGGCCCGCCGACATTCAGCAATCTAATAACCAGAGTTTTCCTTTGGAAAACCTGGTTAAAAACTTGAAGGCAGTGAAACACCAGGAAAGAATAGAAAACATGAAAACATTCTATTTTCTATTGAAATATTTATTCAAATGAACATAACATGTTTTAGAAATATGAGCACCATTATAATATTGATTAATGCTTCACAGATGGCATTTAGCATGTTTCATAAAATAACAAAGTGTATTCCAATAACGTGGTATAGCCTGACAACGTGAAACTGAAGTTCGAAAGGAAAATCGCCGCTCCGCGCAAATAGTTTTTTTTTACTTTTTAATAGCCCCTGCTAAGACCCGCAAATTGCAACATATGTAGCCGTTATATAAACACCCGTTCCGAACTGATTTGGACTTTAGTACCTACCGAACAACATTGCCCTGGTAGTCATTCAATTTTAAGGTATGAGATAAACTGTTTTTATAAAAGTCGAATAAAAAAAATTATAAGCCGGAAATAAATGAGTGTATAATCATTTTACATACATCTTGTGATAATAATATTAAAAATATTTTTATATAAAATTTTGCTATAATATTTATCATCCTATTTTACCCCTGACGGGCGAGTCCAACAGCGTTATAACCAATCAAATCTTGTATCCTCCTGGGACATCTGGTTGCACCCTTTCATACTCGATGCCGCCTCCTGGCGGCATCGAATAATGAAACACCCAAGTCGTCAAACAGCCAAAACAACCAAAAGCCTTTCATGGACATGCCAAATGATCACCACGGCCCACGACGAATTGTACTAGCTGTTTCTATTCCCCATTGATTAAAAGGTGGAAAACGATCTTAAACTTGAGAAAAAAGCGCATTGTCCTCGTTTTCGCTACACCTTATCGACACCCCTCATTACGATATGGAGTTAGTTTAGGAATACTCTATAATCAATATTTCATCCAACAAACACATAATTTGAAAACTGATAAATCACTCTTGGGTGGTCTCAATGAAATAATGATAAAATTCTGTTCTTGATTTGCGTCAAAAGCGAGCTTAGAAACCTCAATACATGCGTTGATTAAGTTTTGTGCTCATTAATGGTATTAAAGTTTGTTCCATACAAAGTGTGGTCCTGCTTCCTAGATTCGTTTATTAAAATAAACATTGATCACATCTATTATAAAACAAACAGTGATTTTGTATTGATGACCGGAAATTGACTTCATGGTGCAATTGCTATTGCTGCAGCGTGCTTCCTTTTGATTCTTCACGCGCTCTAGCGGGTGCTGGGCGTAATATTAGCAACATGTATATAACAATCATGGAAACAACTCTAATTCTGACAAAGCTATTGACAACATTTGAAAAATCCATTGTTCTTTTACAATCCGTAATGAGGAAAATGTTTCGTTCGTTTCCAAAGGCTTTTAAAAATCGTGATCAATGGTCAAGATCTGACGGACGCTCTTAGACGACAGTCTGACCTAGATTTGTTCAATTACAGTAAATTACCATCACATACACGTTTGTTTCAAACTAATGTTTTGGTCAGTGACCTTTACTATAGCCATACAATTGATTTGCAACGGTCGTGTGGTTGGATACATTTCACAATATTTGAAGCACAATTTGATTTGGACAAAATGTATATTTGGAAGAAGTGCTTAATTGTCGATTTTATTTTTCTGGTTCATTTAGTCTTTATCATTGTGCTGTGCTGTGTGCATGTGGTAAAAAAATGACTTTGACAATTTATTTTCTGTTTGAGCTTCGTGCTCCCCTGTTTCTGTTTTAGTGCTTATCTCTCAGACAAATTTCAAGACGGAATAGAACGTCTTGGAGGCCTAATTATTTTAATCAAACAACTTTGGAAAAAAACTGTTTCAAATATTTGATTACATTACGCCAGAAATATGTGTAGAACCTTGGTACTATACAAGCAAATGATTATATTTAATATGAGTTAAATGTTGTATTAAATGAATGCGGTTTATAGAACATTCTTGGACAACCTAAGTTGACCAATACTGCCAGTCTAAGGGTACAGTACAAGCTGCATATACTTGTAATATATTTAAATATGGTCCTGAATACTCAAATATATTCATAGGAATCATTGCGATAAAAACGTAGATTACAAGCGTGAACGTTTATATTCCAGTCAATTTCTCACAATATTCAAGTACGAATATGATTATCACATATTTCATGAATAAATTCATACCATGGGAACATGGCCGAGGAATACTTGATTCTCGTAAGACGTAATTTGAATGTATTCTTCATTCATCATTCCGTTTTGCTAATCAATGACTGGTTATCAGACACCATTATGTAAGAGGATGTTATATTCATTAGGCGGGACCTCTAATCCTTGGAGACACTTTAACGCATCTACCAGACGCAACAGAGGCAAATTCTATCACAGCTTCCATACTCCACACCACTGCAGTTTATTGGATTTTCCTGCTAACTGCTTTACAATCAGTAAATTTAAATGAAAGCACAGAAAACACTCTCTTATTGTTTGAAAAATGTTCTCTGTCATATGTTTTCAAGATTTACAGCCAAAATGTCTTGTAACTTTACGACATGTACCAGATAGACCGCTCCCCACGTAAGGGATGTTAGTTGCACACACGGTGGAAGGCTACAAGTACGGACGATTTGAGTACATGTTTATGTTGTTTGTTACAAACGAATGTCAGTTACATGTATCAGTATTCCTAAAGGACTTAAATCTTATTATCGTGGCGTTGTCTGTGTAGAAACTCTAATGAAAATTATCATGAAACTGTTTCTACGTTTTCTAATTACTGTAAAAATTAAATGGTGTCCCGAGACAGTATCAATGTCGTGTTAATGAACACACAGACGATACATTATAGAGCGTTTGCGTTCATGAAGACACTTACATATAACCATTGACGACAATTAATTACGTTTGGAAGTCTGAGTCTATGTCGAAGATATACATATCGTAATATGTTATAGATTCTCACTACGTTATGTAAAACTAATTCCATTAAAAATGTCACAGACACCTACTTCTCAACGATCTAATATGCAATCTTAAACCCACGCATTGCTTACATGGTTCAATTTTCGTGGGAAACTATTGCTAATTTAAACACTATGAAGAGTTGCAAGTATGTCTTGCTTTCGTATTTGGATTCAATTGCATTGTTTAATTTTAGCGATTGATCTAAGCGGGACGGTCTTTTGCAAATCACACATTGCTTACGTCATTATCATTTTTCTATATCGAAGGTTTTAAAAAAAGCTACTCCTGCCTAATGCGCACCTTGCAAACACCGTTATCAACTGCCATTATTGTTGCTCTTTATCGAATGTTCTGAAGGCGATGGTCTCGGCAGCCTAGATAAACATTGCGATTTGACGTCAATGCAAATGTTTAAAATCTACATGTGCTTGATGGAAGAATACCAACAAGTGTTCATGATGTTTCCTAATTTTATGAAACTTGAGACTAGTTGCTGTTTACTAAACTGACATAAGTTAATGATACAAAAATAATGAATACAGTTTTCGGAAACCAGTATATGTATGAATTTACTAGATACTAGTCTACGAAATTTGATACTACCATTGCGCATAATGTAGGCGTCATTGTCTTATTTGGAGCCTCACGTTGAATAAATAACCGCAACATGTGAAACTTACAGTGTATCATGCATTAAATTTACCAACCTAGGAGGTTATGTATCTACGAATTCAATCAACAATATGATATGATATGCATTGTAAGAATACATGCTTAATGATATATCTGTTAATGTGGTATGAATGGTTTGTCTGAAGTATTATTCTGTTTGTGGTTGGCTAAGCACTGCGGTCATTACCTGCGGTCATTAGGTAGGGCGCACGTTTCGGGATCGAGAAGTCCCGGGTTCGATCCCCTTTGGACCACTTGTTAATTTCTATGAGCAAGACCAACATGCTCCATTCCACCATAGTGTAAAATGGTACCTGTGAGGGCAGTTTCTATTCCTGGGCGCCGCAGATCGATGTAGGCTGCCACACCACAGGAGAGAAATACTCTCCCCAGTGAGACACGAGTGTAGGTTTACATAGGTAGCCAAATAATCAGGTGAAGTTGAAATGTCAAACGGTGCTTGAGCGACCTAACAGCTGAAAAGAGCCCTAGAAATTAGTAACTTAACTTTTTTTACTTTTATTACTGTGTAAGTTTGGATTATATGTGCACTAGAGTATTTATTCCTCTAGGGAATTGTTATTTTGGTATTACAACGACTTTTGCACGTTTTTAAGTGATACTCAAATATAATATACCCTTTTGAATTTAAAACGTGACTATAGATATTTGGAAATCGGCAAACACAACTTAACCAGCCAAACAAAGGATTCATTAACAAGATACCAAAACACAAACACACGTCTCAATGCCCACTCATGACATAACAGATAATGAAAATCCCAATTTCACGCTGTAAAAAGACTATCATAAGGATATGCAAAAACGGCGATCTCATGTGTAGAAACCAGGCGTTGCAGTGGCATTACCCATTTATTTTCCCCGGACGACCCCGAATAGCATGCTTATATATAACTGAGAGATCTTGGGGCAGCAAAGGCACATACCAGCACGGTTATCTCAAGTGACTAAATGATACAGTACTATGACCGGACCTAGTTACAGATCCTGGAAACTGTCGAAATTCAGCGGAAAGCAATCGGACTGCTCATTGAAAATGGACAATGTCCCCTGATAGAAGCTTTATTGTCATTATTAATCGTCTGAATAATTATGTCACCCTTTTATTGTTTTTCAGTCGTCTTGTCGATATGGGAAATGTGCAAGGTATTGCTTGTGAGTTTCCGAACGACTATTAGGGAAGGGATTTAAAACAGTGGAAACATTAACTGGAATGTTTAGGGCAACTTACCCCTTACAAGATGTTTAAATTGTGATTCGATATTGTACTTGCGTATGAGAACACAATTCGACAAGATAATTTCACTCTTTACTGTAAAGATCCCATATATAATTATCTAAATCTTAGTCATTTGTGTACATACGTATACGAGATTTAAAACTAATTGATCTTGTGTGTGGTCAATCACTTAAATACACGTATTACAATCTTTGCTTTGGTGACATATCAACTTTGGTCATTGATAATTGCAAGACAGTTAGCACTGAAATCCGATACATTGATAAAATGAATTACCCAGCAAATAATGACTAAATATAAGTTGGTTTAGTAACATTTATTTATATATGTTTGGCATGAAATTTGTCATGGCTGGATCTATAATTTTACTGAGAACATATTTACACACGGTATCATTTTATATCATTGTTTTAAACTGCCATCGATGTGTTCAATAACAATAAATCACCATCTCATGAACGTTTGTTTCAAACTACTGTTTTGGCCAGTGACCTATAATATAGCCATACAATTGATTTTCACCGGTCCTATTTCTGTGTTCGTGCTAATCTCTCAGTCAAATTTCAACGTCTTGGAGGCCTAATTTTTAAAACAAACAACTTTTCCAAATATTTAATATCATTACAACATTCTGAGATAACCCAAGTAGACCAATACTACCAGTATATGAGAACAAGATGCATATAGTTGTAATATAATTAAATTTGTTCCTAAATACTCAAATATATTCATAGGAATCTTTACGATAAAAACGTAAATTACAACCGTGAACGTTTATATTCCAGTCAATTTCTCACAATATCCAAGTATGAATATGATTATCACATATTTCATGAATAAATTCATACCATGGGAATATGGCCGATGAGTTCTACATACGCGTTAGACGTAATTTGAATGTATTCTTCATTCATCATGCCGTTTTGCTAATCAATGACTGGTAATCATACACCATTCTGTAAGAGGATGTTATATTCATTAGGCGGGGCCTCTAATCCTCGGAGACACTTTAACGCACCTACCAGACGCAACAGAGGCAAATTATATCACAGCTTCCGTACTCCAAGCCAATGCAGTTAATTGGATTCCACTGTTAACTGCCTTGCAATCAGTAAATTTACAAGTTAGCACAGAAAACACTCTCTTATTGTTTGTCAAATGTTCTCTGTCATATGTTTTCAAGATTTACTGCCAACGTGTTATGTAACTTTACTACAGGTACCTGATGAACAACAGTAAATTGCGTAAAAATATTCGTTTTCAAACTGGTAAACATCCGTCGAAAAGACCAGCATGCGGTTGATTAATATGTTGAGGGTCATTGAAATGCTGATTTGTTATGCTGAATTGTGTTCTCATTATAATATAAAATTATAAATCAAAACTACATATTGTAAAGGATATGTACTTTCCATATATTCCTTTTCATATCTCATTTGGAACAGTCTTTCAAATTTCAGCTGGACCACGTCTTCATAATTATACCAATTCAATACACTTCGGAGATTCCAAAATATAACAATCAAAAATTATTTTGATAGCGTTCAAGAAGTTTGCACTTAAACCAGGAGGCAGTGAAGAAATAATTCTTACCATGAGCACGTAATCACGCATATTGACGATTGAGACACACTAAAAGGATGAAATAATCACAGACATGCAGTCGATAAATTATTATTACATAATATGAGTTGGCAGTGACCAATTTGAAGCAGAAGTCCGAATGACATTTCACAAAAGCGTTAAGTTACCAATTATCTAGGGCTCTTTTTAGCTGTTAAGTCGCTCTAAAACCCTTTGCAATTGTAACTTTCCCTGTTCATTGGGCTACCTATGGATGCCTACACGCGAGTCTCCTAGTGGGGAGCATTTCTCGCATCAATCAGCGGCGCCAAGGAATAGACACTGCCCTCGCAGGTACCATTTTATACCATGGTGGAATGGATCATGTAAGGTCTTGCTCAGAGTAATTGACCAGTGGTCCAGACAGGGGTTGAACCTAGGACCTCTCGCCCCGACGCGCACGCCCTACCTCTACATCGCCGCTCCCCACATAACGGATGTTAGTTGCACATAAACAAACAACACACTGTGGAAGGCTACAAGTACGGACGATTTGAATACATTTTATGTTGTTTGTTACAAACGAATGTCAGGTACATGTATCAGTATTCCTAAATGACTTAAATCTTATTATCGCGGTGTTGTCTGTGTAGGTACTCTAATGAAAATTATCATGAAACTGTTTCTACATTTTCTAATTACTGTAAAAATTAAATTGTGGCCCGAGACAGTATCAATGTCGTGTTAATGAAGACAAAGGCGCTACATTATAGAGCGTTTGCGTTCATGAAGACACTTACATTTAGCCATTGACGACAATTGATTCCGTTTTGAAGTATGAGTCTATGTCGAAGATTGAACATATTATAATATGTTTTAGATTCTCATTACAAATGTCACAGAAACCTCTTCTCAATTATCTAATATGCAATCTTGAACCCACGTGATACTCACGTAGAATATACCCTTCTGAATTTAAAACGTGACTATAGATATTTGGAAATCGACCAACACAACTTAACCAGCCGAACAAAGGATTCATTAACAATATAACAAAACACAAATACACGATCCAATGCCCACACATGACATAACGAAAAACTGAACAGCCCAATGCCACGCTGTAAAAAGACTGCCATAAGGAAATGCAAAAACGGCGATCTCATGTTTAGAAACCAGGCGTTGCAGTGGCATTACCCAGTTATTGTCCCCGTACGACCCCAGACAACATGCCTATTTACAACTGCGAGATCTTGGGACAGCGAAGGAACATACCAACACGGTAATCTCAAGTGACCAAATGATACATTGCTATGTACGGACCTAGTTACAGATCCTGGAAACTGTCGAAGTTCGTCGGAAAGCAATCAGACTGCTCATTCAAAATGTCCCCTGATAGAAGCTTTATTGTCATTATTAATCGTCTGCATAATTATTTCACCCTTTTATTGTTTTTCAGTCGCCTTGTCAATATGGAAAATGTGCAAGTTATTGCTTGTGAGTTTCTGAACGACTGTTCGGGAAGCGATTTTAAAAAGTGGAAACAATAACTGAAATGTTTTGGACAACTTACCCTTTACATGATGTTTAATTTATGATTCGATAGTGTACTAATTTCTTATGAGAACACAATTCGACAAGATAAGTTCAGACTTTACTGTAAAGATCTCGTATATAATTTACTAAATCTTAGTCATTTATGTACGTTATGTCAGTAGTAAATCACTTAATTACACGTATTAAAATGTTTGCTTTGGTGCCATGTCAACTTTCATAATTGATAATTGTAAGGCAGTTAGCACGGAAATCCGAAACATTCATAAAATGCATTGGCGTGGCGTACAATCGATGTGATATAATTTGTCTTCGTGGAATACGGTAGATGTGTTAAAATTTTCACCTGGGATTAGAGGTCCCGCCTAATATATACAGCATCCTTTTTGGAATGGTGTAAGATAACCTGCCATTGATTTGCAAACGGAATGATCAATGAGGAATGTATTCAAATAACGTCTAATGAGTATATGGAATCTCATCGGCCATGTTCTCTATTGTATGAATTTAGTCATGAAAATTTGAGAAAACTGAATAGATACTAATCGTTCATGGCTGTAATCTACGTTAAGTTACCAGTTTTCTAGGGCTCTTTTCATTTGATATGCCGCTCAAGCACGCTTTGAAATTTTATCTTCCCCTGTTCATTGGGCTACCTATGTAAACCAACATTCTTGTCTCCCTGGGGAAACTATTTCTCTCCTGTAGTGTGGTAGCCAACATCGATCTGAGGCGCCCAGGAATAGACACTGTCCTCACAGGTACAATTTTACACCATGGTGGAGTGGACATAGTTTCTACAAGTTTGTAAAAATATGAAATAATCCCAAAATTGATCTAAGACCCCCTTGGGTCAAAGGTTCGAGTCGGAAGGGCAAGGTGTTCCCATTGACAAATTTAGCTGAAATGTTGTATATATGCATTGTTTGAGGAGGGTCACAGTTAAGCAAAAAAGGTTTTTGATCGGAGAAGATTTTCAAAAAACGAAACACCCTAGAGTGGAGCATGTGGGTCTTGTCCAGAGAAATAAACCAGAGGTCGAAAGGGGGGTCGAACCCGGGGCATCTCGATCCCGAAGCGCGTGTTTGCGTATACAGGAACAAATTTAAACACATTACAGCTACGTGCATCCTGTAACCCTAGACGAGTATGCTGTATTATTGGTCTACTAAGGTTTACTAGAATGCCGTTTAAGATAACATAAATGTATGTCACGTATAATCTATATGAATAGTCTGCATGCTTACTTGCATGTCTTTACCGGGATGTCTTATATACAGTATCTGCTATCTATATCATTTGCATTCATATCAAACACGGCATTAAGGTGATTTGTCTGTCTGCTAATATTACCTCAAGTTATGATGGACGGAATCTTTACACGTGATGGTATGCATAGATTGTACAGAACTGCACATATACGTAAAATTCTAGTAAGCGGATTCCAGGGAACATAGTGTTTATAAAAAACGTTCGACTTCCTTTATTGTATGTGCTCGGTTGATAAAATGAACCTCGTGATATATGCAATATATTTTCATAATTTATAAATTTAAGGCTGCACGTGAAGCTAGAGTTATCACCCTCGTGACATCAATCCTGGGGTTGAGGGCACACTGTTGACATAGTTAACAGAATATAATAAAAAAGAAAAACAGACATTCACCATGATTGTAAATACAAGGTCAACAAAACCAGAATTGAGAAACAACAATTCCGTATTCGGATGATGGAACTTTCTGGTAGTGTGGTTTTAAAATCTTGAGATGGAGCTATAGGCATTTCCGGACATTTTATTTTGTGCACACTTCATCCATTATCGTATTAATTGATTGGGGACATTTTAGCCGAAAGCAAAACTACTTGTGAAGAGTATATATTGAACACGTTCAATAATGTCCATAATGTCCATATTTGAACAATAACATAGCAGTCCATGGCGAATTAACAATAACGTGTATTGGCTACGAAGTGTCTTATCATAACATCCAACAGTCACAAGATAATAACAATAATTATGGCGATTGATGAAGTATATATTTGTATTAGCAATCAGTGATTTGGAACCTAACATCCCTCGTTCAATGTTCTATAGTAAGAAATATTTGTTTGTATTTCAGACCATCCTTGTTTAACCTTAAGACGTATCGCGTCTGTTGTAAAACGGTATCTAAATGTGTATCCTTGAGTAATTAACACAACTACACTGGCTATATACTATTTCCTATTGGTATTGGTGTATTATAAATTCACTATGCCGCCCACTCATTGATAACAACAATTATGGCAATTGATGATGTGAGTTACCATTCAGTGAAATGGCACCTAACATCCCTCGTTCATTGTCCTCGGAAAAGACTTGTTTATCTTTCTGACCATCCATGGTTAACCCTGAGACGTATTGCGTGTCCTGCTAGACATACACTTATTACACTCAAACGTTATATCTCTAAATATGTAAGATAGCATTATTAGCACACCGACTGGCAATAGACACTTACCGGTATTAAAACATAATGGTACCCACTGATTAGTCGATAGTGGGTGGTCATCGTTTGTTTTCTTGCATAATTTACCAACGACTTTCGACTTTCAGAGAAGATACATAAACTTTTTTGAAGCACGGAATCCGGATGTGCTACATGTTCATTAGCTTTATGAATAAACACCTTCATTATCTTGCGTGTCGGGTGTTTATCATATGGGAGGAATTGACCGCCATAATAAAAGCCTTAGAATGTGCATTTGGTCAAAATATTATGCTAACTGAAAAAAAATTGAATTACTCGCTGACAGACGTATTCGTGTTTTCATTATATAACACTTTTTAGAAATTGATCTTAGCGTTTTTGATTAATTCCGTATAAGGATGCATGTTTGGGAATTTAAATTATTGATAAAGTACTGACATATAGGGTCATTGAACCTTTCGTTCCAACATTCATTGCGACACGTTATATTTTAGAATGTGCAATGCATTTATCAATGTTCGGATACCGGAAAATATGTTGACAATTCTCCCACATGCAACCTTGTATGGTTATTTGTGTTAAAACATCTGCAGAGTCTCAATGAGGATAATTGCCAAGCCCGTCCGAGGGATAAACTATCGGCTCTAGAGTTCTGGAGCTCGCTTCATGGTCTTGGTATTTCCTTTACTTGTCGATGGATCTCACCAAAACTATCTTACAATTGTACTACATGCTAAAATAGCATCAATGCAGCAAACAATTTATCAACTCTCAGACATAATACCATAAACACGCAGGTTATACCATAAACATGTGGGATAGCAAGACCATAATGACATTTTGTGTTTTCTAATCACATAACTAAATCCCTGAAATAAATAAACAGTAAGAAGATTCGTATTCACCTTTTAACAAATTCATATAAAATATACGCATTGAAACATATACTTTTCGTGTCGTAGTTGCATCAGTCAAGTAGCATAGTCGCTGGAATAATGTAATGCATATTCATTTTGCTTGTAATTTGAATCATGTTTTGTTTGATACATATACGACGACATCGTGCTGTGTCCCTGAAAAATTTGCTGTTCGTTAAAAGAGGTAGATGCATCAAATTCATGTATTGTTTTTTTTCACAACTTTAATATTATGTGATGACTTATCACGTATGAGAACTAACATGTTCAATTAAATTTTATAATCAGGTGAAATACATCAGATTGCCCCATTACCTAATGTATAGTTTACATCATTTACCATTAAATACCATGCAGATGAAATACACATATTAATGTAGATAAATGGACCAATAGAAGCAACACTCAGCAGAACGACGGAGAAAAACAATACTTATTATAAAAAAACATGTAGTAAGAACATACAGAAAACAAACGTTGACACTGCTACACATCGGGTTCATATACCAAATGTAAGGCAGCCGTTTGGGCGATACTATTATTTGTTGTATAAGTTTGCACAGCCTTGTTCGCAATTATGACGCGCAAATGGATTTGTAACTACCAATAGCGTGTTGTTATTATAGATTTTTAGCGCCATTGTCAGTAATACATGTAGTTCCGCCATTCACACTGTAGTAGACAACGAAACGAAGAATGACCAACGTTGTGATAACTCTTGATTCTATATTATTGGAACAGTGGAAACTTTGACTTACCTATTTTACTGATACGACAAAGGAAATTGCAACATTTTTTAGAATTTATTATGGTTCATTCGTCGTTTTGTTAGCTACTGGCCGATGTGTATGACGAAAATATTGTTGATGATGGGGGCCAATTACGGTATAGTAACAATATATGCAATTAAGCTATTGTCCTATTAGATGGGATGTTATTGGTTAGAACGCTGGATGGATGAATGGATGGATGGATGGATGGATGGCCATATCATACACACCAACACCAAGGATAACACATAAAAAGAGAAAACACTTATTTCCATTGTGGTCCTTGAGTGAATGACATGGCATAGAGTGGCAAAAGTAATTTATTGTCTATAATGGATAAATAAGAATACAAATAAAATAAGGATATCACAGAGTTATCGCATATAAATATATATATCCCAAGCTTAGATATTGAAAGAAATAAAACCTCGCGTCTTAAATTATGAGATGTAAAATAAATTAATATAATAAAATAATAATAATCAATTATATATTGTCAAAAAATGTGACTTCAGCGCTTTTTTAACCCTTGATAATCTGTGATTAATGTAATGTTAAAAGGAAGCTTATTCTGCAGTGTAGAACCGTTGAAGCAAAATTTTGATCCAAAGCTCTTGGCGTTAGGTATAGCAAAAGCACCTTCTCCCTAAATCGTATGAAATATGTATGTACGGAGATTTGTGACTTTAAGAGCTCTTTCGTGTAGTCAGGAACTGGTCCATTATTTATGTAAATACTTGACTTTATATAATTTGTGTAACACAGGAAGCCATCCTAAATATTCAAAATGCTGCTTATCAATATGCTTGGTATAATCTTAGTCCAAAGCGAATCTTATCATTTTATTCTGGGTAGTTTGGAATTTATTTTGAAATTCTTTAGGTAAGCTATTATACCAAACTGAACACGCGTAGTCAAAATGACACTGTCCTAAATACATTATATGGAGTATTTTAGTATCTGGGGTCAAATAATTTTGATTACAATACAGGAATTTAAGCTTAGAATTGGCTTTCATGAGTATTGAAATTGCTGTGAACCCAATGTGTAGTGTGATTGATATCCGTGTGTGACTGAGTGTGGCCACAAGCTGTGCATCGCAGTGTAGAGATTCATTTTCTGTATGATCTAAGTTTTCGTGTTTGTATTTTTGTGTCGTCTGCTTTTTCTGTAGAGTGAACAATGCTTCTTTATATCATTAAGTATGTGGGGAATATGATGCTTTTTTATCTACACTAATGTTATTAGAAATGTAAGTTTTCTCATGTGATATCTCCTCATAAAATAATATAATTCTGTAAACAAACAGTGAGTGAGCTGTGATGTGTCTACCTCTTATATAGCAAATTATACTTGGACAAATCACGATTCCGTGCGAGTAAAAAAACCAAATGGTTTAGTTTGCAAGCAAAATTAATGAGCGTAACATTACACTATTAATACGTTTCTTGAATGATGCAAAGACGACGCGAACAGTATAATTATCATGTTTAACTGAATATATTTTGTATGACTGTGTTGAATAGGAATACGAATCACCTTACTGTTAATTTGTTTCAGCAAGTTAAGTTAAGTGATTTGAAACATGGCGCGTCATTATCTTCTTTCTATCCTAGGTGCGTATGCTATACTGTCTGAGAGTTGATATGTCATTTGCGGCCTTAATGTTATATTAGGATTTAGACTAATTGTAAAAGAGGAAGCGTGAGTTCCCCATCGTCAGACAGAGGTATATCGCTCTGACGTGCGTTGGACTATCATCGCTCGCGATTCTGTAGATGTTTCAACACAATGCTAGCTTTCACCCTTCAAAGTTGCAGGGGAAGACACATGTCAGCGTGTTTCCGTTATCTTTACAGGATAGGCACGAAATCTTTGATCAATGCATTGCACATTCTAATATAACGCGTCGCCATGAAGGTTGGAACTAAAAGTTCAATGGCCAACTACGGAAATATCTTATTAATAATTTACATTCAGAAAGAAACACGAATTTGTTCACGGAATGCATTCATAATGCGAAGATTTATGTCTAAAAGTGATCTATAATAACAACAGGAATACGTCTGTCAGTGATTAATCCAAATATATTTTTTAATTTAGCATAATATTATAATCTTTATATAATAAATTATAATAATTGCATATTCTAAACCTCTGTATGCCTATGCAGCTGTTATTGAACAATTTATCTGATGTAATACATGCACAAATCAGAGCTGTACAATACTGGAGGGGTTTATCCAAGAAGCTAGTGTAGCACAGCCATATATTTGCTCCATATCAAATGTAAATCTCTTCTCTGAAAGTTTAAGGCCGTTGGTTAAATGTGCAGAAGAACACACGGATGACCAACCACTATCAACATATTGTATTTGTGTTAATTACGCAAGGATAAACATTTGGATAACATTTTACAGTAATGATTGTCTGTGTGGCGACAGACGCGATATCTCTCAAGGTTAACCAATGATGGTCTGAAATATAGACAACTATTTCTTATTAAAGGACATTGAACGAGGGATGTAAGGTTACGAATCACTGATTGCTAATTCACATATATACTTCACCAATCGCAATAATTGTTGCTATCATCTTGTGACTGTTGGATGTTATGATAAGACACTTCTTAGCCAATACATATTATCATTAATTCGTCGTGGACTGTTATGGTATCGGTCAAATATGGACATTTTCTTAACTAAATATATGAACTTAATTGATGCAAGTATGGCTTCAGTGAACACTCTAAACATATTTTGAAATAAAAACAATGTCAGACAAATGAAAGAGCTCCCTTGCAATATCTCAATTTGACAGGAGATAGGGGATGGAGATGATACGTGGGATGTTTTAAAACCTAACCACTACACATATTCAACAGTCTAAATACGGAAGTGTGGTTGGGTTTCTCATTCAGGTTTTGTAGTCTTTGTACAATCATGGTGAATATTGGAAGTGTTCGTCTTTTCAATGTAGTCTGTTGACTATGTCAACTATGGTTCGTTAGTAACGAGTACTATAAGTGCAACCGAACTATTTAAACAACTATGATCCTTTGAATTCATTTACAGGAATTATGCAACTGCTACTGCTAAACGTATCTACGCAGTTATGTACTATCTATGCATACCATCATGTGTCTGAGCTTCGGTCCATAATATCTTGAGATAATATTAGCAGACAGGCAAAACACCTTAATACCGTGTTTGATATGAATGCAAATGATATAGATATACTGATATGTAGATTTCCCGGTAAGGACATGCAAGTTATAATGCAGAATATTCAATACAGATAATACAATGTGACATACATCCATGTTATGCTATAATTAACTGCGCTTCAATCAATACAAAATAATGAAGTAATTAAATACTTCTGACAAGGGCGTTCGCGAAATTTTTGTTTCAGATAATAATGCAGAAATAATGTCCCAATACATGCACATGGGCAAAACATGTAGTAGAGTTTGGCCAAACTTTTATATGAAAGTGAAACAGACGAATAAGAGAAAAACTAATAAATGTACAGCATGCTGGTTTATGAGTACTTCAGAGAAAAATACAAATTTTAAGGGGCAGATACATCATACCAAAGCTCTGTAATAGTTTATACTGTTCTGTTTTTAACAATATACTGAGTAGTTGAATAGTTTATATTTGTATGATGTGTTTTTAAAGGCCTTAGACATGTTCGATACCAAACATATAACTAATGTGCTTATAGTTTTCCAGAAAGTGTTCCATACATATACTTGCTAAACTCGTTACGAATGATTACATGTTATACTAGCAAAATATGTGTGTCCTGTTCTATGCGATTCTTGGAAACCCTTGTTTTTACATCTACGAGCACTAATTCAGCGTGCTGTAAATGAATATGTGTTTCCTTCCGATTAAGTGTGAATTTATCTTGTAAAGGATAATTTTTTATACTATCCAAACACTCATAATAATGTACATACTATTCCATTATTAATTACGATTTAGATCACTTTCGGAACAGTTGTTCGGATTCCAGCTTGATCGCGTCTTCATAATTATACCCATTTAATACGCTTTGGATATTATTATATATATTCCAGCCTATAACAACCAAAAATACGTGGGACCATCAATAGTTTCGAAAACTTATTTCACTGTTATTTCACTCCTAACGCTTTGACATAGCTTAATGAAGTTTTAAATAGAAAATGGCGTCTCCAAGTATGATCGTGTAACGTTATGTGTCAAAGATTTATTTATGACTAAGCAGGTATGTCAATTACATACTGGATAGTGTGCATACCAATGTAAGGGACTCGTGTTCATCGAACAGTGTTTTCAATTGTTGAAAAATGGCTTTAAGGGCTGCAAACAAAGATGAGAAGCATATACGGTGGCCATAGGTTGTTTAAATAGACGGTCAATTATGTGTATTAAGCATACTATTTTTAAAAGGAATAAATTGTGATTATTTCATTTATCCGAAAGCTATTGTTATTAGAAACTACTACAACAATAATTAAATCTCAATTGTTATCGGCTATATGGAGGATCTTGAACGAGTGCTCATTCATTACCATTTTTATTAAACGAGTTGACAAAACAATATGACACGCGGCTCTGCCAGTGTCATATTGTTTTTGTCTACGAGTTTAATAAAAATGGTAAGGAATGAGCACGAATGTAAGATTCTATTTATCATATAACCTTAGTAAACGCTTAATATCTTAGAAAAATGATGGTGTATGCTGCATAGGTTCATGAGGTTTCAAATAAAAATTAGTGGTACTTGGAGCGTGACGCACGGACTTCGTGGATGCTAACGGGCCGATTCGAAGCACGGATTGGCTTACGTTGCACCACCTTAAACCAATCAACCGACAACCGTCGAGCTAATTTGCATAGTTCTGTAACGGGCTGGGAGTGCATTACGATATTTCCGGCACGGCTTTAATGCACTCTCACACCGCAGGTAGTATGATAAAATAATAAAGAACATACAACTTCAAAAGAATGATGTTCCGCTTTACGACGACACGTTGCCAATTCATAGAAGCAGCGTTGTTTCGGACACAATCTATGACCCGAATATATACTTGTTACTGCACTAATCATATAACCAGGAATAACTATTTCTGGCCATTTCCAAAAATCAAAACTTGGCTCCATGGTTAGAATACCATACAATGTTGCACACGTCGTTAACGGATATTTGAAGAAGATGTCACGTGCTGGACTGTCGCCAGTGCTCCGTTTATAGGTTGAGCAGTTGCTTATATGACAATTATGCACGGGATTTGTTACAAACAAATGCAAGGTCTCAGAACCCCTACAGGTCGTATAATTTATTTTCATATTGTTGTCTGTGGAGGAACTGTAAATTTAATCATCAAGAAAACAGTTTATGTATTTTCTAATTTCTGTACAAATTAAATGGTGTCCCGAGACAGTAGCAATGTCGTGTTTATGAAGACATACAGACGTTACATTATACAGTGTTGACGTTCATGAAGACTATTACATTTAAACATTGACGACATTTAATTACGTTTTGAAGTTTGAGTCTATGTTGTAGATTGAACATATTGTAATATATTATATATTTTCCCTACTAATTCCATTACAAATGTCACAGACACATATATCTTAATGATTTAATCTGTAACCTTAAACCCACGCAGACACCAACTTCTCAATAATTTAATCTGCAATCTATAATTTCTAATTGAAACATAATAAACAGTTACAAAGCATATCTTGCTATCATATTTGGAGTCAACTTCATTGTTTAGTTTAAGCGATAGCTGAATGTCAACTGTTTGTTTCGACGCATGCATTGCTTACATTTGTAATGGAGTCATTATGATTCATCATTATCGAATGTTCTTTTCAAAGTACCCCTTCCAAATGCACAACGTACGAACACTGTGATGAAGTGTCATTATCGTTGCTCTGTATCGAATGTTCAAAAAGCTATGGTTTCGTCGGCTTAGATACACATTGTGATTTGACGTCAATGCAAATGTTAAGATATTGTCAAATTTTATGACATTTGAGACTAGTTGCTGCATACTAAACAGGAGTAAATAAGATACAGGTTTCATAAGCCAGTAGGTGTATAATGATATTGCCTCAAACGTATTGATGAATGAAGAATAATTTCATATTGCTTCAAACGCGTAAGTAAAACTCACCGGCCTTGTTCCCTATGGTATGATTGGAATTTTGAGAAAACTGAATAGATAAATACTTGTTCACGGATGTAATCTACGATTCCAATACATGTGTCTGAGTATTTAGTAACAATTTTATATACATTACTGCTACATGTATCCTGTAATGCTAGACGAATATGCTGTAAGTTTGACCTATTTTAGTTTCCCAGAATGCCGTATGGATGACATGGATGTATGTCACAGTGTTTAAACTGTCGTGCATATTCTGCATTAAAAACTTACATGTCATTACTGGGAAATCTACATCGCTGTATTTCTATATCATTAGTATTAATACCAAACACGGCATTAAGGTGATTTAACCTGTCTGCTAATATTATCTTGTGTTATTACGGATGGAAGTTTAGACATGCTATGTTATTCATAGATAGTACTACACTGATACCTATACCATATTTTTATATTTCTAGTAAACGGATTCCATGGAATCCTGTGGTCTTTAAAAATGGTTCGGTGTCACTTATTGCATTCGCTCTATCGATCTTAAGAACATCGTTGTATTTGCAAGCCAAAGATTTTATTTTATGAATTATTAATTTAGGGCTGCACATGAAGCTAGAGAAATCACCCTCGTGACATCATTCCTGGGATTGAAGGTTAACGGTTGGCACGGTAAAAATGAGAACAGAATACAATGCAAAAAAGGCAAAATTTCAGCTATTCACCATGGTTGTATCAATTCCATTTTTTGGCCAATGGAAATTTCTGGTGGTAAGGTTTTTAAAATGATATTATCCAACACAACATCTCTATCACATACCAATGTTTATCCTGTCAAATTAAGATATTGCTTAAATCAAAATCTCTAGATGGAGCTATTGGATTTTCCGAATATTTAAATCAAAGCTTTGTGCATACTTAAGCCACAATCGTATTAATTAAGTTGTAGCAGTTTGGCCGCAAGTAAACCTGCTTGAGAAAAAACTCATATTGATCGAGTTCACGAATTTGGTTCAGAACAATGTCCATAGATAACACAACAGTCCATGACGAATTAACAATAACATGTATTGGCTACGACGTGTCTTATCGTAGCATCCAATACTTACAAGATAATATGAAGTTTAGATTTGAGTTACCATTCGGTGATTTGGAACCTAACATCCCTCGTCCATGTTCTATTCATTTTTTCATTTGTTTTTCTTTCTGACCATCCTTGGGATGTATCTCGTCTGACAGACCATCACTCATTATTTTAAAATATAATATATCTAAATCTGTACAATGTCGTTCTTAACACACCGACTGGCAATAAACACTTCCTGGTATTTATCAGAAAAACATTATTTCTTCCACTCATACGTCCATAGTGGGTATTCATTCGTTTGTTCTTTTGTTCAGTTAGCCAACAACCAACGACTTTCAAAGAAGAGACACACACTTTGTTGGAAGCAATGAATCCGGATGTGCTACACTAGCGTTAGGAATAAACCCCTTCTTTATATATCGTGTCTGGTTTGTCTTATTTGAGATGAGTTGACCGTCGTATAGGCACTCATTATGGCTAAGAGCGTGCATTTGGTCATAATATAATGCAAATTAAACAACATATTTGGATTACTCACTGACAGCCGTATTCTTGTTTTTATTATAGATCACTTTTTAGAAAAGAATATTCGTATTATAAATGCATATCGTGAAAGATAATGTTTCTGAATGTAAATTATTGATAAGATATTTCCGTAGTTGGTCATTGACCTTTTAGTTTCAGCCTTCTTGGCGACATGTTGTATTAGAATATCAAATTCATTGATCCATGACAAAAAACGAATCTCAAAGCTGCGATGCACAGCTTGCGGTATCAATCGGTCACACACGGATATCAATCACACCACACATTGGGTCCATACACCAATTGAACAGCAGACGTGTGGGTGATGATGTTATCATTTGTATAATTTTGTCTAACCCACTATGCAGTTTATTCACACAAATTGACTTGCCATCACCATTATCAACAATGTTGTCGCCTAACTAACGGAACGACGAATAACCCTTATAATTAATTCTTCAAAAAATTGAAATTTCCTTTGGTGTACCAGTTAGTCAAAGTTAACACTTTTTCCACCAAGTATTGCTATCAATGACGCTTAAACGCCATTATAACAATAAATACATTGTAATTAGTAGTGACATGTCAATTTTCGGGACGTTTTTGCGTGGTGGGTTGTACAAACTTCATAATAATATTAGTCTCGCCCACACGTCTGGCTTACAATTGGTATATGTCACAACAATTTCTATAAAATATTATATAGTAAAGATGTATCATCTATTAGGAACCTAGCCATGTACTTGTATCATGCTTTTAAGGTTAGGCATATTACTTATCACGATTCACATAAGGGTACAGTATAAATATTATTGACAAAGCATTATCGTATTACCGCATTGAAATATTGTATGTTCTATGTGATGTTTTTAAAAAAAATTATTTTGTTCTCTAAATGTTGTCATATGCATTGCTAATGTATTACACTGTTCATCTTTTTGTATTATATGTGTATGGGTCAGTGGCCTACATGTCACATTGAAATAAACTTGTAAACTTGTATGAATCCGACATATGTAGCTATACATAGCAGTGTCAACTTTTGTTTTATGTATGCTCTAACTATGCATATTTGTTATGAAAAGTTTCTCCGATGTTCTGCTGAGTGTCGCTTTCCTAGTCCAATTTATCTACATTAGTATGTGTATTGTATCTGCATGGTATTTCTGTAAATGATGTGAAATATGCATTAAGTTATGGGGTATCGGAGGTGTTTCAATTACAAAGATAATTGAAAATGTAAATTCTCTAGTGAGATATGTCCACATCTAATATAATGGTAGCTACTCAATCAGCCTGTGTATGAGATGCATCTACCTCTTACAAACAGATGTCGTATGTGTATCAAATATAATGGTATGGTTAACAAACAAAATGCAAAATAAATGTGTGCTTCATTACACCAGTGAATACCTTTCTTGAGAGATGCAAAGACAACACGTTAAATAAATAATTATTGGTTTCTGTGTATATTGTATATGACTGAGCAAAATTGAAATGCGTATCACCTTACTGTTTATTTAAAACAGGAGACTAAGTTGCGTGATTAGAAAACATGACGCGTCATTATCCTCACGTAAACGGCACTTTGTCTGAGAGTTTATATTTCGTTTGCGACCTTACGACTACAAGTATAATAATCATAAAATATAATCATTGATGTTATTGATTATTAATCAATCGCAATAAATGTGTAAACAAGATGGGCGAGTTTTTCATCGTTTGATCGAGCAAATAGAGAGATGCATAAATCAAGAGCCTATGGTCTTTGGCTCTGACAGGCTTGACGGTAACCTCCTTTGGAACGCAAGTGTTTCAACACGAAGAACCAAGCGTTAACCCTTTAAAGGCGCAGGGAAAGACACCTGTCGACATAATTTGCGGTATCAGTACAGTAAAGGTACTACGTCATTGATAAATATAATGCATATTCTAATATAAAATGTCGCCATGTAGGTTGAAACGAAAAGTCCAATGGCCTTATACGTCAATATTTTATCAATAATTTAAATTCCCAAACATGCATCTTACACGGAATTCATTTAATCATTATGCCAAATTACTTTCTGAAAGGATTCTATTATGAAAACAGAAAGTCGGCTGTCATTCAGAAATTAATGTTTTTCATTTATCATAGAATTATGACCAAATGCTTATTTTAAGCCATTATGTGCCTATACGGTGTCAATTGATCTAATATGATACACACCAGACACGTTAGATAATGAGGGGGTTTATTCATAACGCTAGTGTAGCACATCCGGATTCATTGCTTCAAACAAAGTGTCTGTCTCTTCTTTGAAATTCGGACGTCGTTAGTTAATTGTGCAGAAGAACAAACGAATGGTCACCCATTAACGAATTTACCGTCTCAAGGGGTGTCGCCTTTTAGATAACGTTTTACAGTAATGAGTGTCTATCTGAGATCAGAAGCGATACGTCTCAAGGTTTACCAAGGATGGTCAGAAAAATAAACAAATATTTCTCATTATAGGACAATGGGCGAGGGATGCTAGGTTCCAAATCACCGGTTGGTAATTCAAATATATACTTCACCAATCGCCATATTATCTTGTGACTGTTGGATATTCTTGTAAGACACTTCGCAGCCAATACATGCGACTGTTAATTCACCACGGCCTGTCATGGTATCGCTAAAATATGGACATTTGTCTGAACCAAATGCATGAACATTTTCAATATAAGTTTATTTGCTTCTCAAGTAGTTTTACTAAGTGCTAAAATTTTCCTAACATAATAAATGCGATTTTGACTTCAGTGTGCACAAATCTTTGATAAATATGCTCGGACATGCCAATAGCTCCATCTTAAGATTTTGATTTGAGCAATATCTCAATATGACAGGATAAACATTTCGATGAGATAAAGATGCTGCGTTGGATAATATTATTTTAAAACCATACCATCACAAAGTTCAATCGGCCTGATGTGGGGTCTTCCAAATCAGGATTTGTAGTACTTGTCATTACAATCATGGTGAATATCTATGCGTGTCTGAGCTTCCATCCATAATAACTCGAGATAATATTAGCAGACAGTTTAAATCACCTTAATGCTGTGTTTGATATGAATGCAAATGATATAGATCTACTGATATGTAGATTTCCCGGTAAGGACATGCAAGTTATAATGTAGAATATTCACTACAAATTATTCAATGTGATATACATCCATGTTATCCTATAATTTACTTCGTTTCTTTTAATGCAATACTTCTGACAAGGGCGTTCACGACAGTTTCTTTTTATTATGGAGAAACCGTTTCCGCTACATGTAAAATAATTTGTTTTTTTTTGTATATTGTTAAGTCAGTATTGAATTTGAAACTGATAAACAATGTAAATATAATTATTATAGGTTACATTACTGGCTCGTTTATGTTTCGTTGAAGACGCAAATTTAGAAGCAATTATTTTTTCATATTTGTTTAATTACTGGTACAGAATCATTCTAAATTTCGAGCCTTCTCTTTTCAAGGCATTTTTTCTTAGCACTAATATTTTCAGCAATTTCGGGTTGTAAATGCAAGGGCTATGAAAACAACGAGTTTTAATATACAAAATAAAGTTTGATATCAGGGCCGTTTCGTAATACTAACTCAAGCAACAAACGAGAACAAATATACAATATCCGTGGCACTAGGTACTCTGCAGCGCTAGCCCATCGTAGCGGAAGTAACGTAAGTATACAGTTTTAACATACATGCAGTTACAGCATCCTGTCTGTAGACAAAAATTCATTTAACATCCGATCAGGACAAGCTGTTTTACCATTCGATAATTCTTTTATTGCCTTAATTAATTTAGCTTGTGTTATTGGTACGTCTAATTTTGTTTTGCTTCTGATGATAGAAATGTTTCATTAAATTAAATAAATACCTCGTGATGGCAGTCTAAAATAGGTAAGATAAAAGGTCACACAGATTTAACTTCTCATATCATATATCATCATAAACAATACGAGTATATGAACAAATGTCTACACAAACGCCACTGCATTTATCACTTTTTCAACAATACTGAGTATAGCATTGTGTAGAATGCAAATCAATCATTAAAACATATCTAACTTGATTGAATATTAAATATTTTTTATAAATAGTAAAAGTTTTATAGCTCGTTAGCGACTAAGCTTGACCCTTATAAACCTTCAATATCTTTTAAAGTAAGTATGCAATTTTATTGAAATTAGGCCTAGTTCACTGAATAAGCTTTACCAACTCTGTGTTAAAATTTCAGATTTTTGTACTCACTAATTAAGATTGTCCCCATAGTGTCTTATGTATTATGTTTGGTATTTTAATCAACAAATTGACAGGGAGTAAAAGAAGCAATTACGATCAATATATACTTACAATGGTCACTGGTGTGCAACATTATGTACAGTAATAGGATATTTAATAGCAAGCGAAGCTTGCTATTGCAAATAGCCACACCAGTAACGGGTGTCACGTGCGTATCTTCGTCGAGTATCTACAGGTACTAATGCTTTCAGAAAAAGTTATTTCCGGTCAAAATTTTCAGGCAGTTTTTCGAGGTGAATAGTCCTGGAAAATAAGAAAATTCTTAATCTCGAAACGGTTGAGCCCAAACGTTTTCATTTGTATTCTTAAACTTTTAAAAAATATTCTATGAAATGAAATAAAATTATTGAATCAACAAAGGGAAGTAAACACTCCGAGGAGCGGAGCGACGAGTTTTAGACCGTTCCATTTTTCAAAACAAAAACATCGTGTGCTGCAGCCGACTTTAGACGTTAAGTAGCCAAAATGAAGAAGTTCTATAACATATTTATTTATATAGATTGATTCCGGATAAATCGTCAACCAGGTTGAGCACTTCAATGTTGTTGTAAATTTGCTTCGATCGAAATTGGAAAGAGAGTTGCGAAGTCATGTTCCGGATGAGCTGATAGTCCGAGAGTCTACACACTCAGCTGCGAAGCACAATTGTGTGATATTTGTTGTGGGTCTAGATCTTGTGAATATAAACCTGGGCCCCATCAAATATCGTACCGTGTCGCTTTTGTAATATATTCGATTTTCCAAGTGGATACAGACTACAGTACAGTATGGACGAAAGACAAACATGGTTAGGTAGGCCTGGGAGGCTGGAAATTATCTTTATTCTGGGACAAAATATAACCTCATACAGTAGGCCTACACTATTTTTACAGTACAGTATAGGTATGTCGTTGATTTATTGATTTTGAATCAAATTATGACAATTTCAATACATTGACTTGATTTGTTCAACGATTGCATGCAGCTTACATATAGGAACTGGAGACCGTGTGTATATCTACAAAAAAGCCTAGCTGTTATCTAATATTTATTAAATACCGATTTAGGCGGTGCCTTAGTTCATATTATAGGACCAAATTGCTGATCTTTGCAGTTCCGTTTACTTCAAACACCTCATACGTATTTGCCCTGTTTTAGACATAAAAGTGTGAAAGTACACTTTTCTGAGCACCACAAATTATTATTTATTTTATGAGAGTTGGTAAGGTTTTTTTATCAACATGTACCAAGTTTTTGTTCTAATGGACACAGTATTAAGATATTAAAGGTTTATGGGGGTCCAGCTTGGTCGCTAACGCACTATAAATACTTTATAATACCCCTCAAAGCACTTGAATATTCATATCTGGACAATATAGTTGGGGAAAGTTGTGTTTCCATGTGAATACATGACCAGTCTAAATATGTCAGATATATTTGTACCGACGTGTAGATTAAGGGGAAAAGCACATTGCACTTAGATCCGGATATAAACTATTGACGAATATGTTGTTACATTATAAGCAACGGGACATAGCTGTTTATAGGATAATGGCAAACTATTGCGCAGTGATCTCCCTTTTACGTGTACTGAGCAAAATATATAGCAGCACATAGTTGGTACAATTCCAAGTTTCATATTGAGCTAAGAGCTTTATCGTTTGCAAATTGTTTGATATTCATATTGCAGTAAATTGAAATCCCGATACAAACGACGGGGAAGGATCGGGACTAGCGTGTAATAGTCGCCAATGTCCACGCACTGTCGGGTCAGTTCGTGAATTCGTTCCGCTCGAAAATAAAAAAACTACGCTGGTTGATCGAGAATGAAATACAAGGAAACCTAAAAATCTTAAAGCGATATATGTGGAACTTATTATGATAAACTTGTGAACTTGTCCTAGATAAGAAAGTTAACTTGTAGTTTATTGAAAAACAAGTTCGGAAAATCCGACAGGAAAAGCAGCAGTCAACCTAACACAGAAATCACAAACACCACGACACAACTACCCTGAACAATGCTCATACATAAGCCAATGAAACAATAAAACATCCAAGTACCCGCAAACATCATGAAGGTCCAGCGCAATTAAACACAAATAAACATATCGCAATTCATATGATTATATAACCAGTATGTAGCTAATATTTAGTTAGTTTATTGCTTTGCACATGCACACATCCTTTCAAATTCCCGCCAATCAAATGCCCTTAATATCAATGTAAATAATTATGGTGTCAATGGTTCAATACATTTTATCATTACAGTATGTGTATACTTCCAGTTGATCTAAGTGATCTTTCTAACAGGGCATCAATGACCAGTATAACCAACCTGTCCATTGAGGTCGCGGCTGGCGTATTTTTCCCCCGATGGTTTGCCAGTATGCTGTCCCAATATGTAATGCACAGACATGTATGTACCGTATCGTATTAATACTAAATTTCATACAATTTCAATTGTTGAAATATCATGTTTTAACTGGATGTTTTTAATATTCCTTAATAATCTGCTTAGAGTCAGTAATTATTCGATTGTTTTTTAAAGATTAAACTAAGCACACTGCTTTTGGAGCTGGTTTCAGTAAAGTGCAGAAAAAGAAACGCAACGTAAAAAGCAACCACTTTCAACATATGCATTAAGATATCATAATTGCCATGTGGTGAAGTTCTGAGCCTATAACTATGCCATTTTACGACAAAGTTATGCAAACCAAAAACAGATTTTTTTTAATCTCGGGGAAATATCTTCTTTTATTTCGCTTGTGATCACACAATACTATACTCCACTTTGAAAAAATACTGATTTCTGTGAACACTTGGTGAATAAAATTTGATCTTACAGCAAATTCAACAAATATCCTGTATATGATACACATGCACGAAACATATGAACACTCATTCCACTAAACTTCCTGTATATAAACTAAGGGAATTAACTGTAACAGTCTTTCGCCGATAACAATAATGCAGTTATGTATCGTATAATGATTTCAATGATCTCGTATAATCATATGCTTTTAAATGTTATATTTAACTTTCACTTTCTTTCTTGAATACATTTTCTGTTCTGTATTTTAAGAAACTTTATATCTAGCTTAGTGCAATGTCATTGTGACTGGAATACGTCAAAGCATATCCGTAAACAGCTTAGTTCGACACTTCTATGTCTTTTGATACCAAATAAGTTTTCCGCACCTCATTTCTCTGTGCTAACATTTGTAAAGCTTCAAATAAGTTCTGTTTCAACAAACAATGTATATGTGATTGCTATTCCATTCACATTCATGATTATTGATCAATAGTTGGTATAATACATATCGCTGGCTTTGAATGAGATGGCCGTATGTACTGACGAGACTAATACATATTTGAAATCTGTACCATAAGGCACTTCTCATGAGCATTTTTTCAAGAATATTGGAACTTGTCATGTTGACCAAAATGAAGTTATAAAAGTTTGTTTTCCATAAGTAGAGTAAATGGTTGATTTTGTAGTTACGGCCTTTTAATTCTAAGACACGACAGGTACAGTATTGCTCATAATTCTGGGGTGATAAATAGTAAAAAAAGCAACCATTAAACGCATTTCATATTACTAGAATAATATATATATATATGTGTGTTGTGTTAAAATATAAGCGCGTGCGCAGTCACTAAGCGAGTAAACAAGGACTTCGTAGCATCAGAACAAGTACGTCCGCACGAGTCGCGTTTCGCATGTTGGGACTTTACCTTTTTCAGACCAAAGTAACTGAGATAAAAGTCTGGATTACCTCCCTTAGTTCATCGAGTGTCATTTGGCAGTCAAGTGATTTAAATGTTCAGCATCATTAAAAGTTAAATTTATAATCAGTACAACAATAAAATAACTCAAGGAATATTCATCCATTTTGTTATTAAGGTTATACAGGACCTTTCCCCGACGTCATCGGTTAAAGTTCGACTTTTCACAGAATACGGACAACATGTAAAGCATATTTCTGGAGATTTACATTTGATTCAGTAAAAAGTCGATTTCGGCTAATGCCGCCATGGAAAGGTCCTTTACAACCATATATATGTGACCTGTTTATCATTCTCCTCTTGTTCCTATGTGGGCACATTATACTAGATATATCCTGAACATAAACGGATGGGAGTGTAGAAAAGTGCAGATGGACTAGGTTTTCCTGATTATAATTATGCTGCCCTCTTCCACTAAGTTATTCACCAAGCATTTACGAATGACATTTTATATACTTCTTATGTATCAGAAAACTATTCGGCTGTATACAACTGTCGGGGCTGATGCATGTGGTTATCTGTAAGTACGTACATTTACTGCAGATATTCAAAACCGATACGTTTATGCTCTACATGTATTATTAATTCAATCCAGAGTAATCGCGACACATGTGTATGGTATATATTGACATATATTTGTTAAAATTGGTCGCCCCGTTGCTGAGACTAGGAAAACTTGGTCAGATCTTGGCTGCGTTTCGTTTGGTCACTTGCGCTCACCGTTGTTTGTAATTTCCTTGTGAAATTAGGCATGAGCATTACTCAGTGTAGTTGTGTTGTGATTTGTTGTGATCTTTTTAACTAAGACATCGCAATATGAAATTGAAATACATATAGGGGATATCATTGTTAGATGCCCACAAAGGACCATATGTTACAATGTACCACTGGTTTCAGATCCTTAAAATTACATGTAATAGGAAACTGTTGAAGAAATGTCTTTTTGACGGGACTGTGTTTGCCTTTACATTCCTTCGCCATTGAAATCACAAGTTAATGTATGACGAGTAAAACAAAACAAAATATTATGTTGTAAAAGTTATATTTTTCTATAAAGATTTATTTGTTCCGAAGTGGCCAGAATTCGATTTAAGGTATCAACAGCAATAAGTGAGCTTCATTAACTAATTATTTATACAAAGCAAACTACTTCCATGCACAATCCCATTGAAATTGAAACACGAGTTAAAACGAGATTCTTCTTCCTGCTATTGAACAGGGGTCTTCCTAGACCGTAAATAGGTCAGCGACAATCATTACATGGTGATGACGTTCAAAGGTTTAAATCGATGTGAACATAGTAAAGTTCATGGATAAATCTGCTAGGAAGAATAAAACTTTGTTCAAAGCTTGGATCCACTTATATTGATCCGACCCTGAAAAGGAACTGGAAGTCCTCCAGGGAAGTCGCCGTCGTTACTCTGGTTGCTCCTCTGATCTAGGCGAGAAGATACCGAGGAAGGTCCTGGTCTCATTTGTTCCCCTACGGATACGGCTGTCGCTGGGTTTAAGGTATGTGTCAGCTGGAATATCAACAAGTCCGTGGTAAACCTTGAAGAGCACCAGGAGCCTGTTGCTGCGTCTACGAATTTCAAGGGATTTGGAGGCTCTCTAGTATTTTCGTGACGCCCCTTGTTGTCCTGCTTGTAAAGTCGTTTACCACAAATCTTGCCACTTGTCTAATTTCTTTGATGGTAGGCGTCTGTTGTACTGGGTTCCTGACATGGGCAGTATATTCGACAGTTGGCCTGGCGATGGACCTGAAAGATGCTGCCGTTACTGCTAGTGTGCAATCTGTCAGATTGCACCTGAAGAATCTAACTGCCCAGTTGCCTTTCTTGATGGCGTAACCTATGTGGCAGTCCAAACTGAGGTCATCTGAAATTGTGACTCCAAGGTACTTGCTGCCGTCAACAACATCAAGTGTATGTCCATGCAGCTGGTAGTTTGTTTCTAGTTTCCTGGTTCGCCTGGATGCCTTGAAATGTTCACATTTACCCAGTACTGTAATGATGGGACCATCAATGCTCCTACTAATTGACGTTGAAACAAAAAAGATAACATTTCAAAAGATGGAAATGTTTATTTTATTTGTCAATGATACAGTTGCATGTGATTGAAATGTGTACAAATTCAGCTACGAGTCATTAGGCACATTTAGTGTTATGATACCATATTGGATACAAGTTGCATTATGTACACACATATCGCTGGCTTAGAATGAGAAGGTTGTAACTACTACTTACGATCTTATAAGACTATTGCTATGTAAAATTTGCATCATAAGGCGCTACTAATAAGCCTATTATCATAAAAACGGAACATGTCATGTTGACCAAAATGAAGTTGTAAAAGTTTGCTTGACAATTTATAAGTTAGGATTCATTTTCAGATATGTTTTGTCTTATTTTCTCAAAATATCGATGTTTTAGTTACGACCTTCTCACTCTAAGCCAGTGATTTGTTTAAACATGTATCATACGTCGTATGGAGATATACAGATAGACCATTCAATTACTTGGAGTATGGATTATGTTTTTTGGAGTCCAGTCATGGCTTCTTACAATTTATCAAGTGTAACATTACATATTCAATGGTATAGTTTTGCATCAATAATTATGTAAATGAACGACGCTTCACAATTTATATAACAATGCTCCGTATGTCAACGATATCGCCTCGTAATACTTGTGTGTTACTCAATATAATAACAAATTACTTTGGGAAATATATGTATGCGCCCTTCGAAATTTGTTAAAGCGTTTGGTCCGCCCCGATAATGGCTAATATAGGAAGATGCACAACGTTAGTCGAGTATAGGTCTATTAATAATCGAAACATTACCAAACCAGCTTTGATGAATTTGGACTAGCATAATCTCACAATTGTTTCTGACCTCGATGAGACATAGATGTATATGTACCTTTTCAATAGAACTTTAATCCATGGACAAATTAAGAAGTGTCCTAGGCGTGATCAAAATTTTGATCTTCTTCCCAAAATGTGAAAACACAGAATTTTGCATTAAGGTACGAAAAGGTTATGGACAGTTAAATTATTGATTGTCACAATGTCAAAGAGTGTATCAAAGATTGCCAATAAGAACGACCGAACTCCCTATCTCTATCGCATTTAAGGTAAGGAGCTACTAATTACTGTCACCTTGTGTTTAATCTGTTTCTACTTTTTGTGGCGAAGTTTTAATGAAAAGCAACACAAAGCAATACAGTTTACAATTATTTGTTGAGTGATAATTGTCCCGGTATATTATATTTGCCCTCGGGTTTTTGACCTCCTACCGGGACGATACGCACTTTAAGGCACAATTTGTTATGTGCCATTATAATGATTTTATATACATATTCCATTTAGGTATGTGGTCCATATGTCACCAGTAAGATATAATTATCATTATGTTTCTAAAAGCTTCAAGCCAATACAAATATACTCATGTTATTAGCCATTAAATGTAACAAATTCAGGCTATTTATGATTTGTAATAACCTAGCTTATAAAACTGCAATCAAAATGCACACGCACAGTATAATATATACTGAAACAATATACTTGTAAGAAGAAGAGTTCTAAGAGCCCTGCTTTTTGCAATGAGAACTCGGCACCCGAGATTGAAAAATGCCCAACAGCGCCATTGGTTTGATGATATATATTACGATTCCATTAGCCGAGAGTGTGATGGCAACACAGGTGGGAGCATTCATTGGAACAGATGATTTAAAAAAAAACATACAAGCCAAATTCTGGAGAAATGCGGAGTTCCCACACTGAACACCAAGAAAAAAATGCACCCCAGCTGAAGGACGTGTAGTTGATAAATGATGTATCTAAGAGATAGCTATAATTGGGCATGGTATGTTATTTGTGAAAAAAAATCGTACGGATACGGATCACTTTGTATTTATTCAGCTTGTTGTGTTCACATTTGTTTTCGTGCAAATACAATGCGTTTGTTATTATAGAAATAAGCATCTCAAAATAAATGTCAAGGTGACGAAAATGAAGGATGTGGCATAGATGGCTTCAATCCGATTTTCAACACATAAGTGTTACGTATCGATCCCAGTGACTGGGTGGTGAACATAGTGTTTCATCCAGACTTAGTTCCAAGTCACCTTACACAGCACCTAATACGTATCTAAAGATCAATACGCGGAAATATTATATCCCTCCAAACAAAGGGTGCCGAAGTATCCAAACAATAAAAACAATAATCTTGATGATATTAATGACGTAAATTAATGAAGAGAGTTATAAATGTCAGCATTTCAAGTGCTGGACCTTAAAAACATAAACTTAACAACACCCTCTATTCAAATGATTGTTATGATTGAACTGTAGCATATAAGTAATTTCCAATGAGTAAATATAGTTCTTGGTACAATATATTACACACTATGATGTCTATTATTCAGGTTCATTGTGAAAATCATAAAATATTGATGTTCATTGTCTGCTCAAATATAAGTTGAACATCATTTTCCAACTAATAGACCACCAACTTTTACATTACATTTGTATCGAATTAACTCACGCATATTTCGACAATCACATGCCATTTTGTTTTACAAAACTCGAATTTGCAACATTTGCACAAAAAGATGTAAAAATGACACCTATTTCATAACAAAATACGCGATTAAGATGGCATGCATTCGATTAAAATGTTACTCTGGTTGACACGCACAAGGCCTTCTATTCTCGTTCAACCAGCGTATATTTTTGGTCCAAAACACTTGGATAGTCTAGTGACTTGACTAACCACTGATTTATGATGCTGATGTTTTCAAACATGCGTGAGTTTACGATACTCGCAAGCCTTAAAGTCTGGTTGTATTGACATATAAAGGCAACTTCACGTCGTAAATTGTAATAAAACTCTCCTTGTCTGCTCAAACCTTTCAAGAAACTTTCATCCGTTTATTAAAATAAAGCCTCTTAACTTTATTACGTAAATAGCACTATATAGCACTAATATTCATATTTATAATTACACTCAGGGTTGAAAACAATGACGAGGCAGTTTAAATCATGACTCATAAGTTTATACAGATTGCATCAATTCTATCCTAACTCTATATCATCTCTATATGTACAAGTTGCATTTAAAATTGCAGGACAAAACACGCTTTTGCATACATCAATATTTGTGTGATTTTGTCACAATTTGGTTTCTGTAAATGACGCAGATTCCCCGCACATGCTACATTAAACACTTGTTATGTTTCAGGCAAATCATATTGTGCGTAAATTTGATCAAGGCAATTTGCATGGCGTGCATAAAGAATTCCGCTCATTTGATTCATTGCCGGAAGTTATACGAATGTAATAGCACTGCCTCGTTCAAACAGTAGCAAATTTATAACAATTTCGACACTAATTGAGTTAATTATTGCAAACATAGTCACTGGTTTTTTTATTAACAGCACCTCGTTTTGGCATTCACATGAGCTCAACATATACTTGATCCTCGTAATGCGAATTCATAAACAGTAAATAAAACAATTTTGTCGGCACTTTGATGTTTGCTCAAGAGCGGTTGTGTGCTTGTTATACATTTTACTCATCATATCGAAGTCGCAGCAATAAATTTATAATTATCATACAGTGAAAACTGAATAACAAAACAACTCACAATAAAGTATCGTTTAAATAAAATGTATGTGTATAAAAATATTTAGAACAGAAGTGTCGGAGTCTAGTTGTGGATGATGTAACGCAGCATATGAAATATAAACATAAAACATGTTCAATATTATTTGTATTCTGATATATATCGCTGGCTAAGAATGAGAAGTTCGTAAGTACAAAATAGATATATCGAGAAAACAAGAAATCTAAAATATACTAAGAAAACAAGAAAAACTGTCTGAAATATACTCTTTACTTATGGAAAAAAAGCTTTTACAATTTCATTTTGGTCAATATGGCAAACGCCAATTTTCAACAAAATAGGCTCTTAATAAGCACCTTATAATATAGATTTTAAATATATATATCAGACTTATAAGGTCATAACTACTACTTACAACCTTCTCATTCTTAGCTAGCGATATCATGAAATGATTCTCAAATATCTCTCTAAAGTCGTATCGTATATTATACTATAATTACTCTTGATGAACGTGAACTAATGGTACCACATGAAATTACGAACCACACTATCAAAAGAAATTGGGAGTAGATCTACTAGGGGAAGATTTCCAATAAACCTTTATATAAGGATTTGGATGAAAATGGCAACGGTTTAGTTTAAGAAATGGGCTATACATTGGAACAAGTGGCAGGAAATAATAGTACGGATATGTTTCGAGCATTGCTAACAACTGAACATTTTCAAAGAATGTAAACAGTCGTAAACCTCATACGTGCCAAACGTAACTAATATCATATTATGGGATATAAACTTTGAATAAGCAATTTTCGAAAACGGTTTGGACCTGATCGTTATATGTGTGGTGTTCGACGAGCATATACTGTCATGGAACATACATTCACTGTGTAGGAAACATACTGACATTCAATTGGAATTATATGACATAACACACACAACTGTTCGGTAATGTTGCTACAAGCAATCTGAATTTGTCATTATTACAAACAGTTTAATCAGAGGTGTCGTTTACATTAATAATCGGAAACAGTTCGCGGTTTTCTGCGGGACATTAGTTACATTGTGTTGAAAATATATATACTATAAAAAATAATTTAGTGAAAGTAAAACGGTAGTGGCAATTAAGTACGAGCTGTTTCAAACGTGTGCTGGTAGTGAACGATTGATTCGGGTAGTTGCCCGATATGTGCCGGTAGTGAACAATTGATACGGGTAGTTACTAAAGGTACACCAGTAGTGAATAATTAATACGAATAGTAGCCAAAAGTGTGCCATATTTAGAAATTAATACATGGAATTGCAACAATATGTCGAAAGTTAACAATTGATACGGGTAGTTGTCAAACGTAAGAAGGTAGTGAATCTTTAGTAAATATGGTTGCCAAACGTATAACGGAAGTAAACGAATATAACGAGTGGTTGCCAAAAGTGTCAATGTAGTGAAAAGCTAGTATCAGCGAATTGCCAAATGAGTGCCGGAAGTGAACGGCTCGTGTGATAGTTTAGGTTGTATTTAAGATAAGCAAGTTTGCTCAGAACTGACCACCATGCCAGCGATGTAAAATTTATGAACACTAATGTTTGGGTGTAGGTGATGTGGGTGAATTCCAGATGCCTGTGTTATATTGGATTTTATTACATGGGAACATTCTTGCACCATATGTTTATTACGGTATTCACCACAAATTAAAGAACATTTTCACATAGGCAATAAAGTCTCGTGCAGCGATTATAATAAAATTGCTGATAAACTATTTATTCCATACTTTGTTCCAATATCATCTATTCGATATTTAACTATCGCTACCTGATGTGATGGCTTACTAAGCGATGGTATTGCCTTCTTGTTTCATACAGAAACGTGTGATGAAGAATCTGCTAGGCGAATAGAAAATGCGTTATTTAACATCTGTGTTAATGCGAACGGTGGCGATCAGGAACCAATTTAGTGATAATTAAGATGTTGTTACCATTATTAAAATGCAATCCCTTGATGCTTGTTTGTTTTCAGATTGGAATACTAGTACATAGTGTGGTTTGAATTCGTCCGTGGTTAAATTGGAATTCTTATACTGAATGTGTTTCTATACACCAACCTATTTATCATGTCGTCAGATGGTATACAGGAATACCAGATGACAACCTCGGATTATGTCTCCAAATATGAATGGGATGATATAGCATTGTTTGGAAATATCAGTAATAGTTCATATATTGTAGATGCCCACACTGAGCGTGACTTATGGCGCGAGATACCTCTAGGTATCATCTTGACGTTTCTATGTATACTAACAACAGCAGGGAATGCAATGGTGCTACACGCTGTCAGAACAGAGCGAAGACTTCAATCAGTGAGTACATAAAACATTTATCACATTGCTGAATTATTTATGTATAAGTCAAGGGATAGCGCTAAAAGAGCTCTTACTGACAAAGACTGCGCCATCAATACCTCTAACTCTTGATGTTTTTTTACACACGCATGCGAACCATTTTAGCGATGCTGAAAGTAATACCTTTAACATGAGAACTCCCAGGTGACTTAGCTTTTATTTTCTGATTTTGCAATGATAAGATTTTTTGTGAACTACTTCCATCACGGGTATCAAAATACACTTTGCATATATTATTTATATTACTGGGACCGGCATAGTGTGAGAAATGACACTTCATCGTTTTATCTTCTCTTATACTTCTAAGTCTCAATCTTTACTGAATAATTCATATAATAACGGTTTTCTCGTGTGGTATAAGTTCTATGTGATGTATACACAGTATCCATACAATCATTAGCTTTATTCATTGCAACAAGAGAGATTCCCTGATATATTTCAGTGAATTACTGGCATGAAATGGCGGGAGAATGCACGTGTCTAAATGAAACTAATTGTATTTGTATGAAGTTCCTGTAGCTCGTGTTCTAGCTTTGTGTCGTACATAATCATTACACCTTCACAAATGATGATAATTCAATTTCTATAATGTAATTTAAACACAAAACATTGTATGTAACAAGGTTATGAATTGCATTAGTGCATTCGATTCTAGACATGAATTGAAATACAGTGACAATCTTGGGATGTATTGTAGCCGTGCCGGTTTCAACATTGAGAAAGTGAAGCTTAGAATATATAACACAACTAAGACAATTAACCACTGACTATATAACAGTAGCGCAATTACACTTAATTATATAAATCGGACTGTGAACTACGTGTGTACACTTTAATCAATGCCTTCCACTATGTTGTTATTTGAACATATAAGTTAATTCAAAAGTAATAAACACAAGTACTTGAAAGTAAAAAAGTATTAATACTCTTATTTAGGAACATTAGAATGGCTAGTTTCTAGTTGGCCTTGAAGGTAGATCAATCGATCAATAATCTACAGTTTTACGTAATACTATGTGACCATGAATGGTTAAACGTTCTGCAATCTTATGGTGTCTAAATTATGCTTACAGTCCTCAAATATATCACCATACGTATGAAGTAAAACTTTTAAAGTTCCCTGTTACTGTAGAATGTATTGATAAAACTCCTCAGTAGCAAATATAAAATGTCCTAACGGTTGTTAGTTTTCGAACACCATTGTCAAGAATGATATGTTGCTAGTAATCAATTTGGTTTCTTTAAACTAATTTATTTTATTAGTAAGTCTTCATTTGTCAAGTTTGTTGACATCTTCACGCGAAGTTACAAATTGGTAGTTCTGGTAAAAGTGTAAAATTTTGAATAGTTAATAACTTATTCGTCTATCTTATAGACAAACTCTGTGATATAGTATATTATGATGTCTATTTGAATTATTAAATATTTTGAACCATTGGGAACAAGGAAACACATCAGAAATAGTTTAATGTAGTGTGGGGATCCTTGATAAAAACAATTAGAACTGCGTGGTGGTCAGAATATTCTGTAATTAGTTTTAATTAATATACATAAAAAATGTTCAGTAATACACGGTGAATTTTTTATCTGACATCAGTTTAAAACTTGTAACTTATATATTTTGATTAAAAATGTAAATTTTCTGAAATTACCGTATTCTGTCCGTGGCGTCACTTTGCCGTAATTTACGACGTTTTCACAATTTCTGTATTTCTGGTGTTTCCCATCTTGCACGCATTCTTGGAAAATGTTCATTGCATTTACAAATGTAACAAATGTCTTAACGGATATGATATATATGATGTGTCTCGCCTGCATGGGCATATTTGTTGGTTTTTAATAGGCTATGCATTTGCGATTCGGACAGCCAAATAAAAAGAAGTAAACCAATTATGTTACTTGCTTTTGTTAAGCAAGTTCTTTCCGCACATAGCAATGCAGAGTGTTGGATGAGTTACAAGAAACATATGTTGTCAAAATAATTTTTTGCAAATTCCACTGCAGTGTGAAATGGCCCGCTTACAGCCCGGGTCTTAATCTGTGTGGTTTTTTTTCTTTTGGGCTATCTGAAATCGCTCATGTGCAATCAAATACTAATATACACAACATCAAAATGCAATTTAACAAGACCAGATTGTAGAAATCTGTGTAAACGCAATCGAAAGAATGGGTGAAATTTGGGGAACATGAGACAGAAAGAAATTATCAAAACGTCGTATAGTAAGTCAAAATGACGTCAATGTCAAAATAAGGTATTTTTTAAAAATTGACATTTTAAATTTTTTATTCGAGTTACAATTTTCAAACTGGTACCACAAAAACATCTTTTGTCTAACCCTGCACAAAATTTCTTTGCGATAGCAGAACATTAAGAATTGATAAAAATACCCCGAAAGTGTACACATTCTTTTCGGACACCCTGTATACGCATTTTCCATTTCATATGTCACAGTTGGAATAAGTTTATATTGCTCTTGCTGGCTTTAGTTATATTTGTTGCTGTTTAGTGTTTTTTAAACTGTTCATCTCACAGGAGAGATTCCTTCATTACTTATAATCTTTATACTGCTGTTTGTTTTAATCACATTTTCAAAACCAACCTAGTTACATTTTGCCTTTTACAAACCTACTTACCTAGTCGGCAATGTCTATGGTAATAATGTTTTTGCTACTTTGACAATTTATTTACGAAATGGTAAATGTTGTTGTTGTTCCTCTGTCAGACGAAATCACGTTTTACCAACTCCCGGTAGAAATTTAATACAAGTATGTGTATGTTATATCTCGGCGGAGCTCGTTCCATTTTATGATATCCCTCTAATTCCTGTTCTGTCATACTTGACGTGGTCGAATTGAATTTACTTATAATAAAATTACTAACATTTGAGTCTACTGCTACATGTAATAGTGAAAATGAGTATAATAAAAACTCTGGATTGCACTGTCTGCCAGTCGTCTCAGTGTTGTACTCTCCACTTTGCCTTGCGACTGCCTTATGTTGGAGTAAGTGCATTTGTCATGCTTATATACCAATTCACCGTTATATATCATTTCCAATACATCCGCTAAAATTCTCTATTTATACATTTGCAATTGGTTCTAAGAGCGAATGGAATTTAATGGTGATCATTTATCCCTTGTCAATTTCGATTTGTCTATATTCATCAAAAGCATATACATTTACAAGTGTGCATCTGCAGAATTCGAATGGCGTGTTGATATTTGTGTTTGTTCTAATATCCCATCTGGTGTATACAAACAATTTCCGTATGGTATTTTAGTGACTTGCGTGCTCTATTGTATCGTGGAATATGCTAATATTTTTTAATGAAAGCATTTGTACATCATTGTTTAAGTCGAAAACTGGTTTTCGGAGCCTTTATTACTTTAGTACCTTTATTAAAGTGTCTGCTGAATTCAAACTTGATTTATTAGAATTATCATTTTTGATGGAATATATTTGACACAATGTGCATTGTTCGACGATTTTCACTCCCTTTCTATCGACTTATATGCCTTGTCTTTTATAATTCACTTCTGCTAAGAGTTCCGTATAAATTGGGTTATTTCATACGCCCCACTTTCCGTGACTTTCGTCTGTATCCCAATTGTGTCATTGAAAAACGTTTTAATCATAAAGCGGCGTTAAGTATTAATCACGTGGTGTAATGTTTCTCATTCAAATTCGACACTGTATGTTTTTACACTCATAGTATCTCCAAAGTCTCATAAATACAATAATGTAACATGTTGAAAATGCATGTTTCACGGTGCACAATCACGTGGTTTGTGACGTCACATTTTGGTATCGCGAACAGCAATTTTGGTAAATAAATGCTCGATTGAACCAAGAAAAATCGTCGTAAGTATTTATTTACGCATTTTTGGAAATTATCATTTGTATGTTGCAAGTCCTTATATCAATGCATAACCCCGACAACCACGAATATGTCCCTGTCTGCTCTAGTTTTAACGGAGTTGCGGCAAAACTGACCAAAAATCTCAAAATTGGTGTTGGTATTGCTGACAGCAGATTCAAGAGCACCACAAAACACGGTTTTCCTTGCTGGAGTCTTCGAAAGGAATCATCTGTTGGTACTTTATGCCTACAAAAAGCTGATGATTGATTGTTTTGTACATTAAGTCACTATTTCCAACGTAAAATAGGATTTAAAATAATGCTATTGCGGCACGTTATGAAAGTTAAATGATGTTGCAACCAGTATAGTATTATCTCAAATAGCTGAAAAATACCTGTATATATATATATACATGTATATGAAATGAAGGTGGTTTGAAAAGCTTCGAGTTCGAGTTTGAGGTTTTCTCCACATATAGGTAAATTATGAGAAGCTAAACACAATATTGTTTATTACGAAATAGTATTAATTGCCATTTGGACCCGGGCCGTGGTACTATACGAGGAACACTGTTTTAATTATAGCCTCTCTTATTGTTTGGCAACCGTAGCATAAAATACTAAAAATGTTTAAAAAGGAATTGAAATATGCTTGGTACATTTAAATTTCGAGTTGGGCGTTTATTTGAGGTATAAGTGTTTTGTTATATCGGTCCAAAAAATGACTGAGTGTTAGGGGAATTGCACATTTTAAGATAAAGGCCGTTTAGTAGAATAAATGCGATATGTTCGTGATATACATTTCGTTAACACAATGCCCTTTTTATAAATTAATTACTGATGCGCTTGCTCCAAAATAAGGATGTGCTCTTTATGGGCGTGACTTAATAATCAAAGCTATTTATCGTTGACATGCATTAGTATTTTTCAATGTTTTCTTAGTTGTGTTGTTTTGATAGTTCCTGCCAAATTTTTTTTTAATTCTTAAGTTCAAAATGTACAATCACGTGACTTATATCGGTATCGCCTCTTGCCAAACCTGCATATTGTGGCAGTCTCGGACTCATCTTTACATATCCGGTTGTACCATATTAAAGCCAGTTAGGTATTAGTTAACGAACTATAGAATGTCTGTCTTTGGTTAAAACACTGCGGTTGTAGTTGACACAATACCAAAATAAGCCACACGATATGTATCATAGTTAAGAGCATTGTTCATAAATTGAAATGACACAAATACACTTGTTAAATGTTATAAGTACACCATCATGTAATGCATATATCGTTTTATTATACATGATATCATGTTCATTTTTTGCATGTGTTAATGTGAGTAGTATAGCAGCAATATCCGATAATTCGATAATTGTAATATGCCCGCTGCGAGCAGTGAACCGTGAATTTTCAAAATATGCCAAAATGCATGTGCAAAACAGATCTTTTTCGCACGAAGTCCCAGTGCACGAAGTCCCAAAATGTTACATACACATTGTCCATCAATACCCACACCAGGAAAACACAAAACCGGAAGAATTACGATAACAGACCGTACAAGAGAGGTTTGTGAAACAAACATGTCTTATGGCTATAAATAGCCTAGTGTAGCTAAGATCACCACGACCTTGACCTTTGACCTATCGACCTCAAAATTAATAGGAGCCTACATCAGCAACCTCTCTGTAAAGTTTTACGATCTAATATCCTGTATTTCTTATGGTGTGGACCAATGATTGTTGTGTATTTAAAGGTCATGGTGAGTTTGACCTTTGATCCAAATGACCTTGAAATTGAATCGGTCCGTCTGTGGAGGATGAATAATCTCCACTTGAAATTTAAGAATCCTAGGTCCACCTGTTTTGGAGTTATTGTTGAAAAACCGTTCGGCATGTCGACCGACCGATCGGCAAGCATGCACTGTACATAACAACACATCTATACAAGACATAAAACTTAAATACTTACAAATTTTAAGATGTTTAAACATAATACATCATGAACGTAATATAACAGTTCTAAATTTAGTCATTTTTCAAGCTAGAAAAACTTTATAGGCACTATTTTCACGTACTACTATGTACTGCGTTGGTGTACTTATAACATTTAATGAGTGTATGAGCTTACATATTTATCATATAACTAGATAAATGAGCGGTCGACAAAATACAAAATAATCATTTTTGTAACTTTAATCATTATTTATAGTTTGTCTGTGATTTACAACAATCTGTGATTTAATTAATGCCAGAATTGCATAGTTTACAATACAAATTGAGTTGTTCACGAATGTACAGTCAAATCTTACACCATTATGTATTTGATGTCACAACCAAAATGATGCAACACATGACATGCTCTATCAGAAACCATACACCTTCAACTTAAACTTGCTAAATCATATATGTAGCAAACCTTAAAACTATGAATAAGATCATTTGTGAAAACAAACATATACAAAATGTAACTAATTACAGCATTATTAAACTCAAGTTCTGGTTAAACTTGAAATAATTAGCTAAACTAATCTCTTAATCGTGTATTGGCGTGTATTGATGAACACCAAGATAAAAGTATCGATGACACAATTCTGGCATTAATTGTTTTGTCTTATAACAAAAGAACGTCTTGAAAGTTCGTTCTGGTTTTAAATTTGCTTAAACTAAATCAAATGAACATAAGCACCACCGGTCAATAGAGAAAGTATTGTAGTACAAAATGGTTTATGTAATAAACACCATTTTGTTCGTACTATTTTGAATTTTTCGAAGAACGAATTTTCCTGACGTCTTATAAATGTATTATAAATGACTTTTATTTTGCTAAGTATGATTATGAATCAAGTTACATGTTTTTATAGAATATTAAAATCAAATCTGAATGAAACCTCTTAATTGTCTTTGTTAAATCTTTATTTGTCAGAAAAGTTCAGTTCACATCATCATAATTTTAATCTTAAAGTATTGAGCACAAGATGTGAGATAACTAAATATTTCCCTAATCCGACGTCGATATCGATAGGCATGTTACTAACACACGAAATATCCAACAATGTCGTTCCATAGTCGTTTCGCAGGCAACTTTGAATTGTCTGTATTGAGAAAATTTGCTGTCATGTTATAGTGTTCATGTAGACGCATATATGTGTCGTGTATCAATTGTCAAGCCCCATTCATATCGTCGGGAGGATCTTGCTTTCATTTCGACGGGCACTGCTGTCCCACCGAATACCAATGGAACCCCTTTTAAGCGCATTCCTGTCAATGCTCATGGTAGCGACCTTTTGCCTCCTTACAACCCGGGTTCGCTCAGGGAGGTCGAAGTCGTGGTTCCTGTAAGAATCGAACTTCAAATTAAAGTAAAGTGTACTGATAGTAAGGCCATACCAAATTGTATTTTCGTTTAGCGTCCACCCTAAGTTCGAAAACCTATCTAGCTATACTGAGACAAAAAAAAACACTCGAAAAACACCAAGTAATTAAATAACCTACTGCAATAACTGAAAACGTTTTTATGTGAATCCTACTGCTGTGTAGGGATTGGGACATGATGGTGAACACGAATGATAAGTATGAAATTAAAAATCAATATATCAATGGAGTTTGAAAAGACGTTATAAACTTTGTTGTTTTTTCCTTCCCAAGATGTCTTAACCTACCCGACGCTAAACGAAGAAATTATTTGGTTTGGCCTAAAGCCATCGTTAATCTTTTTTATGGAAATAACCACAATACGGATGGCTAATTGACCATAATAACACTTAGTTTAGAAGCATATTGGAGCATACTTTTCCGCTGGTTGCAATATCATTTAACTTTCATAACGTGCTGCAATAGCATTATTTTAAACCCCATTTTACGTTTGAAATAGCGGCTTTAATGAACAAAACAATCAGTCAGCAGCTGTTTGTAGGCATAAAGTACCAACAGATGATGTCTTTCGAAGACTCTGGCAAGATAAACCGGGTTTTATGGTGTTCTTGAATCTGCTGTCAGCAATACCAACACCAATGTTGAGATTTTTGATCAGTTTGGCCGCAACTCCGTTAAAACTAGAGCAGACAGGGACATTTTCGTGGTTGTCGGGGGTATGCATTGATAAAAGGACTTGCAACATACAAATGGTAATTTCTAAATAAGAATAAATAAATACTTACGACGATTTTTCTTGGTTCAATCGAGCGTTTATTTACCAAAATTACTGTTTGCGATACCAAAATGTGACGTCACAAACCACGTGATTGTGCACCGTGTGTTTGGCGATTGTACTGAAACATTTAGCAGTTACACAATGTTATACATTGAATTCAATTATGTGTTAACGAGAAATTAACATTTATAAAAAAATATACACCGTTTTGTTAAAGTTGTTTTGTAAAAAGATAGTTCGTGAACTATAGGTTATGACGAATAATTAAATGATGATGTATTAGTATACTGCTAAGTACAGGGCTGGTGTATATAGGTTTTCAACGACCACTTTGCAACAATTACCGCTATTTTGTCGACATATTGAACCATATTTGATGAGGGGGTTTTTACCCAAAAGTCAATAAATAGATTCAGTTTTGATGAATGTCAACGGTGATTTTATCATCGGCTTTAATATTACATGATATCGTTAAAAGAGGTACATTTTTATTGATTGACAGTGTACGTATTATATGGGTCCGTACTGGAGAAATGCTTTATACTGGTGCATTATTTTGCTAACTTCTGCGTGGGCCGTTATTGTGCGGCTGGGGTAGTGCAAATGTATTTGTTACGGTATTGCAATAGCTTCAAATCACACCCAAAAGATAATCGGGAAGGCGCGTTCGAGACTGTACTGTTGCATTATTGTGGGTGTAATTGTCTGGCTGTATACTACTCTTACACACGTGTATATACTATTGTTGTATAATTGATTTAAATATGTACTAAAACTCAATACCTTGCTTTGTACGCATTGATATTCCCTTTGGTTAATTGGACATAGCTGACAGTTCTATGAAAATGATATTAAACTTAATAAACAAACTATAAACTTAGGATCTAAACACGATGTCGAAGATGAGTAAAATGATTTTAAGTAAACTAGATTTACAGCGTCATCTACAGGTCTTCGATCCCTTGCATGTCGTCCATGGATATAATTAGACTGAAGATAATGTAAATACATATGCCATCGACTGAGCATCTAAGTGGACTACAGTACAATATAATAACCATATTACAAAATGCGTATGCATTGAATAATCTACATTAATGAAGAAAAGTACTCACATTATCAAATGAACATCTAAATTGAATATAAAAGGCATATGATTCGATTTCGTATTGTTTTTGTTAGGGCTGTTGTATTGAATCATATAAACAACCGATTGTTTGAAAACGAGGGGTTAAGGATAACAAACTCATTATTCTGCCTCTACCACAAATCGGCAATCAACATAATAATTTAATTGATACATATTTGATACATAAGTGATAAAATAAACGAAGGATTACTAAGTGGCCTTCAAAGAAACAGTACTGTATCTGTTACAAATATTGTTGTATAATTATAGTCAACTATTGCGTCTGCTCAACAAGTTTTAAATTTACGGATTTGAAGGAATACCCACATGTGTCTAGTTAACACTGTTTGACTGAAACAAACAGTTGTTTTGTTGACTTGCGTTTTAATGGCATTTGCTTTAGTTGTACGAATATTGCTACAATGTAATGCGTAACATGAAACTTTGTGCGCTGGATACATTGACATCTACGAAATGTTATGCATTTTGCAACCCTAATATGTGTCAGCCATTTGTCGGTGATCACATCTTAACTGATTGATAACTATGTCCATGCAGAGAAAAACACAATCAACATGCACACATTGTATACAGTTTAAAGGAATTAATTCATTTAGTTTTAGTAGTAATACCTACACTAACTTTTAAAACTCACAAGTTTATCCAAAATTAGCTGGACTTGATTGAACCATAAAAGTATTTTCTGGAGAGGCAATAAATTATTACTACATTATTTTACAATGGCCATTGTCAGCCCTCCATTAACAATATACTAAAATAAATTTTCAACAGGAAAGGCAACAATCAACTTAACCAGCCGTACATAGAAAATATCAAATGTCACATGCCAAAAATAAACAACACATCGCCTACACAATCGAACGTGACACTGCAGTTTCAGCTAACACCATGTGGACAACCTACATGTAATTTCAGCTGACAAAAATCTGAATGACCTAGCTAAATGATCTGGCATCAACAATCAGAATGCCTAATCGAATTAACAAGTTCATGGTTTAACGTGTCTGAAGTCTTAAAAGGCAAATACCATAACAGTTATAAAAAGCCGATGGCATATTTTCAGCTTAATGACCATGTTTTACCGATCATAATGTTGACTGAATTCCTTGTAAACCGACGCATGAAAGGTACATAATTCATATTTTATAATGAAACTACTACTAACATAGACATGGCAACACGTCATTTGATTGTTAGAACTATTGACATCAGTTCAATATATATTGGTATTTCAAATAGCATTAAAACACTCCCGAAAAGCACGTCTGGTAGAGTGTGCCATTTTCACCTGATATATTAGGTTCGTAATTAAAAATCCGATGGAAACTAATATTCAAAACAGCCATCTGTTTAATATGTACTGTTGAAAGTATAACTTCAAAACTTGTAGTACAATGCTCTCATATATTGTCTGGAATAAACTAATCATCGTTCTAGTACCAATATAGTGTGATATATGATAACAATTTTGTTCTGTGTCACACTTCAATAAAGCGAAGACTTCTGTCTATATGGACACTGAAATTGCTTTAATAACTCAAGAGTGATTTGCTGTCTGGTCTTACATTTGTAGCTTGCATGTCGTGTATATTTGGATTTGTACATTTCTCGACTAGACATGAAGTAACATTTACTCTTGTTCAACCTTAGTCTCCTCATTAACATTTCAAATAAGACTTGATGAGTCCCTACAAAGTGCGAGGTTTACAGCCTTTGTACATATTATGGCTTTTATAAACGCTCTAATAGTGTCATTTAAAACCTTGCATACATCAGATTGTATCAGACATGAGGTTTTGTAGATCTTGTTCACAGTACATTACAGTAAAGGGAGCCAAGTATTGCCAGAACATATACTTATTCTTGCTTGGAAAAAGCGCATTTGTCTGACTAACATACACATTCATAGTTTCATTTTATTTGTGATAGGCTGTTTGATTTTACGTGCAATGTCCGAATTTTATCATATTATTGCAATTTTGTTCGTATATATTTTTCTCGCTTATTCCTTTCTAGGTTGATTTGGATTTAATACCCCAATCGTAAAATGCATTTGCTTTGTACATGCTGGTCTGTTATGTCATTTCAAAGATACTGTGACAGAGTAGAACCCATAAGACAAACTATTCTTCTGCAGATGTTAACTCATAGCGTCATTGTCTGTTTTGGTGTTTAGTGAAAATTCCACACAATCGGTGAAGATACAATGTTGAAACATTCGTATTTTGGAGTCTTTGTTTTTTCTTTGTCAAAAAGAAAAATCTTTTTTAATACGAATTCGATACTGCACAGGCAAATTATTCTTGAGTGTGTTTGCGCATCTAGCTGAAAGCTGCATAACAATCTCTGTCAGTGCATTCACCTTGTGGCTGCTTGTAAAACGTAACATGTTCTACTAAAGTAGTGTCAAACAAGTACGTGTATATACACGTGACGTCAATATGAGTAAAATACTTTTAAGCAAATTAAGTTCGCAGCATCATTTACAAGTCACTGCTTCCATGTCACTTCTAGACTACAAAATACACACAGAATAACTGAGCATTTAACTCTGAGGTCTACACAATCAGGAATATTGAAAAACTAATACTCATTAACACGGAAAATATCAAATTTTAAATCATTTTGTCCGTCCGTGTCTGGTACGCATTTGTTGCCCTAACCTAGCGGAGTTATGCATTTCTATGCTAATGTAAAGTGTTTTTTTTCAACGATATCATACCATGTGGTATTTGTTGTCACTGTACTCTTTGTTGTATAAGTGCTATGATTTCAGATCAATTTAGATAACACATGTGTTAACAAATTTGAATGAATACCCGTAAGTGTATTGTAAATATTGATTGCGTAAAATATTAACTTGATTAAGTTATTAAAAAGCATTTACCATAGTGCCCGATATATTTATGTAATTTACGAGTGCTAGAACAATGTAGAACAGCAACCATTGTATACATTATGCATTAAAAGCTAAATAATGTATCTCACCGTTTACATAATGCTTGTATCACGTTCTATGTTTATCGTTCTGAGATCAGTGTCACCTTTTTGTTGGTGTATAATGCAGTGAATATGTTCCAACGTACATAAAGTTAGAAAAACAACATAAAATATTCTACAACTTTGCACGATTTTAAAAGTTGAGTTGATACGCAAAATGAATATGAGGGAACGCATCAATAAACCTAACAAGCGGAGCACATACTGTCAGATAAATCGTATTAGACTACGTTGGACCTGTAGATATTTTTATTGTATGAAAGTTAATTTTATACTCGTTTAGTAAATATTCAAATACCATGTTTCTCAGCTAGATTGCATTATCCCTATTCCCAATAGGTATAAAGTTACAAAGTTTGTAAAGGTTAGGTCTCGCCGAGGTTTGTTCTTTGTAACAATACGTTTCAATTTAATGTCTTCCCTGTCTACAACGTAGAAGAAGTGACTTAAATGCAATAACACAACAGTAGTCGTCAATTTCATGGTCACTGTCAAATAGTGAATCATAATGCTATTCAGCAGTTCTTGTAACTAAACCGTTCACTCGTCATTACTTTGATTTTGGTGTCCATAGTCTACTACAGTAAACCAGAGAGCCAAAGTTCAACTAAATATACTAGATGGTGTTGTGATCAAGATATACTTTCATAATTAAGCACGCATAATTATAACACACCCAATCGTATAAAATCACTTCGGAAGTCAATGTCCAATTACATGTACGGGAACTATCAAGTTATACCAAATTAGGCATGTACTCGTATGTATATGAGTATACATGTGCATGGTGAGATAGAAAATAATCATGACTTGTCTGATCACGACAATTTGGCGCTGTCTATTTAGTTCCATTGTCGTCGAAATATACGAACCAACACACGAACTGACGGTGTTTGATATAAACTATAAAATAACACTACCAACCAAACGTCATTTGGTTACAAGTATCAAATACCTTTTTCATTGAAGGTATTTTGGTGAACATAAATGGAAGATTAATTTTTACAAAACTCTCATGTTGTTTGGTATCAATTTACTCGCGTGGAAATACCAATGCGTTGTCATACATGATATCGCTTTGAATCTGTGTCGTTATGAACAGAAAAGGCGATAAATATTCCACTGTTTATTACGCACGATTTCAACTTGTGACATTATATCTGGTCATATCTTGTAAGTCATATATATTTATATTTAGAAATGTATTTTGCTCGACTGTACATGATCTAATATCAAACTCATATTCAAATACATCTGATCAATATAACACGAATTGACAATTCTCTAGTCCTCTTATTTTTAAAGGGAGGTCGTCGCTTGCCTATTATTTTATGTAAATGCAAATTTCTCAGGCTTACATATTAATGTATGGTTTCTCACGACTCGCAATACACCCGCGTAAAACATTAGTTTCAATTATTTTAAAGTAAATACATTTGCAAATGGTTTTAAGTGACGGTGGAATATGTATTCGAACTTGTTCACTCAGCTATTTATATCTGTGACTTGGAGTGTCATCTATTTGACTGCTGCAACATACTTTCTACTTTTAAACAGTTGAAACATCTCCCGTTCATTTGTGTGTTGGGAAATTTTCCGTGTAATTATGATTTATGTTTATAAGCTCTGGTGTTTATATGAAATATCTGTGCAAATGTTTATCATCGTTTTATGCAATTGCGTGTCTTTCCTGCTTTATCATGCAGAGTTGTCAAATTTCCTGTCGATAATTATGTTTTTCAACGCGGCTTGTAGTTTCCGTGTAGTCTTTGTGTGTCAGTTGTTCTCGGTTAGGTCATTCAAATATATTATTATATATGAACATATTTCAGTGCTTATTCGTCAACTGTTCTAATCAACCTTGATCAATGTATGTCCGCATATTTCAACCATTATTGTTCGGTAGAAAAAACGACGAAATTTGTATTGTTGTACAGACTGAGTGTTGCCATCCGGTACTTCCTCTAAAATGTATTTTAATCGGCTATGAATTAGGTAATACACTGCACTTTCCATGACTGTAGTATATATCACAATGGTATCATTACATGGTGTTTAGATCGTTAAGTGCCATAATATAATCATGTGGAGGTTAAAACGACTGTTCTCGATATTGTTTGAAATGTGTTTCAACTGCGTTCCTGCACTGGCGGTATCTCCGAAGTATCACAAATGCAATAATGACACATGTACAAATACGTATGCTTAAGCGACAATTAATTTCCATGAACAAATACACTGTTTTGATTTAGCCTTCTGTGAATAGATGGTTCATTGAATATGTGTTACGATGTAAAATTTAATGATGCTATGATGTTCTTAACTACTAAGTAGGGGGCTGATATTGGCTTACATATGTTGCCCTTTTCCATTTCTTATGAAACAAAACACATGTTGAAATATGTACTGTATCGAACCTATATGTACCTGGTAATGTACCAAGATGCTCATTCAACTCGTTTAACTTCCACCATACTTTAACACTATTATGTATAAAAATATAATAGTTTATCAGTAGAGGGAACATAGTTAGCTATTGGTCGAATCTTCCCCACGAGTCTCTGATATGGACATAGGGAGCGGATATCGACGACAATAGTGTTGTAAGGAATTAAGAGTTTTATTATTGTGCCAAAAATCATTTGATCTGTGGCTTTGGCCCAACCCGTAAGCCCATTGAAGAATCATTGATTGGTGTTACTAATATAATACACCTCAGGGTAGTCATTCGGAAGATAAAATGTAAAGTGTCAGAGAACTAAATAAAGAGGCTCGTAGGGATGATTGTGCGAACGCCGAACCATGTTGACTCTGTAAATTATGTTTGTCATTATTATTATTATAATTATCATTATTACCATTATTATTATATAAACCATCTTACAAACTTAACTAATGCGTGTATTACATATATTTTTATCCACAGTCCTCTGTTGGCTGCTTGTAAAATCGTAACTGTTAGACCAAAATATTGTCAAACTTTAGCAAACTAAATCATTATTATAAAGTTGAAATATATACGAGATATCAAAGACGAGGATAAAACTTTTAAGAAAATTAAGTTTACAACCTCGTTTATAGGTCGCCTTTGGAATTACTCTCACGTCTGATAACAGTGTATATAAATTACCACACCAAACCCACATTGAACATCTAAGTTATGTATAGTGTGCTGACAAATTTGTGATATAAAACAATATAACACATACTTACATATTGAATAATAAACAAATAGAAGAGCATTTTGTAAGAGTTCGTATAGGTAATTGTGAGTGCAGTTGTCATTAGGTCTGCAAAATACTATATTGTTGAGGCGAGGACTAAGGAGAACATCCCTTCCTTTTTTGCATATATCACTAGGACAACAAACAAAACAACAACTGACAGAAGAGTATGCAGTAGGATTTTGAAAAATAAGCAAAGGAGCATTACACTGAAACTCAAACTTAAAATATCTCAATACACTTCTTTTAACGAAGATTTAACAAGTGTTCGAAGACTCGATAGTTTGTAATTTTTAGGATTAAACACAAGTGCGTAAAATGTTACAAGTGTCATTTTATTAAAATATTATAGTAGTTGTAGTTGTATCATTATTTTGCTATTGTAGAACATCATACTCGTGCATTGTACATCATTGGTCCAGAACAAATTTGGTGGTGGTCAATGTGGATTTATTATCTGTTAGAGGCAAAGTATATTGTTCTATGATGGTGTGTTAAATTGTGGATTTTATCTAATACATGTAAAGGGGTATTTGAGCTCACGCAATAGGAACGAACACCAAATTAGCACTGACAAAGAAACGGGTTAGATAAGATCGGGTTGCATTTATTTATCAGAATGATCTGAAGTAAATCAGAGAACATACATACAATACAACTGAATATATTCCATGTTATGATATCCCTCTAATTTGTGTTCTGTCATACTTGACATGGGTGAATTGACTTAATTTAAAATAAAATTAGAAACATTTAAGTCTACTGCTAATTGTGAAAATGAGTATAATACAAACTCAGCATTTTGTTTGCACTGTCTGACAGTCGTTTTAGTGTTGTACTCTCCACTTTGCCTCGCGACTACCTTATGTTGGAGTTAGTACATTTGTCATGTGTATATACAAATTCACCGTTATATATCATTTCCAATACATCCGAAAAAATATTAATTCTCTATTTATACATTTGCAATTGGTTCTTAGAGTGAATGGAATGTAAATGGTGATCATTTATCCCTTGTTAATTTCGTTTTGTCTATATTCATCAAAAGCATATACATTTACTCATGTGCAGTTTATTTACTGGTTCTCCGAGCCTTTATTACTTTGGTACCTTTATTAAATTGTCTGCTGAATTCAAACTTGATTCATTAGCATTATCATTTTGATGGAAGATATGTGACACAATGTGTATTGTTGACGAGTTTTCACTGCCTTTCTATCGACTTATATGTCTTCTATAACACACTTTTGCTAAGAATTCCGTATAAGTTGGGTTATTTCATACGCCCCACTTTCCGTGACTTTCGTCTGTATCCCAGTTGTGTATTAATCACGTGGTGTAATGTTTCTCATTCAATTTCGACATTGTACGTTTTTACACTCACAGTATCTCCATGGTCTCATAAATACAATAATGCAACATGTTGAAAATTCATGTTTGGCGATTGTACTGAAACATTTAGCAGTTACACAACGTTATACATTGAATTTAATTATGTGTTAACGAGAAATTAACTTTTATAAAAAACATCTACACCGTTTTATTAAAGTTGTTTTGTAAAAAGATAGTTCGTGAAATATAGGTTATGACGAATAATTAAATGAGGATGTACAGGGCTGCTCTATATAGGTTTTTAACGACCACTTTGCAACAATTACCGCTATTTGTCGACATATTTTAATCGGCTATGAATTAGGTAATACACTGCACTTTCCATGACTGTAGTATATATCACAATGGTATCATTCCATGGTGTTTAGATCGTTAAGTGCTATAATATAATCACGTGGAGGTTAAAACGACTGTTCTCGATATTTTTTTAAATGTGTTTCAACTGCGTTTCTGCACTCGCGGTATCTCCGAAGTCTCACAATTGCAAGAATGAAAAATGTGCAACTACGTATGCTTAAACGACAATTAACTTCTATGAAAAAATACACTGTTTTAATTTAGCCTTCTGTGAATAGATGGTTCATTGAATATGTGTTACGATGTAAAATTTTATGATGCTACGATGTTCTTAACTTCTAAGTAGGGGGTTGATATTGGCTTACGTATGTTGCCCTATTCCATTTCTTTTGAAATAAACCACATGTTGAAATATGTACTGTATCGAAACTATATGTACCTGGTAATGTACTAAAATGCTCACCCGTTCATAAGACTACCAACATACTTTAAACACTATTATGTATAAAAATATACATGTAATAGTTTATCAGTAGAGGCAACATAGTTAGCTATTGGTCGAATCTTCCCCTCGAGTCTCTGATATCGACGAGATTAGTTGATTGACTAGTCACTAAATATCCTTTTATCGACAATACGAGAGGTACCCCACTTATATTTGAAAAGTACTGAATGTCCGATATCTTCAATCTAACACGATATAAAGGAAATATATTTTCGTAGAAATGAGAAGTAATGTGCCAGGCATCATATACAATAATTGTTTTTGATATTTGCAATATGGTTCCAACCGAAATTTCCAATTTTGTAGAGGATGTTGCTTTAGGCTTAATGAAGGCCAAACATTCCCAACGAATCTCCAAGAAGAAGTTGAACATTGGTGTACCGTTTTTGTGAATATAATGAGTAGTACTCGTCACTAGAAGGGTGGTTTTTGTCATGTTGTGCCCAATACTGAAATAACACAAATTATTAAAAAATGCCAAAAGTGACTTATTCTTTGATAAACGTTCTCATTTGGTGGATGATGAAAAGGACCAACCAAATAATTGAAAGACGGTTTCAACGAAGTAAGGAGTATCTATTGTAATTACTAATACAGAAATGTCGAAAATACTAAAGCCAAACTCCGAAAATATTGGTGTTTACCAGCGCAAAAAATAAAACAAAAATTAAAGGGAGGCAATCGTCTTTAACCATCATATTTACTACAGCAGAACAGTTATATCGATAACTCTGTCACCTCTGATAAGACAATACATTAACATTGAGATATTTACTGTACACGATCAACTACTGTATGAGAAATATCCACGACCCTACCAAGAATTTGACATTCGTTAAGCTTCTTGTAATAGCAGCCTCTTTGATAACATGTGCTGTGTTCGTTGTAATTAATCAAATATAACTCATATTTCTTCTACAAACGGACAATCATGGTGTTTTGGCAATGTCAAGCACCATACATCAACACATTCACACCATTCGGTACCTTACGAACACGTATTTCATGTTTATTGCGCGATAATAGTAAAGAACAAATTCAAACAACGCTGAATATAACGAATTGGAATCTTAAAGATAAAGCAACATTGGTTACAATCGATACCTGTTCACAACATTGGTGGGATTTTTTCAGTCATACAAAAACTCAAAAGGATGTCCGTACAACAATGTGATTTTTTGGCTTTAACTTAATTACAACTACAAAAATAATGAGTGTATATGTTTATTGAGACATTGACGTGGACGGTTGAATAAAGACTTTTCGAATATACAACGCCATGTTGAAAATATGGGATGTTCAACACTGTTCAAATATAAGTGGGGCACCTCTCGTAGTGTTGTAAAGAATTAAGAGTTTATTTTAGTGCCAACAATCTTTTGATCTGTGGCTTTGACACAACCCGTTAGCCCATTGAAGAATCATTTATTGGTGTTAATCATGTAATACACCTCAGGGTGGTCATTTGGAAGGTACAGATGTAAAGTGTCAGAGAACTAAATGAAGAGGCTCGCAGGGATGATTGTGCAAACGCCTAACTATGTTGACTTTATAAATTATGTTTGTCATTATTATTATTATCATTATTATTATTATATAACCTTTCTAACAAACTTAACTATTGTGTCTGAGCTTTATTCTCCGAATTCCTCTTTTGGTTGCTTGTAAAATGTTAACTGTTAGACCAAAATATTGTCAAACTTTAGCAAACAAAATAATCATTATAAAGTTGAGATAAATACGAGATATCAAAGTCGAAGATAAAGCTTGTAAGAAAATTAAGTTTACAACCTCGTTTAATAGTCTATGATCTTTTGTAGGTCGCCCTTGGAAATAACTCTCTAGTCTGATAATAGTGTATATACATTACCCGCGCCAAATCATTGAACATCTAAGTTGATTATAGTAACTTGACTAATATGTGATATATAACAATACAACACATGCTTACATATTGAATAATAAACAAATAGAATAGCATGTGTTAAGAGTTCGTATAGGTTATTGTACGTGCAGTTGTCATTAGTTCTGTAAATTACTACATTGTTGAGGCGAGGACTAAGGAGATCACCCCTTCCTTTGTTCTGACTGTATCACTAGGACAACAAACAAAGCCAAAAGCTATCAAAAACTTACAAAAATTGTAAAAACTATTTTCAGGATCAAATTTGATCCGGATCAGTTGATCCTCTGTGAACACAGGGCCAGGTGACTAAGCTTTTACTTTCTGATTTTGCAATGATAAAATTTTTGTGAACTTCTTCAATCACGGGTATCAAAATACTCTTTGCATATATTATTTATAGCACATGGTACGGCATCGTGTGAGAAATGACACTTCATCGTTTTATCCTCTCTTATACTTCTAAACCTCAATCATGACTGAATAATTCATATAATAACGGTTTTCTCGTGTGGTATAAGTTCTATGTGATGTATACACAGTATCCATACAATCATTAGCTTTATTCATTGCAACAAGAGAGATTCCCTGATATATTTCAGTGAATTACTGGCATGAAATGGCGGGAGAATGCACGTGTCTAAATGAAGCTCATTGTATTTGTACGATGTTCCTGTAGCTCGTGTTCTAGCTTTGTGTCGTACATAATCATTACACCTTCACAGATGATGATAATTCAATTTCTATAATGTAATTTAAACACAAAACATTGTATGTAACATGGTTATGAATTGCATTAGTGCATTCGATTCTAGACATGAATCGAAATACAGTGACAATCTTGGGATGAATTGTAGCCGACGGGGTTTCAACATTGAGAAAGTGAAGCTTAGAATATAAATATAACACAACTACGACAATTAACCACTGACTATATAACAGTAGCCCATTTACCCTTAACTATATAAATCGGACTATAAACTACGTGTGTATACTTTAATCAATGCCTCCCACTATGTAGTTATTTGAACATATAAGTTAATTCAAAAGTTATAAACACAAGAACTTGAAAGTAAAAAAAGTAATAATACTCTTATTTAGGAACATTAGAATGGCTAGTATCTAGTTGGCATTGAAAGTAGATCAATCGATCAATAATCTACTGTTTTACGTAATACTATGTGACCATGAATGGTTTAACCTTCTGCAATCTTATGATGCCTAAATGATGCTTACAGTCCTCAAAATATATCACCATACGTATGAAGTAAAACTTTTAAAGTTAAAAATAATTAAACCTTTACTTGGATTTATGTTACACGACCTAGAATTCAACAATTAATGGGATGCAGTCTTATTCCATTAAGGTTAACATACACGTTTTTAAGTCGTCAATGATAAAAATAATACCACTAATGTTATCTTAGAAATAAAAAAATGAAAAATGAAATGAAAATATCCCAACCTAACGACAACACATTTTATATGTTTTCATCATGTTAATCACACTATTAAATTTGGAACAACATTGTCTTCAACGTCTTATAAAGTATAACTGATCTTAACATAAAGTTGTTTTTAATTTTGAGTATAATTATTCAAACGTTTCACAGACGTTTTCCCTGTTACTGTAGAATGTATTGGTAAAACTTATCAGTAGCAAATACAAAATGTCCTAACGGTTGTTAGTTTTGGTACACCAATGTCAAGAATGATATGTTGCTGGTAATCAATTTGGTTTCTTTAAACTAATTCATTTTATCAGTAAGGCTTCATTTGACAAGTGTGTTGACATCTCTACGCGAAGTTACAAATTGGTAGTTCGGGTAAAAGTGTAAAATGTTGAAAAGTTAATATCTTATTCGTCTATCGTATAGACAAACTCTGTGATATTGTATATTATGATGTCTATTTGAATTATTAAATATTTTGAACCATTGGGAACAAGGAAACACATCAGAAATAGTTTAATGTAGTGTGAGGATCCTTGATAAAAACCATTAGAACTGCGTGGTGGTCAGAATATTATTTAATTAGTTTTAATTAATATACATAAAAAATGTTCAGTAATACACGGTGTCCAAGTATACACTTTCAATACATTTTAATAAAATCTTAACGTTTTGCTATTGCAAAGAAATTTAGCGCATGGTTAGTCAAAAGATGAATTTTTTATCTGACATCAGTTTAAAACTTGTAACTTATATATTTTGATTAAAAATGTAAATTTTCTGAAATTTCCGTATTCTGTCCGAGGCGTCACTTTGCCGTAATTTACGACGTTTGCACAATTTCTGTATTTCTGGTGTTTCCCATCTTGCACGCATTCTTGGAAAATGTTCATTGCATTTACAAATGTAACAAATGTCTAAACGGATATGATATATATGACGTGTCTTGCCTGAATGGGCGTATTTGTTGGTTTTTAATAGGCTATGCATTTGCGATTCGGACAGCCAAATAAAAAGAAGTGAACCCATTCTGTTACTTGCTTTTGTTAAGCAAGTTATTTCCGCACATAGCAATGCAGGATGTTGGATGAGTTACAAGAAACATTTGTTGTCAAAATAATTTCTTGCAAATTCCACTGCAGTGTGAAATGGCCCGCCTACAGCCCGGGTCTTATCCATGTGGCTTTTTTTCTTCTGGGCTATCTGAAATCGCTCATGTGCAATCAAATGTTAATATACACAACATCAAAATGCAATTTAACAAGACCAAATTGTAGAAATCTGTGTAAACGCAATCGAAAGAATGTATGCAAATCGGGAAAAATGAGACAGACAAAAATTGTCAAAACATCGTATAGTAAGTCAAAATGACGTCAATGTCAAAATATTTTTTTTTATATTTACATTTTAAATTTTTTACTCGAGTTACAATTTTAAAACTGGTACCACAAAAACATCTTTTGTCTAACCATGCACACAATTTCTTTGCAATAGCAGAACATTAAGAATTGATAAAAATACCCCGAAAGTGTACACATTCTTTTTGGACACCCTGTATACGCATTTTCCATTTCATAGGTCACAGTTGGAATAAGGTTATATTGCACTAGCTGGCTTTAGTTTTATTTGTGGCTGTTTAGTGTTTTTGAAACTGTTCATCTCACAGGAGACATTCCTTTATTACTTACAATCTATATATTGATGTTTGTTTTTATCACGTTTTCAAAAACCAACCGAGTTACATTTTGCCTTTTACAAACCTACCTAGTGGGCAATGCCTATGATAATAATAATTTTGCTACTTTGACAATTTATTTACGAAATACTAAATGTTGCTGTTGTTCCTCTGTCAGACTGAATCACTTTTTACCAACTCCAGGTAAATTAAATACAAGTATGTGTAGGTTATATCTCGGCGGAGTTCGTTCCATTTTGTGATATCCCTCTAATTTCTGTTCTGTCATACTTGACGCGGTCGAACTGAATTAACTTATAATAAAATTACAAACATTTGAGTCTACTGCTACATGTAATATTGAAAATGAGTATAATAAAAACTCAGAATTCTGGTTTGCACTTTCTGCCAGTCATCTCAGTGTTGTGCTCTCCACTTTGCCTCGCGACTGATTCATGTTGGAGTAAGTGCATTTTTCATGCTTATATACCAATTCACCGTTATATATCATTTCCAATACATCCGCTTAAATATGAATTCTATATTCCTACATTTGCAATTGGTTCTTAGAGTGAATGTAATGTAAATGGTGATCATTTATCCCTTGTCAATTTCGTTTTGTCTATATTCATCAAAAGCATATACATTTACTAGTGTACATCTGCAGAATTCAAATGACGTGTTGATATTTTTGTTTGTTCTAATGTCCCATCTGGTGTATACAAACAATTTCCGTGTGGTATTATAGTGACTTGCGTACTCTCTTGAATCGTGGAATGTGCTTTGATTTTTTAATGAATACATCATTATTTAAGTCGAAAACTGGTTTTCGGAGCCTTTATTACTTTAGTACCTTAATTTAATTTTCTGCTGAATTCAAACTTGATTCATTGGCATTATCATTTTGATGAAATATATGTGACACAATGTGTATTGTTTGACGAGTTTTCCCTCCCTTTCTATCGACTTATATGTCTTCTATAATTCACTTCCGCTAAGAATTCCGTAAAAATTGGGTTATTTCATACGCCCCACTTTCCGTGACTTTCGTCTGTATCCCAATTGTGTCATTGAAAAACGTTTTAATCATAAAGCGGCGTTAAGTATTAATCACGTGGTGTAATGTTTCTCATTCAATTTCGACATTGCACGTTTTTATACTCACAGTATCTCCAAAGTCTCATAAAAACAATAATGAAACATGTTGAAAATTCTTGTTTGGCAATTGTACTTAACATTCCGCAGTTACACAATGTTATACATTGAATTCAATTATGTGTTAACGAGAAATTAACTTTAATAAAAACATCTACACCGTTTTATTAAAGTTGTTTTGTAAAAAGATAGTTCGTGGAATATATGTTATGACGAATAATTAAATGAGAATGTATTGGTATACTGCTACGTACATGGCTGCTGTATATAAGTTTTCAACGACCACTTTGCAACAATTACCGCTATTGTGGCGACATCTTGAACCATATTTGATGAGGGTTTCTACCCGAAAGTCAATAAATAGATTCAGTGTTGATGGATGTCAACGGTGATTTTATCCTTGGCTGTGACATTACATGATATCATTAAAAGAGTTTTATTGATTGACAGTGGACGTATTATATGGGTCCATACGGGAGAAATGCTTTGAAGTGGTGCATTATATGGCTAACTCCTGCGTGTGCCGTAATTGTGCGGCTGGGATTGTGCACATGTATTTGCTTAGGTATTGAAATAGCTTCAAATCACACCCAAAACAACACGTCATTTGGTCGTTTTAATCATTTACATCAGTGCAATATGCATTGGTATTTCAAATAGCAATAAAACACTCCAGAAAAGCACGTCGGGTAGAGTGTGCCGTTTTCACCCGATATATCAGGTTCGAAATTAGACATCCAATGGAAACTAATATTCAATACAGCCATCTTTAATATGTACTGTTTTATCTAAAGTATAACTTCAAAACTTGTAGTACAAATGCTCTTATATATTGTCTGGAATGAACTAATCATTGTTCTAGTACAAATATAGTGTGATATATGTAACAATTTTGTTTTGTGTCACACTTCAATAAGGCAGATAACATCTGTTTATATGGACACTGAAAATGCTCTAATAACTAAAAAGTTACTTCTAGCAAAAGTTCATCATATGATTTGCTGTCTTGTCTTACATTTTAGCTTGCATATCGTATATATTTGGAATTGTACTTTTCTTGACTAGACAGGATGTAGCATTAACTTTTGTTCAACCTTATTCTCCCCATTAACATTTCAAATAAGACTTGCTGATTCCCTACAAAGTGCGATGTTTATAGCCTTTGCACATATGATAGCTTTTATAAACGCTCTAATAGTGTCATTCAAAACCTTGCATACATCGGATTGTATCAGACATAAGGTTTTGTAGACCTTGTTCACAGTACATTACAGTACAGGGAGTCAAGTATTGCCAGATCATATAATTATTCTTGCTTGGAAAATGCACGTTTGTCTGACTCGCGTACACATTCATTGTTTCATTTTATTAGTGATAGGTTGTTTGATTCTATGTTCAATGTCCGAATTTTATAATATTTTGGCAATTTTGTTCGTATATACGAGGGGTGTACCAGAATTACGTAGACTTTTGTCATAATTTTTTTACTTAGGCATGTATTCTTACCTAATTTACCGTAGAAAAACGTCAGACCTTTTTCAAGGGAATCGGTAAAAATATTTTCTGAAAAGAATGTAAGAAAGCCATTTAATCGGTCGCCATAGTAACCAATAGTTGGATAGGCGGGGCAGCGAAATTTAAAAACATTTTTTGCATTTTTCAATTGCTTATACCTCACTGATACCACTGATATCCTATAAGTTCCGCCGACGTCGTGACGTTCGGTTGACGTGCCCCGCATACCGTACCCCTACCTATCTCCGGAAGCTGCAGAATTTGATCCAAATAAGATACGGCTTTGCAATTTCACGTACTTAGACAGTAAATATCATTTGCACTCCACACAAATGTATTTGTTTGTATGATGAATGGTATTGAACGTAAGAGAAAAGTCTACGTAATTCTGGTACAACCCTCGTATATTAGTTTTGTACATGGTGGTCTGTTGATGTCATTTCAAAAGATACTGTGACAGAGTAGAACCCATAAGACAAACTGAACTTCTGCAGGTGTTAACTCATAGCGTCATTACGTGGTTTGGTGTTTAGTGAAAATTCCACCCAATCGGCAAAGAATCAAATACGTTTTTACAATGTTGAAACATTCGTTTTTTCTTTCTCAAAATTTTTTTTAACACGAATTCGATACCGCACAGGAAAATTATGCTTGAGTGTGTTTGCGTATCTAGGTGCAAGCTGCATACTAATCTCTGTCAGTGCATTCACATTGTGGCTGCTTGTAAAACGTAACATGTTTTACTAAAATAGTGTCAAACAAGTACACTGAGCGGCAATGAAAACGCAACACTTTTAAAAACTAAATATTTCCGTAATCCGTTAACTTATAAACATGAAATGTTGTATTCTTCCTTCGATATATATTATCTAGAGAATTCAGCCTTTTCCGTGAAAACACTTTAAGAATCAATCGTCCATAGTGGAATAGCATTAAATCGCATTTACCCGCGTGTCGATGAGTGGCTAGAGATTTGCTCGCATATTGTGCAAGCATTTTGAAGAATATGGATGGATTAGTCGGATAAACAAAATAACTAGTTGAAAACATTGTGCATATGTCAAAGGAAGACTCCGAAAAATCGATCATTATGCACGAGTGTGGGGTATCCGTACTAAAACTTAAAGTTTTGCTTATTTAAATTACCGAAGTCATTATTTCATTCATTTCACACACGTTCGAATGCATATACACCTTTTAAAATAGATAAAAATGCATTTGAAATCATAGGATGTAAGAAAAATGTTTAAATCAAGTGCGATAACTCCTGGATAATTATCCTCACTTTTTTAAAATTAATCACTTTTACACTAAATTGTATTACTGAATGTTACTGAACAAGTCTACATGCTCAAGTTATGACGTTCATTAATATTTAAGCGTACATTTCGTTATGGAATTCAAGCGCTCAATTTAAAACCGCATTTTTTCTCTATTGAGTGTAATTATCAGTCTTAAAAGCATACCTTTAGCGCTCATGCAATTTATTTCCAGTTACAAATGGTGATACTTTCACCATCATTGGGACAAATATTATACTATTTTATTTCATGCTTACCGGTGGTTTACGGCGGAATAACGGTGGATTATTTCCCGATAATTTCACTGTTCATAATTTCACAGTTCATAATTTCACGGCAAACGGGCTATTTTTTAAAAATCAAATTTCCTCGCCGTCAAAATTAAAATAATAAGCATTTTCACTTGCTCCCTTAATCTTTAACAAATAACACAACATTATATATACATAAATGTAAAACAAATGGACGAAATTAAAGCCATTGCAGAAGAACTATTTGATTGCAACTCGACGCGTGCATGGCGGGAAAACGACGTCACGCAATACATTTCAGATATATAGTGGAGTATTTCCATCATTTAAGCTATTTGAAGCATGAAATAAATAGAGGATATTTGTATTTTACCGTGTATGATCGTTTGATAATTCACCTCGTGAGCAGTTGACCTATATTTTCACTCGTGGCTACGCCACTCGTGAAAATATTACATCAGCTGCTCACTCGGTGGATTATCAGCCGATCATACACGGAAAAATATAAATATCCTCTATATATTTATCTCAAAACGAGCGTTTAGAGGCGCTAAATTTGAAGTAGTGTTCAAAAGAAACTTGCATGTTAATTACTAACTCTAGTTATTACTCAACGATTATCTCCCTTTGACCATAGAAAATACACCATAGCGATAATACAGCATGTTTTTATTATTAAGTGCGCGAAATAGTGCACAGGCCCCTAAAAGTACCCGAACTTCACATAGCCCTTCTGCAACAACGGAGCAGCATCCCACTAGCATTCAATAAGCGTTTCATACGAATAATAAGTCGAAAAAATGCGACTTTTCATTGCCGCTCAGTGTATATACACGTGACGTCAAAATGAGTAATATCCTTTTAAGCAAATTAAGTTCGAAGCATCATTTACAAGTAACTGATCCCTTTCATGTCACTTCTAGACTAAAAAATACACACATAATAACTGCGCATCTAACTCTGACGTCTACACAATCAGGAAGGTTGAAAAATTAATACTCATTGGTACGCACTTGTTGTCCTAACCTAGGAGATTAATGCATTTTCTTTGCTGATGTAAAGTTTTTTTTCAACGATATCATATCCTGTGGTATTTGTTATCACTGTAATATGGGCTGCACTCTTTGTTGTACAAATGTAAGTGCTATGATTTTACATCAATTTGGATGACATATGCGTTTATAGATATAAATGAATACCCATAAGTGTATTGTAAATATTGAGTAAAATATTAACTTTATATACTTATTAAAAAGCATTTACCGTATTACCCGATAATTTATGTAATTTACGTGTGCTAGACCAATGTAGAACAGCAAACATTGTATAAATTATGCATTAAAAGCTAATTAATGTATCTCACCGTTTATATAATAAAGATTAATTCACCTATGCATTAATCTAATTTATTACGGCGGAATTTCACGGGATCTCCGGGTATTATATACACATGGTGCGTTTATCGCTACCCGGCGACGCTATCGTTTCCATGGTAATTCTCGCGAGAATACGATATTCACTGAGCGTGAACTCACATGATTGCCACGTCGGCTCACTTGCTTATTCGGCAGCAAACGACGAACTTTAAAGAAAATTAATTAAAACTTTGGCTATCTAGCAATACTTTATGATGCCGGGTCGAGGACAAGGTGCAAAGAGAAGGCGCGGTTCAGAAGCAACGGGGCCGAGGACTAGGGCCAGTGCTAAGCGAGCTAGACCGGCGTTGGATGACGGGACGGAGCCAGCGAGAGGTATAAATCATAACGTTATAGATTTTAATGAAATTATTTGTGAGGCTCAGGTTCATGCGGAACAAGACCAGGTTAATGCTAGTTCGAACAGTAGCATCACTAATACTAGTCCCGTGGAGACCCGTATTTTGTCCAACGCCGGTAATGCTCAGACCCTGCCTCTAGGAAATTTAGATGTAGGGGCGTTGCCATATAACGGTACATGTTTGCCCCCTGTAATGCAACCCAGTGCTAATATGTTCACGTTTAATGAAACACAAAATGTTGAAAACATGCTTTTTGAAGGTCACGAGCTGACACGTGTCGCCCAAGACGATATTACGTTACATGTACCGCCTACTCTAAAACAAAAAATCTGTAAAGGCGAGTACGTCAATCTTTCTTTGCTCATAAAGGGTGCGGTGGAACTGGCCGAGCTATATTCCGGTAGTACGCTCAAATTAAATACCGACGGTACGATTGCCGTCCGGCCCACGGTATGTAAAGATGATATCGGAACTATTGAACGCTGGACAGACGCGTTTATTGTCTATATGTCTATCTATTTGTCCACACACCCCTCAAAGATACATGAAATGTTGCACTATTTTTATGTTATACGAGAATGTGCGTCCCGCCAGGGGGGACAATTTTGGAAAATATACGACCAGCAGTTTCGCCTTCGTCAGGCCACCACACCGTCGTCGTGGTCGGTGATTAATCAAGGCTTGTGGTCTAGGTGTTTGCCTTCAATGCAAGGTATAAACAATTTGGGGTCGAGTCGCGGAAGCATGGTCAATCGCAGAACATATGTGTAGCTTTTAATAAAGGCTCATGTAGCTGGCCGAGTTGTAAATATAACCACGCATGTATTAATTGTGGCGGCACGCATAACATAATGAACTGTCACACAGGTACTCAGTCAGGTCCTTCACGTTTCGGGTACCAACAGGGTACTTACGGTCAATCGCAAACATATAATGCGGGTCATAATACCCAACAAGGTTTTACTGGAAATCCCTTTCGAGGCCGCCGCCCATACAGAGGGCGGGGATATAACCAGTACCGTGGTCAACGCGGTTCATATAGTAAATAATAACATACCGTCGCTTATGAATAATCCGACGAAATTAGCTCCTTCACCTATTAATATCCAATCTTTAAACCACTGGTTGTCTGATTACAAATCCCGTGATGCACTAATACTATTAGAAGGTTTTACACACGGCTTTCGTTTAAATTATACTGGTCCACGTGGGACACGCTTTTCAAAGAATTTGGTGTCGGCTAGACAATTCCCCGAGATTGTCCTACAAAAAGTACAAAAAGAAATCGATGCCGGTCGTGCGGCTGGCCCGTTTACCGTTAGTCCGATGAAAAACATTCAAATATCTCCGATCGGCGTGGTACCAAAGAAAACACCCGGGGAGTTTAGGCTGATACACCATCTTTCTTACCCAGAGGGGTCATCGATCAACGATTTCATTGACCCGAAATTATGTTCGGTTAAATACACAGAATTCGACCAAGCAATTCATATCATTCAGGAACTGGGAAAAAATTGTTACTTGTTTAAATCGGATATAAAAAATGCATTCCGTTTGCTACCAATTAACCCACAGGATTTCGAACTATTGGGATTTATGGTGGAGGATAAAATTTTCTTCGATAAGGCTCTTCCATTCGGCTGTAGTATTTCCCCGAGTTTATTTGAAAAATTTTCAACCTTCCTTGAGTTTTGCGTTAAAACCAAAATGAAATCGGGCCACCTAATACATTATCTAGAAGATTTCCTAGGGGGCGAAAAAACGTACAAGTCTTGTAAAGAGTTAATGGTGTTATTCAAATCAATTATGGACAACTTGGGCGTTCCGCTAGCGGACGAGAAAACAGCAGGCCCGACTCAAATTATTATTTTCTTAGGTTTAGAGCTAGATTCAATAAAAATGGAGGTTCAGATACCTCTCGATAAAATAACGGAAGTCGTTCAAAAAATCGAGTTCGTTCTGTCGCAAAAGAAGGTTTGTTTGAGGGTCATACAGTCACTTATAGGGTCTTTGAACTTCTGTTGTCGGGCAATTCCTATAGGTAGGCCATTTTGTAGGCGCCTTATAAATGCCACATGCGGCGTAAAACATATGTATCATTACGTGCGTGTTAATAAGGAAATGAAATCTGATCTCAAAATGTGGATGCGTTTTTTCAGTGGACATAATGGTGTCTCAGTCTTTCACGACCGTTTTTGGGTGTCTAATGATGACGAGCAATTTCATACAGATAGCGCGGGTGCTATAGGGTTTGGTATTTGGTTTAAGGGGCATTGGTGTAACGCGAAATGGCCGGACGTGTGGCATGAAAATGGCTTTACCAAAGACATTACAGTGCTTGAACTGTTTCCTATTGTCGCGGCAATTTTTATTTGGGGTAATGAGCTACGTAACAAGAAAATTCGTTTCTACTGCGATAATCAGGCAGTAGTCCATATATTAAATACCATGACCTCTAAATCACCCGCAGTCATGATGTTAATGAGGGTATTTACGTTACAATGTTTGCATTATAATTGTTGGGTAAAAGCTTCACACATCAGCGGGGCAAAAAACGAAATAAGTGATTCACTATCTCGTTTTCAGTTCTCACGGTTCAGGAAGCTAGCTCCAGAGGCGGATCTATATCCATCGGTAATACCGAACTTTCTTTGGAACATCTTCGAAGCAGATCTAAATACTTGGCCAGTGCAGGAATAGCGGAAAATACCGCTTCGACCTATTCTACGGCAAGGAACAAATTTCAGTCATTCAGGGGCTCGTATAACTTACCAAATAACTGGCCACTCCCTTTAAACGAGGTGGTTTTGTTCATTACGTATTGTTTTGAAAAGGCCTTGTCAGCTAGAACAATAGCAACATATATTTCTGGTCTGGCTTTCTTTCATGAAATTAATAATTGGCCAGATTTTTCTCAAGCCTTTATTGTCAAAAAGCTATTGGAGGGTTGTCATAGATCACGCCGCACATTCGATACGAGAGCCCCGATCACTATGGATATGTTAAAGGAAATATGTAAGCTTCTACCCACGATTTGTCATGATGCTTACGAATATCAGTTATTTAAGGCTATGTTTTGCCTGGCATATTTTGGCCTATTTCGCGTAGGAGAATTAGTCTCTACCAAGGGTCAAGTTAACATGTTACAATCAAGAGACGTAACTCTTGATATACCAAACAAACATGTTTTGATTTCCATGAGTAGGTTTAAAACAAATCAACGTGGTAATCCGGTGATTTTAAAGTTACCGTGTGAGCGGGATGGAAGCATATGTCCTGTTCATTCGTTACAGAAATATCTTTTTTATAAATCGAGTCAAACCGGTCCGCTGTTCATTCATAGTAACGGGGCAGTAGCCACCAGATATCAATTTGCAGCAGTGCTGAAAAAATGTATTGACCGTTCTCAATATAACCACTCAAATGTTAAAACCCATAGTTTTCGCATAGGCAGGGCTACGCAATTAGCTTTAATGGGACTGTCGGAGTCAGCCATTATGAAACTGGGAAGGTGGCACTCCCCCGCCTATAACACATACATACGGGTTTAACCGTACTTTAGGCCAGGTTTGTCTAGCGGGTGATTATATTCATGGTATCATATATATACAATTATCATGCACGGTATAGCTAGTGTCGCTATGGTGATATATGGCGTACATTCAGGTCCAATTTAAGTTAGGGCAGCCCTAACCTGGTTAGGGCAGCCCTAACCTCAGCCCTAACCAGCCCTAACCTGGTTAGGGCAGCCCTAACCTCAGCCCTAACCAGGTTAAGGCAGCCCTAACTTCAGCCCTAACCAGGTTAGGGCAGCCCTAACTTATGATGGTATTTTAGACCCTCTCCGTACGCGTGAAGTTATACCTGATTTAAGTTAGACCTGCTCTAACCAACCGTAACTTATCGGATTTACGTTCGTCCAATCAGAAGCGCCGTTACATTTGTGATATTTTCATGCGCCATTTTTGTTTACACTTAAAAATTTAAACTAGTTGAAAAGCGTATATTCGACAATATGGACGTGAGTCAGTTTATTCGGACATCAAATAACATCTTAGCATCAGTAAATAGGAGTCTTCAGACAGAAGTGACGACGGAGTCCATCAGTGAAGGCTTGAGCCGACTTCGGACGCTCGAAAGAAATGTAGAAAGAATGACAACTACTCATCAGGAGTGCGAGGATTTGTTGGTAGACGTTCGAGAAGTAATAACCATTGTTTCGGAAATGAAAAGGTAAATTTTATCCTCATTCGTCCAAGCTCTATACCGATGATCATTCCATGTGCCTATTTCATCGACGTCAGTATAATTACTGATAAATAACCCCCACCTCGCTTTAGGCGGTTGATAACGGTCGTATTTTTCTTTCAAGCTTGCACTGCACTGCCTGTGAAATGCTGGGATTTTTTTACTCTGAAGTAATACCACAGGGACTATTTTCAGTTATCAGGGGCCAGGCAAATACCAGTGATTTTATCATCACTGGCATCCGTGATCGATTCAGGGTCAACTCTGCCTAGTTCTGGATACAACCATAGTCCATGCCCGGCCGTCCATACTAGCTAATAAACTGAATTTATGATCTTTTATAAAGGCAATACACATAACGGCTAGCTATTTTAGATACTACTTCTTCCCATATGTCTTGTGCTTTGGAATAGCTTACCTAGCGACATAGTCCCCCAGCCAGACCTACAGGGGTTTAAGATTCATCTTAGCCCCTAGCTCTCTCATTTCGAGAGTCGAGTGGTAAGGCTCTTGACTCACGATCGAGAGGTCCCGGGTTCGATTTTGGCCAGGACACTTGGTCATTTCACTCAGAAACGCTATTTAGTGTTTCCCACCCAACTAGAGATGACCCTGGTTGGAAACCCATGGGGTAGTTTCGCGTGTATCGGTGCTTTTCACCGAGCACGTTAAAGAACCAAGGAATCTATTCGAAACAAGCTAGAGTATCGCACCCGGATTCCATGTATCTTACCTCTGTCTCTATCATTTGCGATGATGTCCCAGAGTGGGCCCTGCAAATTACAAGGAAGAAAGAAAAAAACAAGAAAAAAACCGGCCATGAGTACTGAACAGTGTTTTTATCAGCTTTTAAACTATAAATATTTCACCTTTTATCTAAAACTATCACACTTTATTTCTTCTCACTTTGAAATCTTCTTTCAATACTTTTAATTGCTTTTATCTTGCACCTGCTAGTTTACCCGAAAGGGGTATAAGCAGTATATATAAAGTTAAATATGTTATTGATACTGACGTCAATCTTTTAGGGCCAGGATGAACTGCAATGTAATGCAAGCATAATTGTCAAAGCCCCTTCGACTAAACTCGGCCCTATTACATCTCAGCCTGGTATTCTTGACCCGGTCCAACAGCAACTCGGTCTGAATTTAATATTACTGATTCTATTTTTACTGCATTTGCAAACAATTTAAGCTGCTTAATTTTAACCATTGGTCAAACGTGTGAATGGTATCACCGAAATCACTACACAAAGTTTAAACAGATGGTATATTCATGATTGAGTATGTATAGCTGAGTGAATATGGCTTCCTGTTATTATTGTACATTGTTTACAGAGAACATACCTGAATAAACCGAATAATTCAGGCCTCATAGGTCTTGTTTTCATGACAAAAATGTCAAAAAAATGTGTATCTGAGAGTATGGCTGTCAAATAACTGATAGTAAATTGATAGTAAATCATCAATGGAATTCCTGATTAAATTTCTGCGTTAAATTGTCCAAACACATACAATTTTAATGAAGAATAACTTTCTTAATTATTCATTTATTAAAAAGTCAACATAGGAGTAGGCAGTTGTACAATATAGTTGTGGTTCTATGTGAATTTTGTAATGCCGAGCATAGCCTTTATTTTGCTTTATTTCTATTGAAACATGACAGGCATATATATGTTCCTCCACCCGGATTTGAACCCGGGTCGCCAGATTAGACGGCAAGCGCACTAACCACTGAGCTACGGAGGCACATTTGTACCAAATCTGATGAAAATATTTCCAGAAATGCTAAAGTGATACAATTTTTTTCTATTGCAAATTACCTATAATAAGTTCTACATTGTTATATTCATTATTGTGGGCTTTACTATTGCTCACTGTTCTTAATCCAACTACAATTTAATTATTACCATACCCATTGTCCATTTCCTCTATTTATTATAAAAATAAATATACAAGGTAAGCCACTTTTCTTTTCATTACAGAGATGAAGATGTTTCTGGACCTAGAAGACCTCCAGTGATCTCCACAGGAAGCAGGGGCCGTCCAACCCTAGAGATAACCCGGCAGCAACTTGTTCTCCTGTTGGAGATGCAGTTTTCCAACAAGGCCATTGCGGAGATGCTTCATGTCAGCAAGAGTGTTGTGAAAAGACGTTTAAAGTAAGATAAACATGTTGGTTTGCAGTTAAAACTGCATCATCTCCTACTGGTTATGTTTGATAAACTTTATTTAGGAATGGGACATTGTCATGTTATTGTTTTTGTTAGACAGCTGTTAAATGTACGAAACCCACTTTGGAATGAAAACATGGCCGATGCGGCCGAATCATCCCTGCTGAAAAAAAAATTGGCAGGGATATGGTAATAGTCTCAGTCTGTACATCTGTCCGTCCATCACAAATTTTGTCTGGAGCATATTTTGAAAACTATTTAAGATATAGACTTGACACTTGCTATATAAATAGATGGCAACTTGAAGTAGTGCAGTGAACAAGAAACAATTCTTTCTGTCTTACATTTTTAATTATCTCCCCTTTAGTATTTTCATAATTAGATTTTGTCCCTAGCATATCTTGAACACTATTTTAAATAATGACTTAATATAAATAGATGACAATGCAATGCAGTGACCAAGAACCATAACTATGTCTGTCTTACACTTTTAATTATTTCCCTTTTAGTATTTTCAAAAGAAATGTTTATCAAGAGCCAATCTTGCAAACCATTTAAGTTATTGACTTGCAAAGACAAACAAAATATATTTTAAGTGTCTGCTGTGACACAAAATTGTTTCTTTTTTAAAAATGCTGCCCTGTTGTCTGATACAATTGCGAACCCAGGGAAAATCATAAATAAATAATTTACATGTATATGATTTTTACTTTTCAGAGTATCAGTGTGCTTTAAACTTGCTTATTTGATTTTTTGGTTTCTTACAGGTCCTTTGGACTGAATCGATCTCAGAAGTTCGCAACAATGTCAGATGATGTTCTGGATGGCCATGTTCGTCGCATTACTGCTGGAAACCCGCATTTAGGTTAGTTTTGTCACTTACTTTTTAATAATAGTCATTAAATGCATCAGAGAGCTTTTATTCTGAAATCTCAGAATACATAAAAAAAAGATATGCCAATTCTCTTTATAAATGTAACAGATTAAGTCAGCCCAAGCCTTAGTTTTTTGTGCCCCTACCACCAAATATTTGCATAGGCATATAGCTTTTCCCATAACCCTGCTTTTGATTGGTATTTTGGTCTAGGCAACTGCTACAAAACATGATGTTAACAGTTTCATGAGTTTGTGTCACCACACTTATTTATTTATATCAGCCAAGGTATTTGCTTCTAACTTAACAGACGTAATGGAATTTTAAAACAAGTTTTTAACTGAAACTATTGATTTAATTTTAGTCAAGGAATAATAGTAATACCCCCACCCCTTAAGACAAATACATATATACGTAAACTTTTTCTGTGTCCTGTGGCAAAGTTGTTTGGTGTTTATTTTTCTCAACCATATGCTGAATTTCAATGACACTTCAAGAAAACACTTGGTTCTTATAATTTGATCATTTGTATATATACAGTGGAACTTGGTTATAACTAAATCTTGGGGACCCAGAAATTCATTTCGCTATATCTGATTTTCGCTATATCAGACAGTACAACGAAATATTGTTATATCAGATTGGATATGACATATTTTGTTATGCAATTTATATTAAAATCATTGTGTTTGTCATTTATAAGAACAGTATGTCCAGCTTGCTTTGAAATGTTTAAAGAAACAGTATGCATGATGCTGAACAATGTTTTGATATTATTAACTGGGTTCTATTCAATATCTTACTTTGAATATATAAATCCTTATTCTGCGAGAAGTAATGCATCATCTGAGAAGTTTGACAATGTATGCTTATATAGTAAGTCCACTAATTAGGAAGTTCTAAGCAAGAGCTGTTAAACCATTATCGGGACCTAGAAATCATTACAATATAACCGATATTTCATTATATCTGATTTCGTTATAAGCGAGTGGTATTACATTGAAATAAAGAAGGGATGAAGTCAGGGAATTTTTTTCCTTACCCTATAAGCGAGTTCGCTATAACAGAGTTCTGCTGTATGGTTTTGTCCAGAGTAATAACTTTTTGAGAGAGAGTTGTGTACATAAAACATATTCCAATTCTTTTTTGTTATAGGACAAAGAAATGTTCTAGGACAACTGAATGCAGAGGGCCTCATTGTTCAACGTGAAAGAGTAGCTGCCTCCCTTGCAAGAGTTGATGCTCCAGCTGTTGCTATGAGATGGTCGCAGACTATTCAGAGGCGGACCTACCGTGTTGCTGGCCCTAATTCACTTTGGCACATTGATGGAAATCATAAGCTTATACGGTAAGGAAATTTTCTGAATTCTGTTATTATCTGAGTGACTTAGAATGTTGTTATACTTTTGTGTTACAAGGAGTCCATGATATGAATTTATTTCCTGAACAGTAATTTGTATCAGCAAGACCCGTAACTCTTTTTTGTGGAGAAGAAGGGGTTTTGTTAATGGTCAGTCCTTTCAGGCTTCTGGTTGCACCTCCTGCATTTTCTTGCATAAAAACAACTATAGGCAGAGATATGCCGAATTAAAGTTGAATTTAATTTAAACTATTCCTCACTTTTTTGCCCCACCAAACTGGACGGATACAGATTTGTCCGTCACATAATGTTGTGTTGTCTGAAAGTGAAATAGTAATTGTTCTGTATTGATATAGCTTCAGTCCTGTTATTTCTAGATACTCCCTTATAGTTGCTTTTTATCCCAGCCGAAAAAAAATTTGGCAGGGATATTATAGTCTGTACATACGTCACAAATTTCGTGAATCGTCCGGGGCATATTTTGAAAACTATTTAACCTGTTTACTTGAAATATAAATAGATGACAATTTGTAGAAGTGCAGTGACCAAGAATTATAACTCTGTCTGTCTTACATTTTGAATTATCTCCCATTAGTATTTTCATAATCAAATTTTGTCCGGAGCATATCTTTACAACTGATTTGAAACTTGAAATATAAATAGACAGAAACATGGAGAATTGCAGTGACCAAGAACCATAACTCTGTCTGTCTTACATTTTGAATTGTCTCCCCTCTAGTAATTTCATAATAATTTTTTGTCCGGAGCATATCTTGCAAACCATTTAAGATATTGACTTCAATTTTTAATTATCTACCTTCATATATTTTCGCAATAATTTTGTTTTAAGATGACAATGATTGAGAAGAATTTACAGTACAACATTAAGGAGAATTCATTTATCAAAAACAGTAATTTTGTCATGCTTTAATTATCCCTTTCCATCATTTTTATTTTTGTAGCAATCTCTCTTTAAACTGATAGGACTATCGTAACTGACAGGCTTTAATAATGTCTTTACAGACGTATGGTTTATCGGGGATTCAATTCCATATTGGGCTGGGGTGCGAGCCGCCGAAAGAGGAATGCCGAATTTGAAGTTGCCAGACAACCTTACCATGGCTTGGTGGTGTAAGCGGGGTATGAGTTTGGACGATTTAATTAGCTCCTTGCAAATTCCCGTCCTGTTTAGGAGTTGTCCTAAAGTTATATTGTTCCATCTAGGTGGCAATGATCTTACAAAACATTCCTTAAAATGTATTTTTAAGATAATAATAGAGGCTGTTACTTATGTTCATCAAGCATTTCCAGAAGTAAAAATAATATGGGTTGACATTCTCCCCAGAGTTACCTGGGGAGAACACGCCTGTAGTTTGAAAGCCATAGAGAAAAAGCGTAAACGGGTGAACCAGATGGGCCGAAAACAATCCAACGGGCATATTACGGTCGACATCGACTTTCTTACACTCGGTTTCTTCCGCGATGACGGTATACACTTGTCCGACGTTGGTTTGGAATTCTATAATGACGCCATTCGCGAAGGCATTTTAAGTTATATATTATAAGAATTTTGGGGAAATAAAAAATAGATAAATAAGAAATAGGGATATCGAAGCTTAATTATATATTTTTCATTTTGTGGCGTAAAATTCTGTAGTGGGGATGCAACCGAGGGCATATCTATTATTTTTATTAAAAATGAATCAATACAAAACATATATTTTGCATTTCCATGGGCTTTCTCTCGGTTTGGACAGCTGTTACCAGTCGAAACTGAGGTTCCTGTGGTTACAAAATTCAGTCACTTGACTGTAGTTTTTTATGAGCGTTTAAGACTTGTCCGAGCGTTGACTCAACTAGAAAAATGGCATCTCTTAAAAGGTCTCATCTGTTTAGATAAGTCACATTTGGTTAAAAATACATAGGTACTGTAGACATGGTTCTTTATATGGTGCCTGGAGCGTACCTGGTTTTATTACGGGGTACCTGGAGCGTACGTCCCGGTATTTTATGGGTACTCGGAGTGTACTCGGTATTTTATGAGTACCTGTAGCGTACTCGGTCTCTTTTATGGGTACTCGGAGTGTACTCGGTATTTTATGAGTACCTGTAGCGTACTCGGTCTTTTTTATGGGTACTCGGAGTGTACTCGGTATTTTTATGAGTACCTGTAGCGTACTCGGTCTCTTTTATGGGTACTCGGAGTGTACTTGGTATTTTATGAGTACCTGTAGCGTACTCGGTCTCTTTTATGGGTACTCGGAGTGTACTCGGTATTTTTTATGAGTACCTGGAGCGTACTCGGTTTCTATGTGTAATCGGAGTGTACTCGGTTTCTTGTTACAGTAAATTAATGTTAAAGTTTGATAATAAATCTTATATGCCCTCGGTTGCTACCTTGCGTAAGGCGTTTTCACCTCTAACAGCGTTACCTGTTAGAGTACAAGTCAACATGGCCATTCTTCGCCACTTTAATTTAATTCATAATCGCAATAAGGCAAGCCTATATATATTACATGTATTATAAACAATATTCGCTAGTCATTTTGTATATAAAGATAATTATAAAATTAAATTGTTATTACTGCTGCCAGTTGTTGTTTTGAAATTTTATCTTGGAATAATGCTTGTATCACGTTCTATATTTATCGTTCTGAGATCAATGTCACATTTTTGTTGGTGTATAATGCAGTGAATATGTTCCAACGTACATAAAGTTAGAAAAACAGCATAAAATATTCTACAATTTTGCACAATTTTAAACGTTGAGTTGATAAGCAAAATGAATATGAGGGAACGCATCAATAAACCTAACAAGCGGAGCACATACCGTCAGACAAATCGTATTAGACTACGTTGGACCTGTAGATATTTTTATTGTATGAAAGTTAATTTTTTAATTTTATACTCGTTTATTAAATATTCAAATACCATGTTCCTCAGCTAGATTGCATTATCCCTATTCCCAATAGGTATAAAATTATAAAGTTTGTAAAGGTTAGGTCTCGTCGGTGTTTCTTCCTTGTAACAATACGTTTCAATTTAATGTCTTCCCTGTCTACAACGTAGATGAAGTGACTTAAATTCAATAACACAACAGTAGTCGTCAATTTAATGGTCACGGTCAAATGATGAATCATAATGCTATTTAGCAGTTATTGTAACTAAACCGTTCAATCGTTTTTTAAATATACTATTATTATTTTGATTTTGGTGTCCATAGTCTACTACAGTAAACCAGAGAGTCAAAATTTAACTGAATATACTTGATGATGTTCTGATCAAGATATACTTTCATAATCAAACACACATAATTATAACACACTCAATCGTATACAATCACTTCAGAAGTCAATAACCAATTACATGTACGGGAACTATCAAGTTATACCAAATTAGGCATGTACTCGTATGTATATGAGTATACATATGCATGGTGAGATAGAAAATAATCATGACTTGTCTGATCACGACAATTTGGCGCTGTCTATTTAGTTCCATTGTCGTCGAAATATACGAACCAACACACGAACTGACGGTGTTTGCTATATACTATAAAATAACACTACTAACTAAACGTCATTTGATTACAAGTATCAAATTATACCTTTTTCATTGAAGGTAGTTTGGTGTACATAAATGGAAGATTACTTTTTACCAAACTCTCATGTTGTTTGGTATCAATTTACTCACGTGGAAATACCAATGCGTTGTCATACATGATATCGCTTTGAATCTGTGTCGTTATGAACAGAAAAGGCGATAAATATTCAACTTGTGACATTATGTCTGGTCATATCTTGTAAGTCATATATATTTGTATTTAGAAATGTATTTTGCTCAACTGTACATGATCTAATACCAAACTCATATTCAAATATATCTGATCAATATAACACGAATTGACGATTCTCTAGTCCTCTCATTTTTAAAGGGAGGTCGTCGCTTGCCTATTTTTTTATGTAAATGTAAATTTCTCATGCTTACATATTAATGTATGGTTTCTCACGACTCCCAATACACCCGCGTAAAACATTAGTTTCAATTATTTTAAAGTAAATACATTTGCAAATGGTTTTAAGTGACGGTGGAAAATGTATACGAGCTTGTTTACTCAGCTATTTATATCTGTGACTAGGTGTGTCATCTATTTGACTGCTTTAACATAGACTTTCTACTTTTAAACAGTTGAAACATCTCCCGTTCATTTGTGTGTTAGGAATTTGCCGTGTAATTATGATTCATGTTTATGAGCTCTACTGTTTATATGAAATATCTGTGCAATGTTTATCATCGTTTTGCAATTGCGTGTCTTTCCTGCTTATTCATACAGAGTTGTCAAATTTCCTGTCTATAATTATGTTTGTCAACGCGGCTTGTAATTTCCGTGTAGTCTTTGTGTGTCAGTTGTTCTCGGTTAGGTCATTCAAATATGTTATTATATTTAAACATATTGCAGTGCTTGGTCGTCAACTGGTACGTGATCTGATCAACCTTGATTAATATATGTCCGCATATTTCAACCATTATTGTTCGGTAGAAAAAAACGACGAAATTTGTATTGTTGTACAGTGTGAGTGTTTCCATCCGGTACTACCTCTAAAATGTACTTTTATCGTCTATGAGTTATGTAATACACTGCACTTTCCATGACTGTAGCATATATCCCAATGGTATCATTCCATGGTGATTAGATCGTTAAATGCCATACAGTATAATCACGTGGAGGTTAAACGACTGTTCTCGATATTGTTTGACATGTGTTTCAACTGCGTTTCTGCACTCGCGTTATCTCCGAAGTCTCAAAAATGCAAGAATGAAACATGTACAATTACGTATGCTTAAACGAAAATTAACTTCCATGATAAAATACACTGTTTTAATTAAGCCTTCTGTGAATAGATGGTTCATTGAATATGTGTTACGATGTAAAATTTAATGATGCTACGATGTTCTTAACTACTAAGTAGGGGGCTGATATTGGCTTACGTATGTTGCCCTATTCCATTTCTTATGAAACAAAACACATGTTGAAATATGTACTGTATCGAAACTATATGTACCTGGTAATGTACCAAAATGCTCATTTAACCCGTTCATAAGACTACTAACATACTTTAAACACTATTATGTATAATAATATAATAGTTTATCAGTAGAGGCAACATAGTTAGCTATTGGTCGAATCTTCCCCACGAGTCTCTGATATGGACATAGGGAGCGGACATCGACGAGATTTGTTGATTGACTAGTCACTAAATATCCTTTTATCAACAATACGTAGTGTTGTACAAAAATTAAGAGTTTATTATAGTGCCAACAATCGTTTGATCTGTGGCTTTGACCCAACCCGTAAGCCCATTGAAGAATCATTGATAGGTGCTAATCATGTAATACACCTCAGGTGGTCATTTGGAAGATACAGATGTAAAGTGTCAGAGAACTAAACAAAGAGGCTCGTAGGGATGATTTTTCAAACGCCTAACTATGTTGACTCTTTAAATTATGTTTGTCATTATTATTATTATTATAAAAAAATATTATATTATTATATAAACTTAACTACTAGAAGCGTTTATGTAGAGTTCATTTAAATGTGTAGTGTACGTTCTATAGTATTACATGATAATAATAACACCATTGATTAAATCTTAGATTTAAGACATAAAAACCATTAAATGATACTATTCCAACCTAATAACAATACACTATATCATTGCATCATGTAAGTTACACTATGATTTGAAACAATTACTACTATGCCTTTTAAAGTACATATTTATCATACAAGTAAGTCGTTTTTAATTTTGTAAGAGAACAATAAGTTATTGATCAGACGTTTCAAGTGTTTTTGCTTTTAGAATATATTGGTAAATCTCATCAGTACCATATATGAAATGTCCATAAGGTTGTTAGTGGTTGTACACCTTTGTCAAGAATGATATGTTGCTAGTAATCAATTTGGTTTCTTTAAACTAATTCATTTTTATTAGTAAGTCTTCATTTGACAAGTTTGTTGACATCTTCACGCGAAGTTACAAATTGGTAGGTCTGGTAAAAGTGTAAAATGGTGAATAGTTAATAACTTATTGGTCTATCGTATAGACAAACGATGTGAAATAGTATAGTATGATGTGTATTTGGATGATTTAAGATTTCGAAACCATTGAGAACACGGAAATGGATCAATGTAGTGTTGAAATGCTTAATGTCATGAGTGCTAGTGGTCAGAATATTCTGTCATGTGTTATAAATAATATGTATTTTCCTTTACATTTCATTTGTCAAAGTTGATATTCGGTTATATATTGCACTAGCTGGCGTTAATTGCTTTTGTGGTTGTTTAGTGTCTTTGGAACTTTTCATCTCGCTCGCAGCAGAACTTCCTTCATTACTTACAATCTATACAACTATGTATGTGTCATCACCTTTGCAAAAACCAACCGTGTCACATGCTTGCCATGTACACGCCAACCTTATACGCATTGCCTATCGTTTTAATGTTTTTGCTACTATATGACAATTTATTTACGAAATGTTAAACACTGTTGTTGTTTCTCTGTTGGACGAAATCACTTCATCCAAACTCTCGATAGGAATTAAGTACAAGTTAGTACAGGTCATATCTGGGCGGAGTTTGTTCTATTTTGTGATATTCCTCTTATTTCTTTCCTGTTCTACTAGACGTGGGCGAATTGAATTAATTCATATCAAAACTACAAACATATTTAGTCTACTGCTAACTTTGTGAAATGAATGATAACTAAATTTAGCATTTCTGGTTTGCAAATTGTATTTTCGTTAAGTCATTAACTAAATCTATTGCTCCAGAAATAGTACCTGCAGTTTCAAGTTATTGGTTTTAATTATAACTAAGAGTTGATGGAATGTAAATGATCATTCCCACCTTGTCCGTTTGACTTTGTCTATATGTATGACACTCGTATTTATTTACTAGTGTGCTGAATTAAAACTTAATTCATAAGCATTATCATGTTAAAAGAAGAACTGCGACTCGGTGTATTTTGTTTGACGATTTTTCCTTCCGTTTCTATCGCATTATTTGTCTTGCAGTCACTTTTGCTGAACATTTCGTTCAAATTGGGGTTTTTTCAAAGTATTTGTATTTGAAAGCCCTTTTTATAATAGTTCATATGGCTTTATATAGCTTTTGTGCGGTTGGGATTGCATGTTTGATTTGGTATTGAAATAGTTTCAAACCACACCCAACAGATAATCCTCAGTCGCATGATTGTGCGTGTAATTATCTGGCTGTATGCTTCACTTACAGATTATATACTATAGTTGCATAATGGATTTAAATTTGTGTAGCACCAGTACTCAGCAATATACTCTGTGCTGAATGATGTTACCCTTTGGTGTTTGTACATAGATGACTGTTTAATGTTTGATGATGTGCAGCTTAATAAACATACTACCAACTTAGGATGTAAACACGATGTCAAAGATGAGTAAAATGCTTTTAAGTAAGCTTAATTAACAGCATCATCTTCGGTCCCTTGCATGTTGTACATGGATATAATTAGACTGAAGATACATGTAATGTAGACACATACGCCATCGATAGAACGTCTAAATGGACTACATTACGATATAATATCAATATAAAAATGCGTATGCATAGAATAATCTGCATTGATGTAGAACAGTACTCACACCATCAAATAAACATCTAAATTGAATATACAAGGCATGTGATTCGATTTCGTATTGGTTATTTTGAGGGCAGTTGTATTGAATCATATAAACCGATTCGTTGAAAACGAGGGTTTAATGATAACAACCTCATTATTCGGCCTCTACCACAAATCGACAATCAACATAATAATTCATTTGATACATACATGATGAAAAACGAAGGAATATTACACCGGCCTTCAAAGAGACAGATATATATGTTACAAAAATTGTTTTATAATTATTGTATTTTTGCTCATCAATTTTCAAAGAACAATTTTGTTCACGGAATTGAAGGAATACCCACAAGTGCCTAGTAAACATTGTTTGACTAAACCTAACAGTTGTTTTGTTTTGTTGACTTATTAAATGACATTTGCGTTAGTGTAAGAGTCTTGCTACAATGCAATGAGGAACATTAAACTTTGTGCGCATATTAAGTTTGCATGCGTGTGGATTCACATATGCAAGAAATTATCCAAAATGAGCTGTACTTGTTTGAACCATAAACTTAATTTTTGGAGAAGAAAAATGTGGCTATTGATTTAAAGTGGCCATTGTATTGATAGTTCTAAATCTCATTTAAAACACTCCCGAAAAGCACATCTGGTAGAGTGCTCCGTTGTCACCCAATACATCAGGTTCGATATTAAACTCCCGATGGAAACTAATATTCCAAACAGACATCTTTAATATTTACTGTTTTGTTTAAAGTATAACTTGAAAATATTAAGTACTAATGTACTCACCAATTGTTTGGGATGAACTAATCATCGTTCTAGTACTAATATAGTCTGATATATGATAACAATTTTATTCAGTGTCATACTTCAATAAAGCAAAGAAAGTCTGTCTATATGGACACTGAAATTGCTTTAATAAGTCAAACGTTACTTCTAGTCCATCTTGTGATTTGCTGTCTTGTCTTACATTTGTAGCTTGCATGTCGTATATATTTGGAATTGTACTTTTCTCGACTAGACATGATGCTACATTAACTCTTGTTCAAACTTAGTCTCCTCATGCTTGAGTGTTTTTGATCATCTCGCTGCAAGCTGTATAATAATCACTGTCAGTGCATTCACCTTGTATAATATTATATGTTTCACTTTTTCTCGCTCATTCCTTTCTTGGTCGATTTGAATTTTATTGACTTTAATCGGAAAGTTTGAATGCGTCAACAATGGTTAATCATTGACTTTTGCATTACCCAAAACGTTAAATGCATTATTTTTGTACATGCTGGTCTATTTCAAAGATACTGTGACAGAGCAGAACCAATAACACAAACTATACTTCTGCAGATATTAACTCATAGCGTGATTGTGTGTTATGGTGTTTAGTGAAAACTTCAACCAATCGGCGAAGATTCAAATACGTTGTATTTAAGCTTTTTCTTTTTTTTCTATGTCAAAAACAATTTTTTAAACGCGAATTCGATGCTACACTGTCAAATTATGCTTGAGTGTTTTTGATCATCTCGCTGCAAGCTGTATAATAATCACTGTCAGTGCATTCACCTTGTGGCTGCTTGTAAAACGTAACATGGTCTACTTAAATAGAGTCAAACGTAATAAAACAAGTATATATACGTGACGTCAACATGAGTGAAATGCTTTTAAGTAAATTAAGTTTACACAAGCCTTTTCAAGTCATTGATTCCTTCCATGACATCCTTAGATACACTTCTAGACTATAGAAGGCCTTTATCAAATAACACACACTGATTTTACATCTAATCTGAGTGCAGTGGAATGTCTTATGTAATATAATAACAGAAAATAGTAACAATAACACACGTCTATATGTGTGCATATTTAGTGATAATGAAATGCCTGTGTTGCTCATATAAGTTATTGTGAATGCATTAGTCATTATTTAAACTACTTTGAGGTGGGGAGTAAATGTCGCTATGCTCTGTCCCTGTCCTTTGCTAGCATAAAATTTCCTGGTACGGACAAAATGTTAATAACGGAGTAATATTTTTTTTGAATAATGCCAAGCATAGCCTTTATTTCTACTGAAATATGGCAGTCATATATTTGTGCCTCGCCAGATTAGACAGCAAACGCACTAACCACTGAGCTACGGAGGCACTAGCAATACTAGTGCCCTTTTAACGATTTTGAAGAATCGACAACTTTTTTCTGTTGCGTACCCTCTGAAAACTACACAATCAGGAATGTTGATATATTTATGCGTAATATAAGGACAATAAGAAGGACAATTTTAAACTTTAATTTATTCATGGAGATTTAAAAGTATTTTTCAACGATGCCATACCATGTGGTACGTGTTGTCACTATTGAACTGCACTCTTTGTTGTATAATTGCTATCACAATTTCACATCAATTATATGTACGATGACACATTTGTTAACAAATTTAAATGAAAACCAATAAGTGTAATGTACATATTGCTTTAGTAAAACATTAACTTTATTTACTTATTAAATAGCATGTACCATATTGCCCGATATACTCATGTTATTTACGAGAGCTAGTTCAATGTAAAACAGCAATCATTGTACACAGGATGTTTTAGAAGCTAAATAATGTATCTCATCGTATACATAATGATTTTATCTCGGTCTGTGTTTATCACAATCAGATCAGTATGACCTTCTTGCAGTGAATATGTTCCAATGTAAAACTTAAACAAACAACATCTAACATGTTACGTTTTTGCACGATGTTAAAGTGTACATGTATACAGCTATATCTGACGGTCATTTAATATCAAAATAATTACTTGCATCATGTTTTATGATAGTAGACTACCTTAATTGCAAATTAAAATTTTTGATGGGTTCTGTGTAATTGATTCAATCGTCGAAAAAGGATGCTCTAGAACACTTCCATATGAAAACGGACAATTAAGATGTCGAATAAATCACAGATAGAGTTTCTGTTAAAACTGAAGCGAAAAATGATCTAATGGATATGAAAGCATAATTGTTTATCAGATTTTGATTTTTTTAACAAATATCGTCAAATATAGCCCTATACACTTTAACAGTTGGTAAACAACAAGGATATGAGACAATAAACCTAACCAACCTAAATCGTATCAGACTATGGCCCTGTAGATATTGTTTATTGTATTTAATGCTTTTGACATTTGTTTATTAAATGATAAAACACGTGTTCCTTAGCTAGATCGCATTATCCCTAGTCCCGATAGGTATTGTATTACAAAGTCTGTAAAGGTTAGGTCTCGCTGGTTTTTTTTCCTTTTATCGATACTTTTCAATTTAATGTCTTCCCTGTCTACAACGAAGATGTAGTGGCATATAATAACATTATAAAGTCGAGTACTCACTACCAAAAAGTGAATAATAATGTTATTCACCATTTCTTGTCACTCAACCATTCTTTCATTCACTCATTAAGTAAAAATGTTGTTATTGTTATTAATTTCTGTGCTCTATGTCAATTGACGTACTGTAATTATTCTGGTATTGACGTCCCTAATTATATACAGTAAATCAGAGAGCCTATTTGTAACAGCATGATTGTACAGTATCGGATGGTGTTCAAATTAAGCTACACTTACAAAATTAAACAAGCATAACTATAAACAATCAATCAGAAAAATACGTGAATGTCACTGCTACAATATCGAATTATATGTTTGGTCGTCATTAGATAACAATTTAGGCAAGTAGGTATATGAATATACATGTGCAGGGGGAGAGATAAAATAAACATGTTTTGTCTGACCACGACGCTATGGAGCTGTCTACTTCGAACCATTGTTGTCTAAAAACACGGAACAAACCCTCACATTGACTGTGTTATGTCACACAATAACACTACAACTAAACGTCATTTGATTATAAGTACCAAACGTGACATGTTTTCTTTACACGACTGTTTCAGTTGCGTATTGTCGTTCCTCTTTAGTTTTTGCTCTTATTATTGATTACATTTATATTAGATGTTTTATATAACACTTCTAGTAAGCACAGTCTGTACGAAACGTCGTTGTCACCTACAATACCATGTTCGAAAAATCACCATATGATGGAAACTAGTGTTCGTAAACCACTATCATGTTATTAATCAGCATTGCGTGCATAAATCAAAGGTTAACTTTAACACAAGTCACATTTTGTTTGGTATCAATTTACCATCATTGAAATACGAATGTGGTGTGATACATTATATCACTTCGATTCTGTGGTGAACTGTTGTCGTTGTGAACAGAAAAAGGCTATAATTATTCCACTGTTTATCACGCACGATTTCAACTTGCGATATTAAGTCTGGTCATAATTTAGACTTGTATGTCATATTTATTTAGAAATGTATATTTCTCGACTGTACATGATATAATATCAAACCCATGTTCAAACCAATCTGATCAATATAACGTGAATTGACAATTCTCTAGTCCGCTCATTTTTGAAGGGCGGTCGACGCTTGCATATTATTTAATGTAAATGCAAATTTGTCAGACTAACGTACAAATACTAATAAATACAAATACAAGTAATTAATATGGCGCAAAAATTATGAAATCATATTCTATTGCGCTTCACAATTATATACATTCACAATTTGAAACATGATTCTAGAACTTAGATTTAGTCATATGATCAAGAGCACACTCATTGCCGATGTAACTGCCTATACAAAGAGTTTTCAAACATGCTCTGAGCCAGGTTTCACTTTTGATGTTTTGTAGACCGTTCCACCATTTGGGACCAGTGACGGCCATAGATCTGTTTGCTAATTTTGTTTGCAGTCTAGGAATGTGAAATTTAGTGTCATTTTGTGATCGTAGTCTGTTTCCTTGCCGAATAGGATCAAACATTGTCTTTAGATACGATGGAGCTGAACCCATGTTGTATGGTTTGTCATCAATCCCTTTACACCCACGTAAAACATTAGTTTCAATTATTCCAAATTTAATACATTTGCAAATTGTTTAAGTGACAGTGGAAAGTATTTACGAACTAGGTTGCTCAGAATTTTATAGCTGATACTAGATATGTCAGCTGTTTGAATGTTGCAACATGGATATTCTACTTTTAAATAGTTAAAACATGTTCTGTTAAGTTGTGTGTTGGGAATTGTTTTGCCGTGCAATTATGGTTTATGTTTTTGAGTTGTTTTTTCCTGTGCTCTGCCGTTTAATCCGAGTGCTAAATTCTCTGTGCAATGTTTATCATCGCTTTACAATTGTGTTCCTTTCCAGCCTAATTATGCAGAGTTGATATGTTTCCTATTCATAGTTATGATGTTTGTCAACGCAGCTTGTAATTTCCGTGGCATCTTTGTGTGTCATTTGTTCTCAGTGAAGTATTTCAAATATTGTATTAAGTTTAAGCACATTTCATTCGAACGTTCCGAAATGTCTGTTTTCTGCACTCGCGCTATTTCTAAAGTGTCAAAAATACAATCACGAAACATGTGCAACTACGTATGATTTTAACGACAATTTTAAAACTTCCATGGCAATAACAATATATTTATTGATTACGGCCACCGACCAACAACAACCTAATACAGACCAGTAAGTGTATGATATGACTAGTACATTATATATCTACATGAAAAATATACATTTGTACATACAACAGTGTAAATAACATGACATGTAATAAGCATAGTAAGAATAATATGAACAAATACACTGTTTTGATTTAGTGTTCTTTGTATAGATGGTTCATGGAATATGTGTAACGATATAAAATTGAATGATGATACGTTGTTATTAACTACTAAGTGTAGAGGGCTGATATTGGCTTACGTATTTTACCCCTATTCCATTTCTTATGAAACAAACCATATGTTAAAATATGAACTTCATCGTAACTATATGGTTGTGTAATAAAATGCTCATTTAAGCCGTGTGTTAGACCACCAGCTTACTTTACTTTAACCACTGGTATGTATCATAATGGAATACTTTATCTGTAGAGGCAACAAATCTTCCCCACGAGCCTGATGTGAACATAGGGAGCGGACATCGACACAGTCTGTTGACTGACTAGTCACTAAATATCATTTTGTCAACGTTACAAAAGTGTTGTATGAATTAAGAGTGTATGATTTTGCCAACAATTGTTTGATCTGTGGCTTTGACCGAAACGGTAAAACCAGTGAACAATCATTGCCTGGTGTTTATTGTACAATACTCCTTAAAGTGGTCTGGTGGAGGATACTGTGACATAGAAATAAACACAGATGCCTGAGGGAAGATTTGGCAAACGTCTAGTAGAAAACTATGTTGACTCTATCAATAAAGTTGTTTTATTATTATAATATAATAGCCCGTCTTACTAACCAAACTTCTGCTTGCTTTCTAACATTTTTAAGCGTTATTCTCCGTTTCAATACGCCTTTCAAAAAAACGCTTAACTAATACACTGAGTTAACCTTGGATATGAGCTCGGGCCGGACTGTACTGTCACATTACACTATGGATGTGACCATCTAGATGTAGGCTTCAACACCAAAGTCCATACATTTGTACGAGAAAAGGCACTATGCATAATCGATGGCTTAGAATTAGAAGGTCGGTCGTAACTACCAAATCGATATTTTGAGAAAACACGGAAAAACTGTCTGACATTTACTCTTTACTTATGGTAAAACAAACGTCTACAACTTCATTTCGGTCAACATGACAATTTCAGATTTTTCTGAAAATGGGCTCATAATAAGCGCCTTGTGATGCTTATTCTAAATATGTATGAATCTTAAAAGGTCGTAAGTGCACTTACGACCTTCTAATTCTAAGCCATCGTAATGTTCAATAATAATCTCGGTCAGTACATTCCTCTTTTTGCTACTTTAGCAAGTTAACTGTTAGACCAAAATCTTGTAAAACTTTAGAAAACTACACAATTAGTATACAGTTGAGATATCAAAGATGGGGAAAAATAGCTTTTAAGAAAATTAAGTTTACCACCTCGTATACAGGTCTTCAATCTCTTGTATGTCGCCAATGGATATAACTCTAGTCTAATGATAGTGTATATAAATTACCCACACCAAGCATTGAACATCTTAGTTGATTATAGTGAGCGGACTTGTGATAAAAACAATGTAACAGATTGCTTACAAATTGAATAATAAACAAATAGACATGTGTTTAGAGTTTGTATAGATTATAGTGAGTGCAGTTGTCATTAATTCTATACATGCATAATTATTGAATTGTAGAGGTGAGGACTATGAAGAACACACCCTTTATTCTGCCACTATCACAACAAACAAAGTAAAAACCGACATAAAAGTATGTGTGTGAAATATTGACAAAAAAGCATTACACTGAAATTCAAACTTACAATATCTCAATAACTTATACCCTACTGTTTCAATTGTACATACGTTGTTAAAAACGCATTTATTCACCACTGTTCAAAGGTACGTTAATTTATGGCTTGTTTACCGTCTGCAAGTAAACAAACATAAACAAACAACGAGTTAAACATGTGTTAGCACTTGTATTTTATTTCAATATTATATTGATTTGTGGCTACAATATAGAATTGTTGCAACGTAGTTGATTAGAATATAAAACATTAGGCATGCATTTGTACGAATAAACATGTAGACGAGGTACGATCAAATAAGCAGGATTTTTTTAAAACTACACAATAGAGCTTACGCTGATGGTTATATATCGTTTTAGTCAAAATTACTAACGTTAAACAAAAAAGAATGGTATATACTTCACAAAAATATATACCTATTTATAATCAAATAAAGATGGGTGCTGAGATTTATGTTAAGTTGTTCGTGACTTCCGAAAGCATCCATATAGTGTCATTTAATCATTTTAAGTGTTTTTATCATTTTGTTGCGTAAAGTATTATTAACGTGGTATATCAAAATCGAATACTCCTAGCTATAGTTTGGAGTTGTAAGTTTTCTGCACTCACAGTATCTCCAAAGTCTCATACATATCATTATGAAACATGCTGATTATTCTCGTTTAGCGAATGTTTCATCTAATCAATGTGGTACAATAAATTTAAACTAGGATATATAACGGTTTGATTTAGCTGTTAGTGATTATATGATTCCTGGAAAATAATTATGGTGCGATGTATAACTTCATGAAAAGAGGACGTGTGTAGGCGAATATGTAGGTGTATGTCGGTTGTCACATTCTACTATAGTTCAATTTTGAACCCTGAGCCATGACCTTTTAGACGAGTCTATTTGTGCGGGTAACCTGTGATTTATTGATTTCAATAGTCATGATTTGAAGATATGTGCTTACCAATGTGTGTTATACATGTATGACTAGAGTCAATCCCACGCCAATCTTTATCGGCGAATGGATTAAACTTTAGTGCAGTCACGGCTCAATGCTCGAAATCGGACTAAAGTATACATGTACATGTGTAATAAATAAGGTACTTCATTAATAGTGCAACAGGGTTACCAAAACACCCAGTTTCATACCACGAACTAACTAGTAGCAGTATAATATCAACATAGCGGAATAAAGAGTGGTTTATTTACAAACATTACAATACAATATTGTATTGACTATTGACTTGTATTGGCTCTAATCAGTTTGCGTGTTTTCACCCATGGTTCGATTAGTGGTGTCAACATTTCCCAAATGTTTAAACGGTACAGCATAATTTGTATTGTTATTTGAAGTGCAATGTGACAGAGTTCAAACCATAACATAAACTTAGTTACTACCTATGCTAACTCAACGTTTGCTATTTTGTTTTGATAACCAGTTGCATATATAATCGCACCCAAATAGTTAGGGTTCAAATACGCATTCAACGTCTTTGAACCGATACAAAAAGGAATGCATTTGAAACGAAATCAATGCTGTTCTGTCACATTACCCTGTATGATTGCATCGCTAACAACAAGCTTCTACAACAAATTGCATAAATATGTATAATAAAAAACAATATGCTGAATACTCATTAGTTGTCTCGTTCAGTGCATTCCCCTTTGGCTGTAAGTTAAACACCAACAGTGCTTTTCCCTTTTGGCTGTTTGTAACGAACTAAATGTTCTATTACATTGTTTTCAAACTTAATAAAACATAATACAACATTTAGATCTAGACGTGATATCAAAGATGGATGAGTAAAAAGCTTTTAAGTAAATTAAGTTTACGACATCATTTACAGTACATCGATTCCTTTCATGTCGCCGATGGAGATATTTCTAGACTGATAATAGAGTAGAACAAATACCCGCATTACATACGATTGTGCATTTAATTTCATTAGAGCGAAATGTCAAATAATAACAATAAAACACATGTCGATAGATTTTGCATATTGAATTACAAACAAATAGAAAGTCATTTACTGTTCGTATAGGTTATTGTGATTGCATTCGTCATTTTTAAAGTACTAATTTTAGGTGAGGAGTAAATATCCGTTTGCTCTGTCCCTGCCCTATGCAATCGTAAATTGCCCATATGCGAGCAATACGTTAATTAACTATTTTTCTACATCTAATAAAATTAAGTCTGGACAATTAGCAGATGCAATCATGTATTAAATATTGTTATGTACTTGCAAGCGATAAAACAGTAATCGAAATGTGTACACTTATCATTTGGAAAGCACTGAATGTTTATCCTATTGGGATATCTACAAGAGGAAAGCAAGTTTGAAATCATTGTTCCCTTTTACAACGTACGTAACTAATATATTACTTAGACTGCTTAAAAGATCGTTATTGTTAAAACAATAATCACATGTAAGTAAGTTATGATAAAACGAAAGTGTAATTTGTACATTTCGTTTGAACTGCTTAATTATCGAAATAAAATATGCGTACGCAGTATTATGTTCAGTCTACTTGAAACTCTTGTGTAGTGAAAGCGGCTTTTATGCTGTACTTGCAACCTACCCGTGTCCATTCTCTTTCCATCACAAGGCAGCCACCAACCGAATCGATAAAATCAAGTGTTTTTACAGGCTGGCCTTGAAGCTATAATTTATTATTATTATTATTATACCATATTTATATAGCCCTTTTTTCATGTATACACACGTTCAAAAGTGCTGTACAATCATGACTAATACATGGTTAAAACAGTTTATAATGTACATAAAATATAAAAGTAGGACCTACTAAACCCAGTAGGCGGCGGCTTTACTTAACCCAGTAGACGGGGCTCTACTTAACCCAGTAGACGGGGCTCTACTTAACCCAGTAGACGGGCTTCTACTTAACCCAGTAGACGGGGCCCTACTAAACCTAGTAGTAGGGATCTATTGAAGACAGTTGACGGAGCTCTACTTAACCCAGTAGGCCTGGCTCTACTTAACCCAGTAGACGGGCCCCTACTAAACTTAATAGTAGGGATCTACCAATAGGTGGATGGGGCTTTTAGTCCTGGGAACATGTGGGTCGTTGAGCCCAATGATAGGGCGCCAAGTTAATGGGAACATACACACAGTCAGCATGAATAAGCTCTATTAAAATAGTGCGTTTTCAGCGCTTTCTTGAAGGACGGTAGTGTTTTACTGTCTCTGAGCGCTGTTGGCAGTGCATTCCAGAGTTTGGGTACAGCTGCTGTGAAACATCGGTCACCGTAAGTCACAGTCCTCGCCCTTGGCACAACTAGAAGAATTTATTGAATGAGATCGAATCAAGATAAGTCAATTCCCTGTAGGAATTAAAATACAAAGTTAATAAAACAATAATGTTATGTCTCGTCGGAGTTTAATTGGGTTAATACTATTCCTCCGTAAACTATTGTCTGCACACGTGGGTAAAATGACTTAACTACAATTAAACTAAAGTATTTAGTCTAAGACTAATGTTAACAGTTTATTCATATCGATGATCAATTGTTTCCTGATTGATTAATATGTTTACACGGAGACGAATATTAACAACAACATGTTAAACCTTGCCTGCAGATGATATTAAATTGATTTAATTCATTTGTTTAGTTAAATAATGCCGTTTTCGCCAATTGGTAAGACTCCCTAGTATGTCATAAATCCTGAATTCTAGTGGCCAATGTGGAATCAATTGTTATAATTCAGAACCATAATACATTGTCGTGTGAGGAGTTAAATGGTGAATTTATATTTATAGTGAGGTATTTGTGCCAACGCCTCATGAACATCAAACCAGAGCCAGACGATGCGCACTCTCAATTTTTACATCGTTATCATAGGTTTAAACCTCTAACTTTGACAACTGGCATATTTCAAAGCTGATTCTTTAACAGAAAAAGTACTTACATTTGTCTTAGATAGACTTACTGTCTTCCTAGTACCAATACGATATGGCAGACGGTACTGATTTGGTTCTGAGACGCACTTGCTGTAGACAAATAATGACTGTCTTTATGGACACTGTGATAGCTTTGATTATTACATGAATCATTCCACAGTAGTTTAAATTACGAAATTTAAGTCTGGCACTAGCTTATATGCCCTATATATTTAGAAATGTACTTTTCCTGACTAGCCATGATGTAACATAAAACTTATATTCAACCCATTCATCTCACCAACCATTCAAATAAGACTTGAATTATGTCTAAAATGTGGAATGTTTATATCTATTGTGCACATAATGACGGTTATAATGTTTCAATAACACTTTTCATAACCTCTTACTTAAAAAATTCAATTTAATGAAATTTGACCCATATGCATAGCAATATATGCTCTATATACTAGTTGCAACAAAATTTAGTTGTAGTAGATGATGCTCATACTAAGCGTTGTCATAGAAATCAAGGCGGGTCACACTAGTATTTGTCATTATCATCCTTATTAAAATGTGAATATCATAATAACCACTTGAAAAATATAAACACCTAGTGTGCGACTTTACATGTATGACTTTCACATATGGATGCAAACTTTCGTAGAAATCGCTCTGTATTTGTTATCATTTTTCAGTAATCATGTGTATGTATTCAAGCGCGTCATAGATGAAAATGACGTCAACGCCAAGAAAGAGAAACCGCGCGATTGTCAAATAATGGTTTACATTGGAAAAAAGATTTATGAACTTATAAGTAAGCACAGGTGAGGTCATAGAAAATTAAGTTGACGTTGATAAACACTGTTTGTACACTGATAGACGCTCCAAGGTTTGCGCGATTTCTAACATCGTTGCAACACATTTTTGTGAACAGAGGTACGGAAACATATTTAAACAATCAGGACAGTGTTATTAGATTCGTTTAGAATGTCTGGATGATTATAAACAAAATTTTTGAATGTTTCTTTATTTTAAAATACTGTGCTTGAAATGCGACGTCATAATAACGTCACGGTGCGAACCGCCTCCTTGGTGCATAGTATATTTTATGTTGAATAAATTTCATATTGTTCAACCAATTGCTTTGATAATCCACATGTTTATCAGTGAAAGATCAAAATATAATTATTATCAATTAGTTTTCTTAATTTCTTACTTGCCGTGCCGCTATGAAAAAGTCATATTAATTGTGGAACACCCCACGTACATTCTCATAATGTACGTCTATGGAACGTAACAAAAATGAGTAATACTACAAGCATAGTGTTATTTGAATAAAAAAGACACAATCATTTGTTCCTTATACGATCACTTAACTTAAACCGACATAAGGAATGTTGAGAAATTCATACAAAGTCAAAAATAACCGTTTGTTTTGTCCACATGTTCTCACTTTGTGTCCCAACCAAGCGGATGATTGATATGTATATGCCAGTTAAAAGACAATTCCTGATTTGAACAACTTACTCTCTTGTAGGTTATGTTCTGCAATGTGTTAAATTTGCCATCTGCACCAGTTACACACATAATATAGTAATGGTTGCTTATTCAAATTGGTTCTAATTAGAGTACAATCGATCAAAGCAGTCGTAAGCTTGTTATATGAGTTATATTTTCAAGCATTTGAGACAGACGTAAAAAACTTTATACCTTTTTTGCAGCATTTTCTTCTAACTGTAATATGATTAAGGCTGATGAGTAAACAACTGCAAACATGTAATTAATATTATATGTACAATAGATGAAACAGTAAGCTGCCATTACTGTGCACTTATCCCTTGGAATGCACCGAATGTACACTCTTTATGAGCAATAGAACACATAGATATACGCGGCGTCTGCAAAAATGCACAGCATGTACCTCATACTTTTGATACATAAATACGATTGATTATATATATATATATAATATTAGTAAACGACAGATAAATAATGAATAATTGTTTTCTTTATGAATATGTTCCTTTTCATTTTTGTTTACGCAGTTATTATACATGTAGACATAAGGCCGAGTGCTCGCTTAGTTTATCGGCGAATTGATTAAACTTTAAAAGTGCAGTCACGGCTCAATGCTCGAAATCGAACTTTACTTCGTAATGTTAAGCTACCAATTATTTCTATTAATGCTGAATTACGACATTGAACGAGTGATTGATGTTTACAAAGAAGCTTACTTTCCTTTAGATGTTGAGCTTCCCCAACAAGTACCAGGAGAGGAGGAGCATATAGTTATGTAACATGTGATAGGAGTTTACGTTGGTTTGTCACTGATTGGTAAATACTGGTATGTTTACACAGAGACGAATATAAACAACAACTTTGCAGTCAGTGAATATTAAGTTGGTTTAGTTCGTTGGTTTAGTTTAGTAATACAATTTTCACCAACTGGTTAGACTCCCTAGTGTGTCATGAATCTAGAATAGTAGTGGCCAATGTGGACTTATTTGTTGGAATACAGAAATACAATACAATGTTCTATGAGAAGTTAAATGGTTATATTTATAGTGAGTCATTTGTGCTAATGCATCAGGAACTTCAACCCAGAGCAGTCACACGATGCACACTCTCCATTTTAACATTTTTTACCATAGTTTAAACCTCTAATTTGATAACTGTCATATTTTAAAGTTGTTCTATAACAGGAAAAGTACCTACATGTCATTTATCTTACATAGCCATACTAGCGTTGTCCTGACACCAATGCAATATGATAAACGGTTATGATGTTGTTCATAGACGCACTTGTTGTAGTCGAATAATGACTGTCTTTATGGCCACTATGGGGCTATAATTATTCCATGTTTTATTCAACTTGCGGTATTAAGTCTGTTAATAGTTTATATGCCTACGTATTTAGAAATATACTTGGCTCGACTAGACAATATACAATAGACATGATGTAATATAAAAGTTATTCAAAGCCCAATCATCTCATTAACAATTCAAATAAGACTTGAATAATGCCTAAATCGTGTGATGTTTATAGCCACTGTTCACATAATGACCTTTATGAATAGTCCAATAATGCCATTCAAAACGGTGCATGATATAACACAATACATTTGTATATTAAAAATGTATCATAGCGACTGCGAATTTTTGAAGAATAGTAGTAGCAGTAATCTCAAAACTTGACTAAAATTATTATTATTGAAATAAGTGCGTTTGTTAGGCGTACTTTATACTTCGACACCAGTGCCAATACATCTGCTCAAAATGTGTTTCCGTTATTCACTGTTTAATGTATTTTGTAAATCGGCTTTGCAGGCAATTGGTTGCAAATGTGTTGAGTGTTGCAAAATGTGCAGTATAATTGTTGTTTTTATAATCTTTTTGCGTTTCATTCCTACGCTTATTTGCTCCTTTCCCGCTCACCTCTTCCTTTTCCGATTCATGTGTACCGTTCTAATGCCAATACACTCATACTTGATATGCAGCTATATTAATTTCGTGTTGATATTTATGTTTGTCCTTGTGTATATCGTGTTTACTTGTTTCTGTCTGATATCACACCTTTATTATTTAGAACATTTAGTTGATTTTTGTCTAACGGAAGTTCCTAACATTTAAAAACTTCAGCTGAATTCAAACTCAGGATAACTGATTTGATTAAACACATTCGACAATATTTGTATTATTGAGAATTTCCTTCCAAAACTCTTTGTTAATACGCATTTTAATCGCTTATGTAGGGAATTATGTAAGAAATTGGACCTTTTATACACACCACTTTCTGTGTGTATCCCAATGGTGTCATTAAAAAGTGTTTTGATCATTAAGCGGCGTTAAGTCATAATTTACTTGGTTTATAAAAGTGAACGTTTCTCGATAACGTTCAAAACCGCATGTTTAATACACTCACTGTACCTCCAGCGTCTCATAAAAGCAATCGTAAAACATGCCGATTGTTCTCGTTTTCCGACTGCGCGAGAATATTTAGCAGTTACGCCTGGTCGTGCAATAAATATATACACATATATTAACAATAATTCAACTTTTATTAGAAAACTAACACCGTTTAGATTTAACTTCTTTGAATAGATCCATTAACAACTATATTTTATTGAATGCAATCTGGGTTTGTACGCGTGTCATCAATGATCCTTTGTTTTGACAAAACCAAACACAGTAAACGGAAGGAGCCTCATTTGGTGTTTTATTTAGGTACGTGATGTTTTGTTGTTATCATTTCAAGTTTTTAATGTGCTGAGTGAGAACCATTAAACAAAACTAAACCTTTGCTGTTGTTAAATCAAGATTTCATTGTTTGTTTTGATATTTAGTTATAATCCCATCCACCTAGTAAGTGTTTAAATAGGCGGGGCTGAGGATCACATATTCGGATCGTGGGGATCCGCGTTTGCTTACTAGAGGTGTCGCGAGTATGGTATGTCTATATGAAACGTTTGTTTTCTCGTTCGTGTTGGTGTGGACACTGTGCCGAGTACTCGTAATTGTGTTATGTAATGTCTTAAAGTTTTCTGTTCTTGGCTTGTTTGGATAATTAGAAATAGCTCCCTGTCCAACTTTCTAATATAGCTTTGAAACGTTTTAACAATTACACAAAGTACTAAACATTTCAGACGAACTCCAGACTACAAAATAATGAGTAAAACGATGTTAAGTAAATAAAGTGGAAAGGTTTCGATCCCTTCACTATCGCCCATGGTATACTTCTTTTATTTAATATTGTAGATATATTATTCACATCAACTATTGAACATCTAAAGTGATTATTGGAAGTGAACTGTCTTTGGTGATTAAATAACAATCTAACACATTATATAAATAACACATAGCTTAGTGGGCGACAGTAAAAATGTCAGCCTGAGGAAAGTACTGTAACACAAGGGCAAAGTAAAAACGGCATTGTTATGCATTCTCAAAAACTTATGCCCATACAAATGTCACTGAAACTTTAAAAAAGTTGTAATACTAATGTAGTACTCATTTAATGATTTTAAAGAATGAATGACCTGTTTCCGATGCGCACACTTTGACAATAACGTCATCAAAATAAATGTTCAAAAATGCATACAATATCAAACGTTCCTGTTTGTTCTCAATGTGTGTCCTCACCAAGCGGATACTGGATATGCCAGTTAAAAGAGAACTTTCTTACAGGTTATGTTCTGCAATGAGTTAATTTTGTCACCAGCACCAGTTAGTACTGGTTGCTTATTGAATCCAGTTCAGATTAAAATACAACCGATCAAAGCAGTATCATTCTCATGAATCAGTGTTAAGTCAAGTCTCCAGACTAATATATTTAAGGTGAAATAAAAACGAGAATAAATATGGTCGTCAATTTGGGAGTGTTTGTACATTTATGGATCTGCAATTGACGCTTTTTGATACTGATGTCCGACATCTATATGCAATCATGTATAATATCAGGTAATATGATCAATTTACAAATCAGTTAATGTTCAAGTATTAGAGGCAGGCATACAAAGCTTGATAGCATTTTTATGCAACATTTTCTTCTAACTCTAATACAATTTATACTGATCAATAAACAACTGCAACAATGTTATTAATATTATATGTGCAATAGATGAAACAGTAAGCTGCCAATAGTGCGCACTCATCGTTGTGACTGCATCGATTATGCACTTTTTATGAGAAATATACCAAATAGACATGCACGTCTGCACAATGAACATTATATACATTAGACAGTCAAAGTTCATTTATCTGTTGTATTGGTTATCTTCAGAATAATGATGAATAATAGTTTTCCTCAGCAGTATTGCTTTTTCATCATACTTTACGTCTTTGTTTCAGACATAAATACAACGGCGGCCTAACATATTATTGTTTAAAGTTAAATACGAACTACTCTACATAATAAAGGGCACGACCGAAGTCAGTATCTTTGAATATCATAATATTTCGATCATATATCATCATACATGCATACGTTTTTGATGACGGTAGCTTTTCGAACTTAACTCGAAGTTTCTTTTTTAGTTTACTAATCATATATTATCAATGCGTATATGCAAACTGACTATAAAGAAACAAAGCATACTTATAATTAGTGATAATGTACATATGTTTTATCAGTAGATGAGAACAGTACGTTGTTCTTCCTTTTAAATCAATCGATTATTAATTATTGCTCAATTCGGTTTATGTATTAAAATTTCATAATACGTTTAGCGACGGAATTGCAAAAACCACTTTACTTTTTTGAATAAATGAACAGACATCAACATGATAAACTACGCAATCATTTCTCATTTGTGGAAACGTATTCTACCACTGGTAGTTTCAACGATTATATTATGTACATGTATATATGTATATACTTTTCGTTTCTATATAGTAATTTTAGTTTTGTTGGTATGTGAATTAAATTTTGCTTGTTATCAAATTACCAATATTACATTAGAGGGTGGGTGCGACCGGTTGGTGAGCCACCTGCTTGTTAAAGAATGGTTACCGTAGCCCCATCTCTGCCAGGCGCCCGACAATACGAGAAGGGATTCGGGAAGTAGTGTGCGCACGAAATATAGGTGTCACATAAGTCAAATTGGCTGGCCCTACCAATAGGGGTGAACTATAATGAACAAAACAATTCAAAATATAATTGCACTAAGCTTAGTATCTAGATAAAATGGCGATAAAGACCCTCATTTACAAATTAGTATTTTGACTATTAAAATGACAAAGGACGAACCGACAATGTCTCAATGAATATGAAAGTATACCCGCTCTCAGTGGGAGGGTATACCTGTTGTGGAAGATCTCAATTTCAAATTACAATATACTGTAAACCATTTCCAGTCGGTTTCACAAACACACGCAAGGACTATCAGAAAACACAAATTAAAGTTAAATACTGCTGAGCTTTCAATATTTTGACAAGTAATTTCCTTTTTACTAGCCAAGTAGCCAAGTGTTTTGTAACATTAAGTGTTTGGTCTGTTTTCATAAACGGTAATGATTGATTCTGGGACGCACTTGTTGTAGTCGAATAACGACTGTCTTTATGGACACTCTGATGGCTATGATTATTCCATTGTAGTTACCATGCGATATTAAGTCTGAAAAAGCTTATATATATTAGTACGTAACGATAATGTACTTTTAAATGAACTTTTCTCGACTAGACACGATGTAATATAAAACCTATATGCAGCCCATTCGTCTCATCAACAATTCAAATATGACTTGAATATTGTCTAAAATGTGTGATATCTATATATCACCTTTTTAAATGTTTCAATAAATGTCTTTCAAAACTATGCATTATGTAACACAAGAAATAAAAAATCAAAGTAAAATGTTTGAGAACAAATGGAGTGATTTTATAATATTATTAAATTAAGAAAACACAAATATGCATAAAGATTTGAGTAAGTGCATTTGTTTGGCGTACTTTAGCCATCTGTGCCAATCCATCTCCTCAAAATGTGATTCCGTAATTCACTTTTTTATATATTTTGCATATCGGCCTGGTGTCAGTGGATTACAAATGCGCTGTGTGTTGGAAATTGTGCAGTGTAATGGTTGACTGCATTTGTACGTTTTCATGTGCTGCTTTTATTATATGTGTGCAATTTCGTTCGTTTACTTGTTGGCTATTTTACCGTTCACCCATCCTTGTCCGATCCGTGTGTATCGTTTTGAAGCTAATACACTCATGTATGCAGCTATTTCTTGTTGTTATTTAGGTTTGTGGCCAACTGAATGCCCAACCTTTAAAACATTAAGCTGCATTAAAACATAGGATAAATCAGTTGCTAGAATATATGTGAGAAAAGTTGTATTGTTGAACCAGTATTGCCTTCCGGTTCTCTTTCTTTCTTAGTATGTCTTTTAAAGGCATTTACATGTACATGGCATTTTGCAGACTTTTATCTTTTCATTCGCACCGCTTTTCGTGCTTTTCGTTTATGTCATTGAAAAGTGTTTTGATAATTATACTGCGTTAAGTAACACACACTGTTGTCACGTGATTTATTCAAATCGAATGTTTCTCCACACAGTCTCGTAAAAGCAATCATAAAGCATACTTATTGTTCTTGTTTTGCTTCTGCGCGAGAACATTAAGCAGTTGCGCAAGGTCGTATAATAAATGTATACACATAAATTAACAATAATTCAACTTTTATTAGAAAACCTACACCGTTTTAATTGAGATTCTTTGAATAGATCCATTTACAACTATATGTTATTGAATGTAATCCGAGTTCTTACGTGTGCCATCAATGATCCTTTATGTTGACCAAACACGGTAAACGGATACCGCTTCATTCGATGTTTAATGTGGGTACGGGATGGTTTGTTGTTGTCATTTCAAATGTAATGTTTCAGAGTATAAACATTAAACCAAACCGAACCATTCCCGCTGTTACTCAAAGTTATAGATTCTTTTTTTTGATATTTCGATATAAATCCCACAGAACTCCGGCGTATTTATAAACAACTGCATCCATGAACTTAAAATTATATGTGCTATAGATGAAACAGTAAGCTTCCATTATTGTGCATTCATCATTGGTAATGCACCGAATGTGAACTCTTTATGAGCATAAGAACAAATAGACATGCATGTCTGCACAATGAACACCATATGCCTTAGAATGCCAAATACGCTTGTTTGTTGTATTTGTAATCTTCAGATAAATGAAAAATATTTGTTTGCCGCAGCATTATTGTCGTCCCATCATTGTTTCAGACATAAAAATTCGACAGCGGCCTAACATGTTATTGTTAAAAGTTAAATATGAGCTACTCTACATAAAGAGGACACGATCGAAATCAATATCCTAGAAGATCATATATCATCATACATGCATACGTTTATGATGACGGCAGCTTTCCGAACCTTACTCGAGGTTTCTTTTATATTTGATTAATCATACATTATCAATGCACATAATATATATTGTTCAATCTGGATATAAAGAAACAAAGCATACTTACAGTCAGCGATAACGTATCTATAGTAGAACTACATTTTGTAACGGACCATTACACGTTTGATTAGTTGTTACACGTTTAATCAGTTGTTGAGAGTAGTCCTTTGATCTCCTTTTTAATAAATCGATTATCATTTCTTGCGCAGTTCGGTTAATGCATTTGTCTTACATGTGCGTAACAATATATACGCGATGAACTAGCATGTACCACTTAACAAGTTAGATTAAAGAAACATCCTGCAAAATAAAAACTATGCAATCATTCCTGATTTGTTGAATCATATTCTACCACTGAAACTCTCATCGAGTATTTTATGTCCATGCCATTTTGCCTGTAATCAAATTACTATTATTATATTCTCAACGGACCATAATGGTGCCTGCTTCTGTTGCGATCTACATTCCCCGTCGGATATGTTTTTTATATATGTATCATATCATTAATGATAAAATGCTTTTGGCCTACATTGTAAAAAGTTACGTCTGGTCGAGTTAGTACGTTTTTACTGAATACATAATTTTAGTACAAAAATGTAACATGGCTATAACAGCGTTACCAATAAAGGCGACGCGCTCACACTACAGAAACAGTTAGAACTACTTCGTAAAGTTAAGCTACCAATTATATCTGATAATGCTAAATAACGACATTGAACGAGTGATTGATGTTTACAAAGAAGCTTACTTTCCTTTAGATGTTGACGTTGGTAGTTTGGAAACCTTGTCTTTGATTTCTATGGATTCGTGATGTAGAGTATTACAGGTTTATGTCTGGTCGATTGTATTCTTGGAATATATCAGTCTAATGTTTTACCCTACCATACGTCGTTAGAGAGTTAGGTATGAATCCTGTTTGTAATAGAATATTTTTCAAAGTTTCTATTTACATACGACGGTCAATGGTGATGTCTATGGTTTTTAGGTAGTACACAATGGTCACGTGTAATTATACAATGTCAGCTTCCCCAACTTGTATCAGTTCAATGAGAAGCACATCGTCATTGAACCTGTGATGTGTGTGTACGCTGTTTCCATCACATTCTCAGTTCTTTACAGCTGATCCTATCATCAACGAGTAAGGTCCTAAACATCTGGACACTGACAGCAACTCCTTATATTACAAATATGCTCACATTAACAGACAAACATAACATAGAACTACCGGGAATCAAACTCGGTTAATCGGGTAAATGCTAAGGCGTATTGTATATTCCTGGTGGTGGTAATTGCTATGACCGCAAGGCGATAAAACTAAAGCAGAATCATCAGGATTGTATTTATATAATTTACTGCAAATAAAAATTAGATTAATTTCCATCATTTGTGATGTTTGGTTTGATCTCGTCTGCTGTACTGAATTAATTGGTTTATAAATAATTTTGTCTGATTATTAAGAAACTAAAACCGTTGGTTGTAATTTGTAACACAAATCACTTGCCTAATTAAAATCGAGTTTTATTCAATGCTAACGATTAATGATTATGATAAATTGTAACTCATAAGCAAGAATGCATTTTTTTTAATAATTGCATGAAGAACGAAAGTAACCTTTTGTCGTGTTAAATGCATGCTCGCTAGATGGCAAACATGTGGGATTATTTCTTTGTTCGCTTCATTGCAAAGTCAGCCAAAATATGAAACTTAGCCCATGTATTTTCCAAGTCCTAGAAATTGCATAATTACTCCACAAACGCTGGATGGTGAATAGGAAGAGTATAAAGCACTAGATTTGATAGTATAAGAGAAAAATTAATATAAACATAAAACATAACGAAGACATATTCGAAGTCAAATTTGAGGATTGTGTAAGGTATCTTGTTTTACCGAATGTGAAATTGACGATGATCAATGCTAGTGAAAAACACTTCGCATAAGGTACTGTGTTTTTAAAAAGGGAAACAACTCTGCAAAGTACGTGCATAATTGAACCAAGAAATGCACCGACACAGGTGATGTGATGGCAAAAACTCCTTTTCAAAACATCATATCAGCTAAAGTGGATGCTCATTGTTATCACAAACGATCAAATCATGTACTAACATACCTTATACAATTCAATTAACATAATATAGGCTACAGCGAACATGCAGTTATAAGTTGATCTTTCCTAAATATATTCACATTTTTATATTGAAGAAAATCCTTACAGAACACCAACGCATATGCTTTAGATGAAAGAAAACATTAGCAAAATATTTTAATCTCGAATGTTTCTTTGTGCGTATTTTGTTCTTTTATTTGTACGTACATTAAGGAGAACATGCTTTTAAACTAGACACGTTGTCTTTTCGATTAATCTTATGTACGCAGTTGATTGTGTTGTTATAATAGTTTAATTGTTCATGCTTTTAATTTTGTGAGTTATATATAAAAACAGGTAAAGCTTATAATGATCTCGTTGTGCAGTGAATGCCAAGTGGTGAATCGTTATAAGGAACACTCAGTTGTGTTGTTGCTTAACAATATTTGAATCTTCTTTTTCATATATTCTATGGTATTTACATGGTCAATCCCAATATAGATAGTTCATATGTTCAAAACGATAACAGACACAATATATATGTGAATATGTCATTTTATTTCATATGACTGAAAATGCGTAAAATGCGTTATCTAAAACATCATAAGTTTAACTTTTAAAAACACCATGTATAAATGAACAAATACGGGGGATAAGAACCGCCATTGAATTATGCCCCCCTCCTTACAAATGAAGCATCTATCATCCCTATTAAAAGTGTATACGCTTTCGCTCCCATGTACCACAAATACATTACAATTTTAGTTTTGTATGTGTTTCCTGCACTACAGCACAAATGAACCCTGGACAATTCGATTTGCAGGTTGAAATTTTTATCTGTCAATTAAGAAAGCTTAGTAGTAAATTGGTAGTGTGTTAAGCACTAACATCTTAATAATTGGATTGATGAAGTATTTACATGTATTATTATTTGCAGTAATAAAACCAACGATTTAATTGAAACTATTCATTTTCACTTCAAACGGTCTGACCTATTTTCTTTTAATGCCAATTTAACGCGTCATGGCAAATATTTTTATTTTGTGTTCGTGTTACATGCCTATTGTTTTACTTTAAATAGCTACAACACTACATGCTAAGGCCAACAAAGACTAATGGATTACGTATGTAATATTAAGCATACATCGAATATATATTATCAAAAATTTAATGATTGTTATTTTGGCATATGCTATCGTATTAACTATAATATATCTATCGAAAATTGCTTTTATTCCACTCGGTTAACTCGTTGAATGTTATTTATAATGAAAACAATATTTGAAAGATAAAAGAGTATATCTATACCATCATGTTAAAATCCTGGGAAAATTGTTGTTTTTATGAGAAACTTGAGTTTATCATTTAAAAAAGAAACATGGATCAGTTTAACAGCTGTAAATTAGTTGATATCAATCATTATATTCTATTAAAAAGAGGCTAATTCAGAACTGATATAATACGGGAAATAATAATAAGATGGTTAAATACGGTTCTCAGTTTTGTTATCAACAATACATACACAATTTATTTCTCTACATTTACATATAATTACTTTGCGGTTTTGTGTACCGCACGAGTCAAACATTAAAACAGACGACTACGTTCGCAGAACAATGTAGTACACAAACAAAAATATCGCTTCTTTATCGTTGTGTTTCACGATAATAGGAACTGTTCAACTATACTATCAACTATTTGGACATCTGAATAAAAAATCCGTTTCTTTGAAACCATATACACATACGATTGTCGATGCCGTATCTTTGGTAGTGTTCTCTTTCATCACATATTAATAACTGTCAACTTACAATCGTTATTAATAAATATGAACCTATGTTACCAGGCAGTGATGAATTTGAAAAATATTTAGCAGTTTACATAACACTGAAGATGTATAATAAATGCTTCTATTAGTGGGTATATCTGCCTTATGAATTACATGTACATGTACATAACGTATTCACTACTTACATACTACATTTCACATCCTTGTACATGTATATTGATGTTTTTATATATCGAAATACATGTATGTTTTAATTAAAGACATTGACAGACAAACGTGGTTAAGGGTGATCTTAGAATTTTATAATTTAATGCGATTTACGCGGTGAAAAGCTTAAATATTCGCTTAATGAGATTTAGACCGAAGAAGAAGGAAACGTTACATTTGTGCATAACTATAATAAATGGATACAAATTAATACTGAGCACGGGTCTAGAACCATGGTGTGTTTTTCATAGAAATAACATATTTGATAACTTGCGCAGGAAAATCCGACCACCTGTGAATCATCTTCGCAAACTTAACAAATCAAATTGAAAAGCCCCTATACTAGTATTCTTATAATAGTTGTTTTCGGTAATATATCTTTACAAGAAATATCAATACGTTGAATACTACAGTATATTAAATTTCAATAATACACAAGGAATCCTTATAATTTGTTCCCAGGACATTTCAAATTCGAATAACAGTTGTAATTAAACGTACAATTGTTAGAAAATAAATATAATGTAATACAGTTGTCAGAAAAACGTCATTTCCCATGAATAATTAACTTATGTCAGTATTTGTATGTTAATCCCTAGACATTATCTTTACGAAAACAAGTTTCAAAAAAGAATTATCAGACCTCAATCATTTTTCTTGTCCATTTAAAAGCTGGTGAGACAAAGTCTATAGAGACGATCGTGTCTTAAATAAAGTCGGTGTAAGAAAAATTGGTTTGGTGCTAAATGTAGTCCACTTAGAGTGACAATGACGTCATCGTTAAAGTACGACCAAATGATTAAAACTATTGCTTAAACAAGTAGTGTTTAGGTTGGTATTCAACTTTTGGTATAAACGTTTATACTTGTTTTTACACCGTACTAGTGGATTGCTCCACTGCGTCACTGTATTTTTATCCTAACTGGACTGTAGTTTCATGTGTTTATGAAGTTCGAATTTCCTTGTTTTGATAAGATTTAGTTTTCGTTATTTTATTTCGTCATTATTAAATTAAAGCCCTACGAAGCGTTTTCTCGATGATGTTTTTATCAAACTGACAAAATACACGAGGATAGGATCGTCGTTGAAAAACATTGCAAACAGACCATGCGTTCTGTTTTTAATTATTTGATATTTATTTT